>WBMY01013623.1:104846-154696 GCA_013397315.1 Donacobius atricapilla | reverse complement strand
CAGGAGTCGTCTCTGGGACACTGCTGCATGTACTGTTAATATAAACATTTATACTGAACTCCTAGATGTTTGAAAAACAAATACTTGTAAAGATCAGTAACATTTTAAAATGATCAGTTATGGGAATTAATGCTTACAGAAAAACACCATTCTTTCTTGCCCTGCGAGTAGAATCACATTGTCTCCCTACAGTCTTGTTAGCTCATACTAACTGAAATGCAAATTCTTTCCAACTAATTGGACCTCGTTGAACGTACATGTACAGTACATAGTTATATGCATGTAGATTTTTTTTACTAAATTCCTCTGTAATTATTTTCTTGATTAATATCTAAAACAGAGTCGTGGAACAAAAATCTCTTTAAAGAGTTTACATATTATTGAACATTAAGGAGATAGTAACTGTTGCATGTTTTAACAGCTTAATTAATAATACAGCATAATTGGAACAAAAAGAAGAAAATATTTTTTTCAATGTTTAGTCATTTTGAACTATTTGCATTAACCCTTTGACTGAACTAATTAACACTTAAACTATAAGAGTAAGGGAATTTGGAAAGAAGTAGGATACATTTACATTATATAGCATATTCCACTGGCTAGATTTTCTTCTTGGCATCACCTGGATTTTCTGTAATCACCTTTCCTATCCTTTCTTGCCATATGGTGCATTTCTGTATCAGTAGTTTTCAGAGGAGAGATGAAACCAACAAATTATATTTTAAAAAGATTCAGAAAGTCATGCAGATAATATAACTGTCTTTGAAAGTAAGTAATAAGTATTATTTAAAATGAAAAGAAAGAAAAAACTCTTAACACCACATACAGATCACAAAGCACGTAGCATTTTCTAAAAACACAAGCAGCCAACTGCAACTGCACTCTGTATAAGTTCCACTAGAACCTGGATTCTGTAGGCACCTCTTCTATTCAGCATCTGGATATTCCCAGGAGGTGAAAATGTAAAATAATTTCACAGATTCTTTTATCTGTCAGCACAAATGCCATTGGATAGCAGTAAAATACTAGCAGAACATACTCCTGATTAAAAATCCATTGAAAATGAGAATTTTTTAAATGCTTTTAAAAGGATTTATTTAAAATACCTTTAGAGCCCTTACCTTGACTATAGTGGTTCAGATTCTCATATGAGCTAGCCAGAGAGGAGAGAAAATACTCAGTTTGTGCCAGACTTTTATACTGAAGTTGTGGGGTTTGCTTTTTTTTTTCTTTTATTTTCTTCTTTCTACCCTTCCCCCCCTCCTCCCCCCCAGTCCGCAGTCCCATTGCTGTACAGTTGGATGAGGCTTAAAACTGCTACTTGAGGAGGTTGGCTTCTGTTGTATTTTTCCTTCTTGGGTACTTTTATCTCCTTATTGACTGCTACTTTTCATATCCCTGTTTGAAATTCAGAATTTCTTGTTTGGCTTTTCTGTGCTGGCATTATTGTGCCAAGCAAGATGCAGTAGAGGCACTATAAATTTAAGGATGACCTGAGCTGGACTGGGACTGACAGACTAAATTTTATTTCTTCTCTGTCATGTTAGTAGGGTAAGGGAGAAATATATCTTTTTGAAAATGTTCTGAAGCTGGGATGTAGAAGTCACACATTTGACAATTAAATGATAGTCCTCCTTTGATACGGTGATCTGAATGAGCTTAGATTTCTTGTAATGTTGTAGCATTCTGGCCAAGATTTCTGCTTGGGAAGACCAGATTTGGATGTATTAGCTAGTCAGCCTAATAACCCTGTACAGACTGTATTGATTTTCTAGGAGAGAGTTTATGAACTAAATAAACTTGGAGTTGGTGTCTTAATAAACTGCTTCTCTCAGTCTGTCACATTTCGTTACTTAGCTCTGCAGTTTAGGGGAAAAAAAGGCTAATTCTGTTACAGATTGTTCACAGCAGGGTCTCCAAATTAGCCCTTTGTTTTGTAATGCCACCTTGCTTGGGCTGGCTTTGAGCACATTTCTCAGTTTTACCCTAATGAGTTGCAACACTGATAATGTGGCTGATGATCTTTCATTGATTTCACTATCACTTGCTTGTCTGGTAATTGATCCGTTGCTGAGCCTCTAGTTAATTATATCGGCTTTGACATGGCCCGGTCCACTGGGAATTTCAAGTCTTGCAGAATAACAGTTTTAATAAAAGAGTCTATTACTGCAGGTGCTTGCTGCTGCACGCCAGTTGATTTTGTGTGTGTTTGTGTGCACGCGCATGCATGCGTGTGTGCATGGATGTGTGTGTGGGGGTGGTTTTTTATTCCCTGGGAGAGGAGAGGACTGCAGGACAGGAAAAAGAAGGAGGAGGGGGGTGGGTGGGTAAGAGATGGAGATAAAGACTGTGAGCGAGAGCACACAAGAGATGCAGAACGGAGAGGAGGAAGCTTGCTATTGACAGTGTCCTTAAGCCTCCCACAAATAACAGCCATTAGTGGGAAGGTCAGGAGCTGAGCATGCAGCTTGACTGAGGCACTGAGTGCCACTTCAGAAATGAAGAGGCTGGCAAATTTTAGAGGGAGTTTGAGGGGCTAATAGCTAGCTGTAAAGGTACAACCACTGCTGGTACAATTGACTCCTAAAGTGTCATTTTCTCCTCCCCAATAGAGAATATTTTTATTGACCACAAGTGGACTTAATATATTTTAAAGCAGCGGTTCTTGGGGTTCTTCCTTATTTCTTCTTGGATATTGAATTTGCTGCTTCTAAGACTTTTTTTTTTTTGTACTTAATGGTGCTGAACTGAAGGAAAGTTTAACAGAAAAGCTTTCAAGAGATGTAGGGTCTAGAGGGGAAGGCACATTTGTGTCAACATAGTGTACATCTTCTCATCTTTTCTCATTGCACACTAATGACACAGAGCTGCCACTGAAGCTCTCTTCTGTTTCTTTTGTTGTTTCAGAGTGAGGTTTATTGTTATTCCTGAGTTAAGAAAAAAACAGTGAGTGGTACATTTGTCCTCCTAAATTTGTAGATTTTATTAGAAGATGAATGTTCCTTATGTTGGCAAGGATACTTTAAAAAAAAAACAAACCGCTGGCCATTTTTTTATGAGATTGCATGAAATTTTTTTTATTTATTAAGTTTTTTTGCAGAGTTATGATTTCTGTATGTAAAGGATGAAGTGGGTAAGAGAATTTTTCAAATAAGATAAATTTTAAAAAGCCTTTGTAATTAAGAGGTGTATTGCAATAGTATTATTTAACTTGACGTATAGTACTGTACCTTAAGTACAGGAGATCTTAAAGGAAAAACATTGTTTCTTCTGCATTACTTTTTAGCTGTGTGGGACCGGTTTCTTTTCTGCTGTGGTTAATTTCTTTGTTCTTTATGATTTGAAGGGTGTATTGTGTCTGCTTCAACTAGCTTCTAAAAAAAAGCCCCAAAATTACTTTTGATCTTTTAGGGGAGAAAAAGGAAGGGCTAACTTGGTCATTTTTTCCATCATTTCTTGCTCTCGATGCTGCTTAAGACTCTTAGCAGTGGGCAAGAAGAGAAAGGGGTGTGAGAGATGAAATGTGTGTGTGACTTTCTAGTTTTATTTCAAAAGAAGTTGGATCATGTCTTTTTTCCCCTCTTTGGTAAGAGTTTCTTTTGGTATAGAAACTGACTTCTGGAATTCTTTTATGACTAAAATTTAGAAAATACCCAGGCCAACTTTAATGTTTTACTTCTAAGTTAATATTGACTGTATTTAATTGCTTGCTTCCTTGCTTTTACTTCCTCGCTTTTATTATTTTTTTTCTTTTCTTTTCTTTTTTTTAGATTTGCTAATCCTGTGTGGTAGTCAAGTGTCAGATACAACATGCTGTACTTGACAGCATTGTTGAGAAAAACCAGAAAAAGACAGGGAAAGGGCCACAGCCTTTTTTTTCCCTCCCAATTCACTCTAATCATTGTGCTACTTAGAGAGAATGTGCGCGTGTGTGTGTGTATCTGTGTATCTGTAGACTGAAGGGTTAGTGCAGGATGTCATTTGGTGCCTGACAGTGGAGCAGTGCAGTTGACTCTTTGCTCTGCTATCCAATGACATCCAGTGGCTGAGAGTTTGAAGCTGATGGTTGGGTCTCCTTAGTGCTGCATGCACACCTGACAGGCAGCTGTTAAACTGAGCAAAGGCAAGCTTGGGGAGTCACAATCTATGCATAAATGATAGGGGTCTCTCTGCTGAAGGTGCGAAAGAAGCTCTGACCTTCTCCCCTGAATCCCCCCTTCCCAAATGAAATGCACAGTGCAGCTAGCTTCTTAACTACACTACACTCCTGCTACTGGCTGCCAAGAGGCTCAAAAAATCCACCTTCACTTTTCAGTCAGAAGAGGCAGAAGTGGATGTGAGAGACAGACACACACAGAGACACAGAGAGCGAAAGAGGGCAAGAGACTTGACTTTAAGAGACTCCTGCACTGACAACTCCATGCAGTTCGGAACAAGAACGGCAGCGACCGACTCTGGTTTCATGGGGACATGGCAGAACACTGACACTAACCTCTTATTCAGAATGTCCCAACAGGTATGTTACTTTTGTTTATTTTAAAACATGGAATTTTTGTGCTTTTTTCCCTCCTCCTTTTTCTCTTCCTTTCCACATTTCATTTTTGTTTCATTCATCACTGCATAGTTAGCCTCTGAACTGTCATAACTATGTCATTGGAATGTGCATGGTTACTTCATTTCTTCCCTAAGGGCTCCTTTTTAAAAAAAGAAAAAATATTAAAGCTTTAAGTAAAAGCAGAGCATTTGTTTTAAAGTTTCCAAATGGAGCTTTGCTCCTAGTAAGATAGTCTTTCTTTCTTTCTCTTTTTCTTTCTTTCTTTTCTTTCTTTCTTTCTTTCTTTCTTTCTTTCTTTCTTTCTTTCTTTCTTTCTTTCTTTCTTTCTTTCTTTCTTTCTTTCTTTCTTTTTCTTTCTTTCTTTCTTTTCTTTGCTTTTGTTTTGTTCCAGCCTTTTTCCCTTTGCTATCCCCCCGTCCCATAAATAAAAGTATCTGCTATCCCAGGAAAACTCCTTTTTCTTCCTGAGTGCATAAGCCCCCAAAATCAAACTGATAGTAAATTTAGGGGGCCCCTCAGAGCGATATAATTGATTTCATGTGTCAGAACACAGGTTTACTCAGGGGGAAGGAGCGAGGAGCCGTCCTGCTGGAGCTGCTGGCAGCACGGAGCTGAGGGTCGTTAGAGGAGACAGTTTCAGTCCTCGGGTCTCTCTTCTCCTGCTCCCTCTCCCCGCTTGCTCCCTCTCTCGCTCCCCCTCTCTCTGCGGAGCTGAGCCTTGGCGTCCTCCCCAGAGCTGCTCCTTCACCGGGGGCCGCGTTTAAGGCAGCTTGGTATGCCAGTTCTGACGGGAAAGCGAAAATGTTACTGCAAGGCCGGTTATAGCTGATAATTAATCACAGGAGCCGGTGTCTCTGTACCATGCACTTGGTGATACGCGCCTTGTGTGTTACAGTAAATTTTGCACAATTGCTTGACTCTTCTGGGTGAAGGGAAAGGGAAAACGAAAAAAAAAAAGAAAGGGAAAAAAAAAAGGGGAGAGGGGAAAAGAAAAAAAGAAAAAAGAGAGGGACAAACGTTCATCTTGGATGGGGCTCAAGCAGGGGAGGGAAGTTCAACCTGGAGGTTTTTAACAGGGTGACTCCCTACCAGGAGATTTTTCCCTTCTGAAAACTAGTTTCCAATTATGGTCTGACTCTGATGGAAAATAATTGAAATATTGTGTCAGCCAGGAGAGATGTTAATAAATTTGTGCAGTAATATTTGACTTTCTTTTAATATTGGACATAAAATTGAATAAATTCGTTTACCTGAGAGTCGTTGTACTGTAAGAAAAGAGAGTGAAAGTAAACAGGTTTTGTAGTTTAAAGGAACAAAGCATGCCTGAATACTGACCATAAAACAATATTTTAATTTTTGAAAAAACTTTAAAGCCAAGAAAAACTCCAAAGCAGATAGTTATTAACCAATAGCAGTTGTCTGTGGGTGACCATTTAAGCAGCATAGCTCAGGACAGGATGAAGGCATTTGAATAAGGAATATTTTGATATATCCTGTAGAGGGACCCTGATTACTGCTGATACAGTATGCTGGTATAGAATGAAATCAACATAAGGCAAATAAGCAACTCTGTTCAGTTTCCCATTCTTGAAAGTAAAGAAGTTCATTTGCTGGTGGAGATGCACATTTCAAAACCAGTTTGACACTAGGAAGTGTGAATTGCTATCGCACTGCTTACAAACATTATCAGCTCTATGCCTGTCTGTGATACATAACGTGTTTGGTTATGCTGATATAAGGCAATGGCATGGAAAGCAGTTATTCTAATAACTTGCTGTATTCTTTTAGCAAGAAGTTGGATTAAATTTTAGGGGAGGAGGAAAGGTTCTTTACATTTCAGCCACAGAAGAGTTAACATAACTAGATCCAGATAACAATCAATTGATAAATTACAATTGAACCACACAGACAGGGCTAGATTGCCTTTTTAGTATTAGATCTTTTTCAACGGATTTAGACTGTGTGGTCCCTGAAATACCAGAAAATGTTCAACACCGACAAGGAAAGGAAACAAAACTAAATAGAAGAGAATCACAATGTGTAAGGGGGTCAAATAATTTGAGACAACTAGCTTATTAAACAAAACTAAATAGAAGAGAATCACAGTGTGTAAGGGGGTCAAATAATTTGAGACAACTAGCTTATTAAACCAAACGTGTATGCACTCAAGCTAGGCAGTTTGGTTGCTATTTATCTTTTTAAATAATATGTTTTATGTTCTAATTCTTGAATATTAACTGGATTTTGTACATTATTGAACATGAATGCCCATGTTGTACTCTGTAGAGAAAGACAGAAGTAATGTACTAAATGAGTAAATGTGTGGTGGATGCTGCATCAGTGTGAATTGGCATACATACACAGTAGCACTGAAAAGGTGGTAACATCAAACAGATTTATTTCTTAAAGGTCTGCTCTTGACACTTTTGCATACTTGTTAATCTCCTTGTCATATTTTGTTTGTTTGTTTATCATGTGCTAAACATATCCAGTGCAAATATGCTTTCATCATGCTTTTAAGAGGAGGGTAAGTTATTTTGCTAAATGCATTTCTCTCCTCTTTAAGGATAACATTTTGTCTTATATTTCTGATTTGTTGGGACTGTTATAACTTGCTGGCTTGCATATACAGCGTGCAAGTGGAGTTGCAAATTTGTGTCTAAGTGTCAGTGTTTCTTTGTAAATTACTAAAATTTTGAATATTGTTTTCTTTTACTATTCTTATTCATTTGCTAGTTAATTATTTTCAGCCCATCTTCTGGAAATGTAAGTATTTTCACAACTTATTGTATGCTTTAAGAAAAATTGTTTTCATGAGTACAAATAACATGAAGGTATGAAATGTACATAAGTTGCAAGCAAAGTTTGGCATGGTTTGAAAGAACTGTTTGGTGAAACTTTTCCAGCTATACACAGTAATGCTAGGGGCATTTCTCTTCTAAATTTCTAAGTGTAATGCTGCTTTTCCACATATTTTTAGAAGCAAACAAACTCTGAACCCAATCACTTTTCCTTGGAACTGTAACTTAGGCAGGTTTTAGGAGGAAAAATTGAAGCATAGCAAGATTTATTTAGAACAAAACAAAGCCTTTCAATCCCTCCCTCCTCTTCCCCCTTAACTCACACTGCACTGCTATTTACATAATATAGGAGTGAATAACTTTCTGCAGAATAAAAAGAAAATCAACTTCATTGTGATATGTGTCTTAGAAAAATTAGAATTGATTGTACAAGTTTGGGCTATTAATAGCAAATGTGATGGTGCCTTTTTTTGGACTATTTTCTTTCGCAAATGAGAGCACAAAAAAATGGGATCTCCACATTCCAGAGCAAATTTAGTTTTTGGTGGGGTGAGAGGGGAAGAGGAATACTATCCTAAATTACCTGGGAGAAGTTTATGACATGGTCACTTGATTGCATTGTTTTGTCTATATACCTTTTGTCCATGTAAAAGTCTGTGATTTGCTTGAAAGGGGTCATCCCTTCTGTATACAGAAGAATGTCTGATAACCTCAAAGGGCGTAAATCTTAACTTTTCAAAAGGAGTGCTTCTTTGGGTGACTTTGATCAGTGACAGGTCGAGAATGAGCAGAAACCCTTGGCTTCTTTTCCATGCTCATCTGGTTAGGTCCAGGGCACGCACTGCCCATTCTAGTTCTGGCAAGGAGTTGTTAACAACAGAAAAGAAGGTCTGGGTTTAATTGATTAAAAAAAAAAAAAAAAAAGCTTTTGTGGTTGTCTGCTTTCATAAATGTTTTGTGCATTTGTCAGAATAAGAAATGCCATTTTTCTTCATCCAGTTACCTTAAGGGCTGTTATGTTCTAAAATACTTAAAAGTCATTTCAGAAATGAGACTGTAAGAGAAATGGCTGTAACCTACAGTGACACAAAATGCCAGGGCCATCCACCTTTTTGTTGAGAAAGAAGTATGTTGAATCCATTTCAGATAAAAAGGTAATAGCCTTTCCAGAAGCTATTTTCAACATGAGAGTGAAAAAGCAGTATACAGAATTATAAATGGATCTGTGCATCATTATATAGTAATTTAGGATTCACTCAATGATGTAACAAAATTAACAACATAATTTCATTGTGTAACTGTATCTTATTAAAGAACAACTGTCTGACATTCTCTTACAGTTGCTTTATTTAACTTCATGCAAATATTATTAGTAGTGACATTTCTCTATTGTACATTAGATTCTCTCATTAGCATGATGTGTTAGTTATCACCAGAGAAATCACTTCTAGATAGGTGAGCGAGAAGCCAAGAAAACGAAAAATTAAATCAATGATGTATATTAATATAGACGCATCTGTTCACAAGAGATATGGTACAGTAAATTCAACTTTTTTTCCTTGCATAAATGCATGCTTATCCCAAGGAAAACTAAATAATACTTTTAATATGTGGAGTATACACTTACATTACTGGAAGTACTAAATTGCATACCATTTGCGCTACCTGTTTTGAGCTGTGCTTGTATTCTTGCATCTGATAGTTCCTAGCATTGATGTAGACATAGCCACATAAACTGTTTATTGAACCTGTATTTGAAAACAGGAGAGTAGTTTAATGTCCAGTGGATTGAAGGTGAAAGATTTTTAAATGTTTCTGGGTTGCTGGTCACAGAGGTTATATGCAATTTTAACATTTATTAAGTAATTAACTGTTTTACTGTACCATATAACTATGTACTTGTGAAAAGAGTTCAAACTTAATTTGACAGCAGGCTGTAATGTCATACACTGATGTGCTGTGAACATTTTGAGAGGAAGATTGGCATTGGTAAGACATATTTCATAGTTTTAAGTAATTAACAATCACCTTTGTAAATAAGCATCAGCAAATATAACAATTTTATAATTCTATATATATTTATCACACTGTTTTAAAGATGAGCTGAGCTCCGGTGGGGTTTTCTCCTTTTTATGCTGTTCATGATTAAGATTGTGTGCTAATATGAATTTAGAAGCTTTATAGGTTACACTGTCTTATTTCAGCATTTGCTTTAATTTTGTTGGGTATTTTCTTAAAGCATGTTTTAAATTTGTACTTGTCCTTTTATCAAATCAAAAATATTTGCTTCAAGATTTTTTTGCTACTTTTAACCTTAGAGTAGAAACATTGGGAAATATTGTACCTGACAAAAATGCAGTATGTTTTGTGTGGCATATACAACTAGACATACAAGTACGTGCAATGATAGATACATGGCTATGTGCATAATTAAGAGTAAAAAAATCTGTCTGAATAGCTTCTCTCACTGTGTTCAGTATTTAAAGGAAAACTAAAGTGCAGCATATTGTTTCCCACTCCTTTCTATACATATTAATCTTTCACATATACACATACAGTGTTTGAACATATTTATGCCATTCTATATCTGTTGATGATGTGCTAACACTGTCAAGAGTTTTGAGACGTGTATGCACAACACTGTAAAATCTGCATGAATCATTGAAACATATTAAATCACATGCTTAAGTATGTATTATGCAATAAGTACTAGTGTTTAACACTTCAAAATACATATTTTTATATTTTTTGATTTTGTATTTTAGTTGGTACTTATTTGTATATAGTTTTAGAGGGATTTGATTAATGTAGTGACGGAACAGTTTTTGTATAAAACAGCAGCAGAGTCTCCTGCTCTTATGTCAGGGTTAAGAGCCAGGCAAATCTTCCCTAACTAATTAGATGCTGAGTAAGGCATCTTAGTGAAGTTGGGGCAAAAGTGAATGGGTCACAGCTGAGGCAAGATTGCAAGGACTATAGTGATAGTGAAAGCATTCACATTTGCCAGGTCATTGTGACACTGTGCTGATTGCAAAGGAACACCCTGTTCACTGATACAGAACTGCCGTCATAAAGTAGAATCAGAAACAAAAGCTTTAAAGAGCATTTACTTCATACTAGAAATGGTCAAAACATACGCGGTGTATAGCTTCCTTCACTCAGTTATTTTTCTTGAACAATAGTGCTTGTGCGATTGTAAAAGGATTTGCCTTGCAGACTAATGTTTCCTCACAGTTTAGAAGAAATTCCAAACTTGAGGCTCCTAGTATACCCAGGAGGTGATGAATCATATTGGCTCAAGAAAGGGAAGGCTGAAACAGGGAAGAGGGAGAAAGGGACAATTCCACTGTTATTGTCTCAATCCTTTAGTTTCGAAAAAGAACCAGTAATGCAGCTTTTTGCTATAATTTGGAGAGTGTAAAGAAAAAAATTCAGCATCTAGATAAACTGTAATCAAGTGGATTATTTTTTCCACAGATGATCTGTAGAAAAGAATGCACTTAAAAAGCATTTTTATATAATGAATTTCTGTGTATTTATGTACAGTTTTTCAATGAAGTAAAATGAATTCTTTAGCTTAACATCAATCTGTCTAATAAATGTCCAAAATAAGATACTGTACACCAGCCCATGGACAGGCATCTGTTGCTTTACTGTTCACCCCACTCATTATTGTTATACCATAATGCCTACTTTCCTTTACTGAAATACTTGACAACTGTTCTCTAAATTATTTTTGTTCACTGCCAGGGAAAACAGTGCCACTTGTATGGCTGTGTCATACAATATTTTGTCACAGAAAGGCCATCTCTTTTTAGCGGGAGTGGGGGGGCTGGGGGTGGTGTGAGCATCTCAGAATTGCTTTGATCAGTGTGAACTTGCCAACAGTATACCATTGATGCTATTCTGACTCTCTTGGGAAGCCATTGCATCCCCTTCCTCTACTGATGATGCGTATCTGTGCACTTGTGTAAAGGAAAGGAGAGTGTCATCTGCCACTTAGAGAACATGGGAGTTCAGAAAAGAAAATGTCATGATTCCGATCTGGCTGTTCCCCCACAAGCACCACACAAAACTCAGCAATCTTCTCTTACAAAGTGAATAATAAGTGGTACTTTAAGAAGTTTTATGGAAAGTGAGAAAATTTATTCTAGGCTTGTCATTCAAATTGAAAGGTACTGTCACTCACAGGTAAACTTGCTGTGATATTTGAGGTGGTGTTTTTCTGAAAATGGACCACCACACAAATACACTAGTAGAGATCGGTGCTGCAGTCTGCCTACCTGTGGGTTTTGGAATATTTCCCTTACAAAGGAAATTGAGTGACATGGTAAATGCCTAATTTTTGTGATACCTACTGCAATTAATCTTCAAAACAGGGCTTTAATTGTTCTTCTTTCTCTCAATAATTTTTACAAGTCAGAGAACAGCAAGACAGACCTAATGAATACAATTTGTGTATTTGTGGTATTTCTTTTCAAACTTTAATTCACCAGAATTGGAGGAAAGGAGATAGATTACATGAATCTCTGCATGCGTGTTTTCTCCATATGTTCCGTAGTGTATTTCTTAAAGATTGGTATCTTTAAAGTGCAATTCTTCTAGCTTTGAACAGTTTAGTTATTTTCATCTGAACAATTCAACATTTGGTGTACTAGTAAGAGGAAAACAGAATGCAAAGGATAACATCCTCACTATGATCAAAGCATGTGTTTTCCATTCATGTCATTGGAGGCTCTGACATGCATCAAGGACAACACATAGTTTAGGTGCAGAATCACAGTTAGCAGTGTGATAGCCTTCAGAGTGAGCTGTAAGCAGGAGCTCAAGTCTATAAGCCTTCTGTATGTGTGTAACTTTTATGAAGCTAAATGAACAGATATTTTGCAAGACAAGATTCTCTGGTGGTAGAGAAAGTTGCTTTTGTGTATTTTAATCTCCTCTATTACTTAAACACCAAGGAGAGGAACATAATTTTAAAAAAATTTAAATAGCCATTGCACTTTCTTAAGGAAACCTAAACCTGTTTTCCTGGTTTATTAAAATCCAGAAATTAAACAAGGTTCTCTGTTAAAGTCTTGTCAGGTGTGAGCTTTTAGACATTATGGGCCTCTGTATTGCTTTATGCCTCTATTACTGAAAGCTCATTTTTTTGTGTGTTACCTTGGAAGCTAAGGTAAGGAGGTTAACACAGTGCAAAATTATGGTTGCTTTCTGTTTGTCTCTGAACTTTAGAATTTTTTCAACCGGAAATCACAGAATGAAATTTGGGCAGGATAATTCAACATGAAACATATTAGAGGAGATATGTTTACAGGTCTCTTTGCTAACTGGAATTGCCAGCTTTTCCAAAGAAAAAGTAGCAACATAACAGGATAAAGAGTGATTTAATCAATAAGGTAGCATTTTGAAAGGAATTATTCTAGTTTACATTCAAATTTGGCTTCCCAAAGTGTTCTTTCTTCTCTGTTTTCTCATTAGAAATACATATGTATAAAAACAAACCAGAAGATGTTATTGTCAGATCTTTTTATGCAGATTGATTTTCTTTTAGCATATTCATTGCCCTTTGCCTGCACAGAATACAAACCCTTGTGTACTGTACTGCAGTTTTATTGCCGCTTTCAGAGGGATGTCTTGTGAGATGTTACAGCTCCTGCAGAAGTACAACGGCAAAATGCTATTTTATGATAGATCATTATTGATACCCTTTATTTATTTATGTCTTTCCTCATTCTTCTTTCCCTGCAGTTTTTCCTTCTCTGTATATATATCTGAATATGTATTAAAAGAAAAACTCTTCTTGGTAGTAATTGAATAATTAAAGCAATCTTTATAAGTGTCTGTAGGAAGACATAAGGGGCAGAGAGGAGAAGCATCACTTCCAAGGATGGCTTCATGTAAATGCTGACATGGAGAGTTCATTGTTGTTTTATTTTTGTGTATCTGTATGCAAAAAACATGATAAAAATGTGTGATGTCCTGGATTATCACATGGAAGGTGGTGAAAAGCATCTCAATTTGATCTCTACTTTGTAAAATTTCTTAACCAAGGCATTGCTAATATTTGAAAAAAAAAAAAACCTCATTGTATTTGTATTCTTGTATATCAAATATGTTTATTTGACAAAGAAAATATCAAGAAAAAATGGGTAAATTAAATTCATGGAATACTTGAATAGTAGTATTTTCCATACAGACTTAGTAGACAAAAATAAATAAGACTGGACTTCAGTGAGTTGTTAAAAAGCAAATTAAGTTGTTCAAATTCAACCCACAAACCTCTACCACTGTGTTCAGACTTAGTTCTTAATTAAAAATGAGCCTTTTCTTTCCTTGCAAGAATTCTCTAAAAAAATTTATGGCAATCTGTATAGTGGAATTCATAGGACACCAGTCTCCTTGGAAGTGGTAGCAGCAGTTTTTCTGAGTAGTGGACATGTTTTCACACTTTGTGTCATAACTTTTAGTAGCTTTTTGTTCCCTGAACAGTTTACTTTTTAAAATACATAAATTTGATAAGAACATCTCAGATAGATGTCTTGGGGAGGAGGGAGGTAAAATCTAATGAAGAGTATGCAAGGAAAAAATAATTGCTTCCAGCTGGCTTTATATAATAAAACTACTATTAAAATGAGGAACTCCATTAGCAAGGCTTTAATTATATATTTTCTTACATTTCTAAATACACAGTATAGTCTTTTAAAAAATAACACTTAAATGAGTAAACTGTGACAGCTCTTGCACTAGCCAGGGAAAAATATTAAGAAGCCCCAAGTCATCTACCCTGCCTTAATGCCCCACAGCAGTTGACATTGCTGGAATGCCTCCTGCAGCTGGTGGCATATGACTGTCATTTGCAGGCAGGATATACGGAGAGTTTACACAATGGAGGCATTCATGAAAGTGTTCCTCATCTGGGACTCCTGCAAGCTCTCATTTTATTGACCCTGTCAGAATTTAACTGGTAGGCTGTCAAATTATGTGTTGCTTTATCTAATATTAGTTTTTCCTTTAAATTAGAATGTGCAGAAGAAAGGGTTGTGGAAAGCAGGTACGAAAAGCAAAAACAACTTCTGGCTTACCATTTCTAAAACAGGAAAAACAACAACTGTGTAAAAACTTTATCATTTGCTCTGAAAATTGTAGAATTGAAAATTCTGTATCTTGTTCATGGTTAAATAATGTTGCTTATTTATAGATTTTTTTCAGGGTTTGGAATACAGTGGGTTTTTTTACCATTCAAAGCCTTAAACAGAAATCTGTACTCTGAATGTCTGTGTTTCTCAAGTGTAACTCAAAAATTGGTGTGCAAATAGTTTCATGACACAGCTCACTCTAATTGCCTGTGCTCTTAAAGATAGCAGGAAAAGTGCTCTTTTTACAAACTTCTTCAGAAAGAAATTTATTGATATGCTTTGCTGCATCTTCATGCAGAATGACATGAAGAAATACCCAGCAAGAACGGCCCATTAGTGGTTTTGATTACGTTCTGCAAACAATGTAATAATCTGAAAGTTGATTGATGATTTTAAATATGTTATTTATATCACAGATTGACTGCTTATTAATTCAGTGGTGTTGAGACATGACCTCTCCAAAGCCATAATTTGCATAAAAAAAATAGAATGTATGCACAGCTTCATTGATATCTGGGAGAGAACTAGTTACAGCAGCAGACAGCACACCAAAACATTGGCTTCATGCAGATGGAGCATACTGCAAAGGAAGAAGTACCTTACACAGTGAGTTACTCTTTTTAATAGATCCTCCAAACCAGTAGTCCATTGTTAATGCAATGTTGAAGTTCAGTTCAGGGTGAAGAAGGGAAGAGCAAGAAAAGGAATGAGAGTGAATGGTCAGATTAAAGGAAAATAAATTTTAACCTGGGGTCTATCAATGACTTCTTTTCTGCTAGGAAAAATTCCCCTCAACTCTATATGTTTTTGTTCATGTTTAGAAATAAGGGACATCTGTCTGTCTGACATGGGATCTCATTATCGTAGATTTTATGTGCTACATTTTTTTATAATTGTTCTATTCTTAAAAAGAGAGTTGGATTTCTACTGTAATAGTGATAGCTGAATAGTAAACACTGTTTTAAGTTGTAAAATGTCTATGACTGGCTGTGTTTGTTTCCAGTGTATAATGTCAATTTTATTCATACTTTGATTTCCTCCTCCTATAAAACAAAATAATTTTGTCACAAAAGACAAAATCATCTAAGTAGAATGTTATTATACTATTTTGAAAGATGTCTTAAAATATTGCTCTGGAATCTACTCAGATGTTGAATTTTCTCTGCAGGAATAAATAAGAAAAACAACTGAAACATGTAAATTTAGTTGAAAATGTGTGGGTTTTAACCTTTTGATACAGCATTCTGAAGACATTGTCTCCCTAAATATTAAAAACCACTTGTGTAAGCGGAAATATTAAATTAGTGTTAGCAATCCACAGATGATTTATTTAGAAAAACCTGACAAATGTATTGTCTCTCTCATAAATAAATTTCCATTTGAAGGAAAATGCTACTTTTCCAGTTTTGACATTATTGTAAAGTGGCATTTTTTGGTTTTTTTTCATTAAAAATTGAGAAAAATCAAGCTGGCACCTACTATATTTTTGTTAATGATGGTAGTTTCATTTGTGGCTTCCCAGTCTGATTGCCTAAGAAGTGATGTAAAAGCTGGGGTTTAGAACATGGGCAAGAATGTGGAAAATATTCAGGCAATAATAAACATGGTTAGCAATTTTTGTACATCATCAGACCTATCTGAAAATTCATTTAAAATAATTTCTATCTATTTTCTTGCGGTGAAAGCTTCATTGAGTTAGTCACCCTGTCAGTACACCATTAGAGGTGAAACCCCAGGTATCTCAAAGGTTTACACAAAGGTTTTCTGTGGAAACCCAATTCCTTACAACACTAGAAAATTATAATTTTAATTATCTAGTCCTTTTCTCATTGAAATCAATACAAATATAGTCTATTATCACAGAATTGTTGTGAGGGCTTCTCCCACAGCAGTTGTTGTGAGGGCTTTCCCTTTGCTCAGGAAAACATTAATTCATGTTTTGCTTCTTCTGTGATGGAGCATGTTAAATATTAAATGAAGAAATAATTGTGGAAGTAAAATTTGGGAAATGGATTCAAGCACTGTACTCTAGTTTCAAGTAATGTATTATTTGTAAAAGAATGACCTTTAAAGTCTAGGTTTTTCAAAATTGTAATTATAAACTTATGAGAGACTGTGTGCTATATGCTAGCTGTGTTTATATATAGCTGGGCTATATGCTAGCTAGTTTAAAAAAATAATAATCCTCTGATAACTCAGTGCTCAAGAACTCTGATAATTCATGCATTTTAAATTTTAAAATGCATTTTTAATCTTGCATAAAAACGTAATCTATTTCTTCATTTATTAAATCTTTCAGAAGGCAACGGATAAAAATTATTTAACTCATAGCATAGACAGTATTGATGTTAAAAAGGAAAACACCACAAACCCCCAAAACAAAACAAACCCAAATTTAAACACGTTTAGTTGAAATTTATATATCTATTCCATGAAAGTGCTTAGACATGAAATTATGTATTTCTCCACATGCTTATTTCATTTTATTTTATTTATATTTATTGCTTTGTTTTAATGTTGAGGATAAAAAGTCAGGTGTGAAGATGTTAAAGCAATTCCATTCATAAGCAGTTTTATAAAGAGGAAGTTGAAATTTGGTTTTCTACAAACAGACCCAAATAAATCATGTTTCCTATGATTTTTAAATTTACATTTTAATGAACTTTTTAATGATAGCAAACTGAAATAAAACTCTTCTAACATGTAAAGTTCATGAAATACCTTAATTTGTAAATGCATAATGTAACACTGTTAGCAGGATTTTAAATGACTGTTTTTTTTCTGAGCCTATCCTTCTATACCACATCCCTATCTCTTTCCAAATTCAGCAGTGGTCAGGTGTGGCATTTTGTTTCTGTCCACTGACTTGCATATGCATGCTTATACACCTACAAACTGTAAAAAGAAAACTGTCTAAATGTGGCTTCAGGGAAAAGAGAGGAGTGGTGGGCACAGATACCAGCTGGAGCTTGATGCATGTGTTCTCTTCTGTGGCACTGTTTTGTTGTTGATGTGGGAATGTAGCTAAACAGTGGCTACAGATGCTCCACTAAATAAGGATCCACATAAATTCCAGCTGTGAACTTGTGATTCATCTTTTTGTGCACAAAAGATATGTTTCCATATGTCCCATTATGTTCCATATTTGATTTTTATCACACACTGTGTGCCAGTCTGAATCTCGTCTGCATGCTTTTTGTGAATTCTGTAACCCTTTCTTTCTTCTTTGAATTAGTTACAGCACACTCTAGCTTCCATGCAAAAAATCTACATTACAATCATACAGTATCCCTGTAAATAATTTTTTAATTAATAAAGTATGTAAGTATCCATTTAACCTCTGTAACACTGAGACGTGGCATACCTTAAAAAAATATACTTTCCACTTGGAAAATATTTCTCTAGAAGCTAACTCTGCAGTCCGTAAAACAATCAGATTCCTAAATAATTTAATCTTAAAAATTACCTATATCTTATCTACTATAAATGCATTTTTCTGATATTATCTGTAATAATTTCAGATAGCTAATGTACATAGCCTCTTCATGTTTTTAAGCACGTAATTGATTCATAAGGAATTTCATTTTGAATTATAAATAATATCAATTGTTAACTGTTTATGATGTCTCAGGCTCACTGAAAAGAATGGCAAAACCATCAGTGGTTCCATGGTACCAAATAAAATATGTCAATTCATAATTTTTTAAAAATATTGCTCATATTCATTATATTCTTCAGATTGGCATTCAAGGTATTTCTTCTTCTGCTACAATATTGTAGATATGGAAATTGGCTTCTAGAAATTTAGATATACAGGCCCCAAGAGCATAGAAATTCCTGTAGTTTAAAATACTAAAAGACAAAGTAAGGATTTGAAAATGCTAGCTGAATTTCAGTGTAGGCTTTTGAATCAACATATTGTAGTATAGTTAAGAGAAACATAGTCCCAGAATTCTAATTGGAATGAGATGTGGCTGCTGGTCACCTCTGTAAGAAACAGTGCTGTGAGAGCTTTGTACTGTTTTACTTGTGATTGTCATTGACTACCATGAAACCATTCAAAATGTGTGGCAGAAGTCAGCATTATTTGCTAGATAGATGTGGTCTAGAAAATCACTGTCTTTGTGAAGATAAAGCTTCAGTGGTTGCTGTAATTATTAAAGTCATTATTAAAGCACTAAATTTGGTCATTGGTTTTTGCAAGTTGCCAAAGCCAATGCTTTTAGCTCCAGAAAAAATTTAAAGCTACATATCTAGAACTGGACGAAATGCTCTCCATCTTCAGAAGCGAAGTTACTGTGCAGATGTTACAGGAGTGTTGTAATTTCCATACAGTCAATTTCAGTGCACTCATTCACATAAGTGGTTGTAATTCTGTCGACTGAAGAAAAGTGTTATGAGAGTACAATATTCTGAAACAAGTTATATCAAAGCAAATACTGATATACACTATGAGGAAGCATCATTTAGCAGTGTGCAGAATTTGATGTCCAATGCCTTTTTTCTATTGTGCTCAGGAAAAGATAAGTTCTGTTCATAACTGAAAATCTCCAGGCAAGTCAGGCATCAGCACTATACCAACATTTTTGCAAGGAATGGAGAGTTAATTAGTTTGTATTTTAAATTGAATGTGTTTGTGTTATAGATTTCAATAGGAATGAAAGGGAGACTATCTAGAAAGGTACTGTGTAAGTAGGGTCCGTTCTTGGCTATGGCTGAGTTGAACCACTGGTCATTGTGAAAGTCCAATCAAAATGTAGAGAAGTTTGACATAAACATAATAAAGTGTTGCTGTGTTTCCAGAACTGTAAAGAAGACTTTAACTCATGAAGAGGCTGGAGATTATCAGTTTATTTTACAGCTACTTTAGGTATTTCAAATCAAGTGGGTGGTGCTGCTTGTAATGAAGCATCTGCAAAGTGTGTTGATATTCTGTGTTCAAGAAATTTGATGTCAACACAGCTGTGACTTACCACTTTTAGCAACCTTCTCAACTGGGAATTAGATAAAATACTTTTAATTTGGGCATGAGGTTGGTTGAGAGTACTGGGACAGGAGTATAATTTCAGATGCTATTAATTTTCATAAAATAACATTTGTGTGCTTTGTCTTGCCAGATACTCTACAATGCTTTTCCTCATTTCACGTGCCAGGCTGTTTTTATATTATCATTTCCTTCTCTGCTGTGTTTATCTTTTCTGAAAATGGTGAATGTAAGCTATTACTGACGGGGTGGGTGGCACACATTTTCACAGTAACTTTTAAAACACAGAGCAAGCATTTTATTTGGGTTTTAAAAACCACTGAGAGAACTTAATGCAGCTGCTTTCATGGCATCAAAGTGAAACACGTAAAAATCTCACTTTCCATTCTAAATAACCTTAGGGCTGTTGAGTCAGATATTTCTGGGTTGACGTGTTTTGCACAGGAGTGACAGTGGCACGGAGCATATATAGTAAATCCTAGTGTTCCACTGAATCTCTTCATTCTTTCATGAGCTTCACAGGGTACTCATCCTTAACAAAATGTCAAGTTAAAACATGTCACTTTGCCACAGTTGAAATTACTTACTTGTTTTTAATCAAAAAGCAACTCTTAATGGGCTGTTTTACTGTAGGCAGTGAGGAAAGGAGCTTTCCAGTTTAGCAGCAAGTAGGTTCCTCTGACCCATTATTTGCTGTCATTTCTACTTCTCATCCAGCAGTGTGAAGGAGGTTAAATCTGAGCTGAATCAGGATGCCAGTGCTGCATATCCTACACTAAATAGAATCAATATTTTTAGGGAAAGCTATATTTTTTTTAAATGAACATCTTTCTATGCTATTTAGGAGTAGTCCTGAGTTTCCTAGGAACTTCACTGTATCTATGATATCTGTTGACAGCAGATACTGCTGATACTGCTGATAGTAAAAGTGATTTGTGATACAGTGCCTCTGATTTTAGTTTTCCCAAACTTAGGATGAATTTAAGGCGAGAGGTGCCATATATTCAACATAATCCTTGGATCCTAGCCTGTAGAAGGCTTTCTTAACCTGTGTTAGACACTCACGCTGTATAGGTTCAGTGAATTTAGTTCATATGCTTTTTAAGACTGAAATGGCTCTTCAGTTTCTAGGCTAGCTAATAATCTTCCTCTTAACTATGCTGTACATATCGCAGATGGTGCTTGACAGACTAGTCAGTGTCTCAAAGGTCACCACAACACTATTAGCTAGATCACTATTGCCCTTTGTTTCTTGAGGATGCTTCTACAGTACTTGTTTCTTGAAAAAACTATAGAAGTAAACTTTGGGGTTTGTTCTAAAAGGAAACCTTAACCACTTCTCTCCTCACCAAGTTCTTCAAATGTGGAGTTGTTGTCAGTGAAGTACTCTGAAGTTTAGCATTCTGCTAATACAGGTATGATCGGTGGTCTAGTACTGTTCTTTGCCGTTCTTTTGTGTGAAGATGTAACACCAAGAATGACTGATATTTAGATTTTTAGTCATAGTTGTCTTTTAGAGCTTTCATTGTGTTTTGAAAGCTTATTTCAGCGCCTGACAAAGAGCTTAAAGCCTTCTAGAAATTCTGGTGTCCAAAGCCTTATGTGTTCATTCAGTGTAGTTTGGAAATGCTGAAATTACTAAAGGGTGTTTTAAAAGCAAATAGGAAAAAGTGAGGCTTTTAACACCATTGTTTTGGCTTTATTGGTATATTTACAACCATAGCCGTAAAAATCAGCACACCTTTGTCATAGGTGCAGAAATATACTGTGAAAAATCCTGTTTCTGTTTTGGTTAATGTATGTTTATGAATGTATTTTACAACAAAAAATGTATATCTTCTGCCTTGTAACTAAAAGTCTGCTGTTATATTACTCAAGTAATACGACTTTATAAGGTCATGCTCAGATTTGGAGAGATAACTTGCAACTTCCAAAGCTATTTTTTTTTAAATTTGAGACAAATACACTTTCTGAGGCAAATTTGTCTATACTATTAATATAACTCTTAAAATTTTTTGCTTAAACTGATTGTGTAATGTCAGACTTAATTTTAAAGTTCTCACAATATATGATACACGTGTTGCCTTTTCTGTTACATGTAAGAAGTTAAGGGAAAGTATGGTCTATAGAATTCTCTCCTTGAAATATTTTGTAGTCGTTTGTGCATTCTCACTAACAGATGTTCTGGTATGTATGTGCTTCATTTTTTTTGGTGGATAATTTAATTTAAGTATTTTGAATGTCTGGTTTCCTTTTTTCCTAATTTGTTACCTCTGGTACCAGCTGAAACTCCATTTTTATATAATGTTTTAATTTGTTTTATTTTTATGTAAGTAGTAGGAATTGCATTCATCAGTCAGTCAACAAATACAGGAAAGACTTGCACACTTTATGGGATTTCCATTGGTTTTCAGATAGTTAAACCATTATTAGAACTTAACATTATATTGCAAACTGAGCAGTACCATCCTGGATGAAAGAAATTTCCTATGTATTAAAAATAAGCTGAATACAATGGACATAATTTCCAAACAGAAACACAAATGTTCTTTTGTAGTACATGATCTTTGTCATACAGGGAAGCATGCTGTAGAAATGATTTTTTATCTACATGAAATATACATTAAAAAAAATGCAAATTCGTTTAGCTAGAAACTCTGTAAACATTTTTAAACTACTTTTCCAGTGTAGGAAATTTCCATTTTAATTAGATTGCTACAGGTTAATGGAGGGATGGGAGAGATGCTGGAAGTTAATTTGTATCCAGGCAAACTCAGCTAATTTCTTATATCTTTATACTGCTGTATCTCCTTTTCCATCCCATTACTAATAAATTTCAAGGTTCCCAGAATATCAAGAAAATACTTAATATTTCAAAAAATATTTGTTATTCACACAACTATTTGAATTGGCATTTCTTAGTGTCCTTGTCCCCACCCCCCGCCACACAGCTGTCACTAACAGAGGAGAAGGACTGGGGGGAGGGAATGAGGGAGCCCTGCTAAAATCGTGTCACGTAGCACTAATTCATCTGCTCTCATTAGAGTGAGCGAGGGACAGCAGTGATGGCCAAGAGCTGCACTCCACACATGACACACGAACAGTTTGGGGAATAGAAAATTGCTTTCTCAGGAAGCCCAGCCAATTAAGGACTTGACCATATTGAATGTCAAGTGTTAATTTAGGTTTTTCTTCATTTTCCCAGTAGTAATGCGGGTCCTGTGATGAGCAAATACATGTCAAGTAAAAGTTGATTGCATGAAGGACCTGGGTATTATATGTCACTGACAAGTCACAAATGTACTCTAGTCTTTTAACCCCTTAGGTGAGTCCAGAAAGGAAGGGAGGGGAGTAGCAGAGGGGGATTAAATGTACTATAATGATAAGAATAGATAGCTTATATTAGGGAGAAGTCTGAATGGGACAGACAGGATTAGAAATTTGTGTGAGAGGCTAGGATACAGACGTCGTACGATCAGTGCACATATGTGGTACCTTTCTGGGTTATAATTAATAAACAGACCTAAAGACCCCCTCAGGATTTTTTCAGGTTTTAAACAAGCATATGAAGCATGCATGTTGTATCCTTCATAAGGTTTCATGCAAGGAGAAGGAAAAGAGGTACACAGTGCCAAAAATATGAAGTGCTCCTTAAGGGATTTCTGTTTTGAAAGAAAATTATTTTGCATTCTTCATGGAAAAGAAAATGTGTATTTCCGAGGTCTTTGTTTTTAAAAAAATAACCAGAAAGAAAAGACAAAGCCCCCATGTGAGAGAATGAAATTATGAAACATTTTCCTGTGAAAACCAGATTTATTTTCCAGTTTGTGTATTTCTCCAGGTTAATTTCACAATTATCAGAAACACCCTGAAAGGCCACCTACCTTTGTCCTATGTGGTACCTGCCTCTATTAGGGAAGTGAGGGATGGCAAAGGCAGTAGTACTGAAGTCCATTTAAGTGAAGTAGAGTTTCCTTTTACTAGATGTGGATATTCATGTATATCTATAGCATCTAATTTCCATTCATCAACATATTATTTACATATGAATGTTCTGAAAATAAGAGAGTGTCTGTTTCTATTGCAATTGTATAATTGACAAAAAAATTCCTACAATAATATAGGTGTTGTGTAGTACAAATACAAGGAAATATAAATGGCAATTATGTAAGCACCTAGAAAGTTGTCCACGCCTATTTAATTTAATCTGAAATGCTATAAGCCACTTATGCTTTCCAGGAATTTTAAGAAATTGTTTTCTCTTCCTAAATTTTGTTTTGTTTTTTAATGTCTAACCTACAGATGGGTAACTGTTTGAAGCTGGTCAGAAAGCACAATATCTTTGTATTAAATATTAAGTATGCTAATTAGTACGTGTTATCCCTATTGCTGCTTTGGATTTTACTTCCCTGCATTATGATGAAGGTATTTAGGTGGCAAAGTACACTGCGACTGCCCATGACATATATGCTCAATAGACATAAAACAGACTTCATTCTCATGCATATAGCTTGACACTTTAAATTAATGCAAAGTTTACCAATAAATACATAACCAAAAAATAAATAAAATTTGAAACAGGCATCTTTTCCAAACAAAAGCAATATAGGTTTGATCTGTGTTTTCTGGACTGACATTAACTTCTCAGTGCATATGAAATGGTGCTGTATGTATTTGAAACAAGCACGTCTTTTGTTAGGAAACAGTTTCAAGAAACTGACGTCAAGACAATCTGTAATACTTTTCTTATGACAGTTTGACCTCAAGTATGCATAGAAACTCCTTATAAATACATGCCATCTCAAAATAAACTCAACTTACTGCTCCCTCCCCAGCCTCCTCTCCTCTGTATTTCAGGTAGCATCTGTAGATCTCAGCTGGCATTTAGAACAGCATTTTAATTGTAGCAGCTTCTCTTCTGCTAGGTGTGCAGGGGGATTTTGCCAAGTTTCCTTAAACTAAATTCCAATGATGGCATCTCAGGTTGCTGATTCAAGATTTTGTTGCTCTGTGGTGTCACTTTTGACTGATGGTACCTAATGCAATCAGCCACCACTAAGGCAAGGCCTTCGTTTCACCAAAGGGTCCAAAAGAAAAAAAAAAGGGAAAAAGAAAAAAAAAACCCTCCAGCCGTCCACTCAACAACAAAATAGGGCAGACTGTTCCTGAATCTCTATTTCCCAATGCTTTAGCCGAAGATGCCTCCCTTTGCGCATGTTTTTGATAAATTTAAGAAGTCAAATCACTGACACAGATGGATAATCCAAGTGTATAGGGTGAAGAGTTATAAATTAACACATTATTCCCTCTTAATGTGAAATACTTGAGAATGCATTTTCTCGGTCCCCTGACATCTACCCAGTGAGGGCTCGCATTGTACTTTTCAAGTGGCATTGATTTGTTAAAGCGCTGAATTAGCATCTCAGGCCAGCTGCCTGTTCCACTGTTGTGTTGTTGGGCTCATTCTCTTTCTCTCTGCCTTGCATCCCGCTGCCTTGGCCACACACAGGGCTTCAGCCTGCTTACCCCAGCTTTTCCCCTCTGTTATTTTAGCTAATCCACACTCACCAAATGTGCCTTGCCGCGCTGAGTAGATTAACATATTTCTCATTGCATAAAGCTGATAATATGCACATGTGTGTATATTCATGTGCATGTATGTGTAATATTTTTGGCTGGACTGCAGGGGAATAAGTGCGGGGCAGAGGGGAGAAGGCTGCAAGGAAGCATGTGTGCATTTACCAGCCTTATTCTCTATTGAAGTTACACACTGCTCTTTCACTTAATTTGTGTTGTGACACGGTCTTCTGTACAGCAGTTGAGTCAAAGGGAAAAGAGAGAAGAAGTAATATATGTCAAGTGAGAAAAGCTATTGAAATGCAATATTAAATGGTATACCTTAGGTCTGAATTTAAGAGCCTCTTTTACTTTGTCTAGTTGATCATTAGTGAATGCCTGCTTGGATCTAAAGGTAGTTTGGGCTTACATGTTTGTATTGAAACACGTTATTTATAACCATGGGTTTTTTTAGTCTGATTGTAATTATCTGGTTTAAAGACTTTCTTATTCCCATCCTTCATTTCCTCTCTCAGCCCGTCCCTATTACTGCTGCCTTGCTATTCACTTTTAATATTTTCAGTGCAACTTCCCATTTTATATTTCTCATGGTGGCACCTGATTTGTAGCTTTGCCCTAATTGACTAAATTACACTAGTAATATGTATATTGCAGTAATGAAGATTATGTACATGAAATTAATATTATATTTCATTTCAAATGGCTAATAAAATGCTCATATTTTTATCTGTGGTTCCTTGGCATAGATGAATGAGGCTTCTAAAGTTGAGTAGTGAAATGACATTATTGCATACGGCACACTGTTTATTCCTATACTATTTAGATTATCTATTCCTTAACATTGTTTCTTGTGAGAATTTAAGGTAATTTGCTTCCCAGGCTATGCTTCTGATAATGGAAATTTCAGGAATAATCAACAAAAATTTTCCATTCTGTCTTTTATGGCATGAAAAAGTCTGTTGTTTGGGACACAGTGCTTCTGGAAAACATTTTCTTTTTGCAGGTGAATGAAGTGCACATTACATTTTTCTAGGCTTTGGAAACAGAGTGTGAGCTGGGGTTGAAGTCTCAGATAAACTGAGAGATCCATGTCGGTCACCTATTTTGCTAATATCTGCTAGCATAATCTTCTAATAATTGCACCCAAAGAGGGTCTCTGCACCATTGGAGACTGGTTTAATTGCGCAAGCGGCACACTCAGCTTAGGGGCCCTGCAAAAATTAATGCTGTGTAAGTGCTCTCAGAGTACATAGTTTCAGCTAAGGCATAATTTGTGTTGGTTTTTGCAAAAGCTTCTGGACTCTATTTGAAGAAAAGGTGAAATAAGATCAAGGATCTACAGAAGGACTAATGAAGTGACCAGCTAAAAATAAAGCCACCCAAAATGCGTATACCAGAAGCTGAAAGACATCAGTCTCTCCTTCATTGTCCCAAAAATTCAGTTCAAATGTGTAATACCTGACCTTTCATATCTGCAAGTCGTATCATGGATGATATTAAAGGTGCTAGAAGTACACATGCCATCTTACTACAAAAAAAAGTGGAAGATATTTGGCATTTGTGGCAGCCACAGATTTTAAGCAGGCTCTTTCTTGAGGCTGTGGAGCAGTGTCCTGATTGCAGTTTCCCATCTTCACTAGGATTATTCCTTTGCACTGGTTGAATCGATACCTCAGTTGGTGCTGTGTTAATCCCTTCTGTTGTTGTATAAGAAATCTACACAACCTTGCCAGGCTTTAAAATTCAATGGGAACACAATAAAGGAACAAGAAAATGTGGAGAATGGACTATGTCTGTAGATAATCTAACTATAAGCAATGCCAGAGTGGTCATTCCATACANGAAGCTGGCACCTAAATAGAGAACCAAGTTACTTCCTTGACTACAAAGTAGAAACAGAATTTCTACATGACACACCTCGTTGTAACCAAAGGAACTGATTTGTCTTTGTAGAGAATTTAGTACGAGGTATTTTTATTGCTCCACAACTAAATTCTTCTGTTATTTAATATATTTGTGCATCATTCTTTGCCCAAGATGCCAGGATCACTATGAGTTCCCAGTAAGAGGAACAGTTCATAACTAGGTCTGCTAAATAAGAAGAAATTATGAATGAAAGTTGAACTGCATCTTCTTTTCAGACTCTTCTCTACATTTTTGTTACTGTACTCCACAAACTTCTTTTTAGTAAAAATGATTCTGCACCTGCCTTCTGAAAGGAATGTCAGTGGTGTCAGGCCATGATCTGGTTCCACAATCCTTAGTAATTTGAAATAGATGCATGCATGCATATTGGCTAAGTTTCCAGGTTAAGACTCTGATCTAATGTCATGATGGAAGGATGGAAGAAAGGAGTGCTGGTAGCCAGGCTTTAGATAAAGAGCCTTTCGTATGAACAGCCTAATTTCCTGAGCACACTGTGTGAATATCTGTGTGGGAGTCAAAGGGGGTCGTTAATGGAAATAGCACATGTAGCAGTCTTTCTGTGCCCAATTTCCCTACCCAGAGCAGGCAGCTATTTTCTAGTTTCTTCCAGAATTATACATTTGTATGAATATTTCTACTAATTTTGCCTGGGAAGAAGTCTGTATTCAACCCCTTGGGAAGGCTTTCATGCAGATGGTGATGTGGGAGCCCCCAGAGCCAGGCCCTGGCAACCAAATATGCTGCTCCTTCCAAGTCTTTGGAGGAACAGAAGAGTTGTACTAGTTTGATACCTCAGCATCCAAGCCCTATGAACTCAGTAGAAGACTGTCATTTCAGATGCTTCTCTAGAGATACGGGAACCTGAATAAGCAGCCAGAAAGCTTTTAACTGAAGATGTGAATTCACTCATTCGCTGCCTTTTCAGGACTCTGCAGCTGTCTCCTCTGGCACTAGCTGCTGCATTGATTCTAAATCCTAAATAGTAAAAGATTCTTATTGTTGTGGATGAGGAGTCAGACAGGCACCCAGATGTTAATTCTCTTGCAACTTTGCATTTTTGTGGGTGCTAAATGTCCATCCTCCATCAAGGAATTAATGTGATTTATATTTCTCAGAGATACTACCTTAACTTTTCAGGTCCAAGGAGTCCATTTTCTTTCTTCAGACCACTGTCTTACCTTTTCTGGTTTTGTGCCAAACTCCTAATACCCAAGGCATCCTCCCTCAGAAAAATGGTTGCTTCCCACCCCCTGTATATCCCTACTTCCCCACATGTTCTATATGGGCAGAATTCTGATGGACAGGGTTGATTTTCAAATATTCTAATAGCTCTTTTCTACCCTGTCAGCAGAATAAAGGTTAGTGGAGCACAGATATTTTTAGTCATTCAGCTTGCTACATTCATCCATTCTATCATTCAAGGATTCACTGATTAACCTAAAGAAAACATAGTACATAACATGCAAGTCCGTGTACAGCACTTAAAGAATATGTCAGGATCACAGTGTTTTCTCTCTCAGTGGAAGGGATTAAGGATTATTTGGAACAGCTAAAACCTTGGAAGCGTTTTGTGATACATTTAGGAAATAGTAAGATTGTTGTTATGCTGGGAAAGGGTGTACACAATGGATACCTTTGATGATCTTTCTACAGAGAGGAGCTTCATTAGAGATCTTTCATCTTTCAAGATGGACACTTTGTCACCTGTCAGAAATAGTGCAATGGGGAACCAAGGATACCACTTTTTTCTCCCATCAGGTTAATTTTAACTCCTCGAGTTCAGGTCCTTTGAGGGACCTGAAAAAAAGAAAAAAAAAAATATATATATATATATATGGTGCCTAATGGTACTTTTCTAAGCATTCAGTTTTGTTTTGGCTAGCCTTAATAGCTTCTTGGCACTTCCTTGTATTTTACTTCATGCTGTTTAGGAGGTCAAGGGCAAATAAACCACAACTAAAATAGCAAAATCAACTGATTCTGTGATTACACTTAAGTCATATCTAAGTCAGTCTATGAGAGTGTCTGTCTGAAGTGAAGGCAAAAGTGTATGACTGAAACTCTTCAGGTATATCGCCACCCATAGGTGTTCTCAGCTATGCCCTAGGGAGCCATCAGCTTGTGCTGTGTACATGTTCTAAATTTTTGTTGCAGTACAGATGTTGATACAAAAAAAAAGTCCTTGCTTCAGTAGCTGCAAACAGAAAATTTTTGCATCTTTACTCAGAATTAAATTGTTTTCTTCAAACCTGCAGCCCTGAAAGACCTCTTGATCCCTCTGCTGCATAGCTATGTTCTCTCAATCTGTAGTCTACATGCTCCTTCAGATTTGTGTCTAAGCTGCCTGTGAAAGGGAATTAAGAGTTGCAGATCATATATGCTAGAGAGTAGTCTGTATCTGTTTATACGTACACAGTAAGAAAATTTTAGGCATCCACAGGAAAAAAAATAAGGTTTTCTACCAGTACTCTAAATTATTTGCGTATATATTACAACCAAGTGACAGTTTTGTCACAAGAGAAATCTAAACTCTACTACTTCTCAAGTAAATTTTACTCCAAAGTGTTGTTTTCCTGCTCTTTTGAATGGATATGAAACAACAGAACTGTATGAAACAGGGATAAATCTGGTCTGATATCTACCCATTACTCTCCTTTCTCTGAATGGATATAATAAAGTAAGGAAGCCCCTCTAGCTGACTAGTCTATGCTATAGTGATCTGTTAACAGAATAATTTGATGGAAGTGGAGGGATTTTTCTTTTAGGTGAAAGACCATTAGGAAAGACTCAATAGAGCTGTATAAAGCAGAATTTAGAGAAATTATTAGGTGCTCATTATCAGAACTGCATGAGAAGAAACCTTGTTAAATGAGAAGTAATTATAAGCACAGACAGGTTATACTGAGCACTAGAAATCCAGGGCTACTTATATATATAATATGAGGTTGAAGGCATAGGTTTGTAGAGTCTACAGCCTTCTGTATAAATGCTGAATACATTCATTCTAGGCAAAGTTATAAGTAGGCCTATTAAAATGATGGCAGGTCTTTTACAGTTCATGGGCTTGGGTCATTTAGCAGCTGAAATTTTTCTGAAATGCAAGAGTGTACCTCTAAAAGAACAATTATGGATTTCTAGCAACAAAGCCAGACCTTTCAGAACAGAAAAACAGTTTCTTGGAACTCTGTGTTCTGAGCCACAATGTTGTCATCCATAGACTAAATTTAAAGGGTTGTTTACCTTCAGCTGTGGAACAGCTTTGATTGTATATATGCCTGCTTAACTTCTGTCTTTGCTTCAAATGCAATTCCTCATGCTGAACATTTACTTTGCTGTGTCATATATTCATGCTAAGCATAAAGCAAACTTGACTCTGTACAACCAAGCATATTGAAAAATATTTTGTGTGTGTAAGGAAACACTTGTTTTACTTCCATTTTGCCTGACACAAGTTCTAATTGCAATTTAAATGAAGAGTCAAGATTATTTGCTGTAACCAGAAGGAAATTCTGCAGACACCAGAACAGTATTTGCAAAGCTGAAACTTTTCTCCCCAAATTATCTACATCTTCATATCATGCCATAAGCTAATCCATAATAGGGTGGAGATTGTAAAAATCTGTTCTCTGGGCAATCTAGCCTATGTTTGTCCAACAGTGGATTTCTTTATGTGAAGTATGTGATACTAACCGCTGTTCACTGTGGTTTCTTTGGCATTTATAAAATCTCTGACATTCTAGAAAACAGCATATCAAGCTTGAATTTTCTATAAACATTCACTTTAGTCAGACAAATCTGGAGTCAGAGGAACTGCTGCTTTCTTTTGCATTCTGTAAACATGATTCTCAATGGAAAAATCACAGAAAAATTATTTTAAATGCCAATGACAGAAGGCATTCTTCACCAGCAAAGCTGTTAATCTGTTGTGCAGCACTTGGATGTTATGAATTGATGGAATATCTTTCTAACCTGTGTTTGTTTCCCCAGACCTCTGGGTGATTACATGTGGAGATATGGTTCCAGATGTTATGATTTTGGAAGGAGATACTATCTAACTAAAACATATCTCCTGGGCTTTCAGATGTGGTAACCACTTTCTCTTCCTCCTCCTCATCTATCTGCACCCTATACTTGGTGCACAAATGGTAATATTTCATTCCCTTTATAAACTCCTTGGGCAGAGGGACCTATCCTCCTGGGTCATTCTGTAAAGCGTCTGTGGAACCACAGTGGCATGTCGATAATTATGATAACGCTATAATCAGTCATGAGGGAGTGCTAGTCGACTCCTATGAGTTACAATCAATGCCATGGACTACAGAACTAGGAATGCTTTTATCTTCTTATTTGGTTTACAGACATCTGTAATAATGGACAGACACCTGCATAAGGGACATGACAAGGACACATGGTATCAGTGGTATTAGTTCCCTTTTTAGAGCAAGTGCAAAAATGGCTAAAGGTATAGTTCCAGTTTTTTTGAAAATGTTTCCTTGCTTGTTTGTTCAGTGCACTCCGTCCACTTAAATCAAAGTAGTTCAAGTGCAGAGGAATTAAAGGGAGTAGTAAAGAAGGACAAGGAGCACCAAAATGCTTTTTGGTGAAGTTGTCTCTGCTGCTTGTCACTCAGGACACGACCAGGTAAGTAAATTCAGGTCTTAGAAATTTGTGTTCACTGTTTCAAAAATCAAAATGACAGGTAAAGACTTCCTGAGTTTTGCTCTTTTGCAGCAATCCTTTTGTTACACAAAAGCACTAACAGAGGGCAAATTAGATATTCAATGTTTTTCTATTGCTGTCATCATTCTTTGCAAATCATCAAGGAAATGCTTCTGTCTTTTCCTCCCCTTCTCTTGAATTACCGAAAAAAAGGAAAAAAAAGAAAAAGCCACTAAAATACCACAGTTCTGGTAGCTTTGCTAACTAGTCCCTTAAGCAAACTGTTCTTTCAGTAATCATAACCTAATTACCACTGGCAATTGGAGAGGTTTGGTTTGGGTTTTGGTTGATTTTTTTTTTTTTTTCTCTTTTTTTCTTCCTTGGTCGGGGGAGGGTATATAGTTGCTGAAAGGTCTTTGGATTTAAGTGGAAGACATACGACAGTAACAATAGTGTATATGTTAAAAAAACCTGCTGGAAAATGTAGAGAAAGAGAAGAGGGGGAACGCAAGCACCCTCTGGCAGATGTTCAAGTGCGTGTTGAGACAGAGCAGCAAGTCAGTGAAAGGCAGGAGTTGCCTGCTCAGTGTTGTGACTCTGCAGAAGTCCTGAAGTGACACATGAATCACTGGGCTGTCACAGTGCTGACACAGGCCAGGGGTCATGGCTAAGAGGTGGGTGTTGCTGGAGAAGGCTGAGGAAGCAGAGGTGGCCCCTCTGTGCTCTGTGTGTGGGTCTGTGTACTCCTTTCCCGTCAACGCTGGCCCAGCACAGCCAAAAAAGCGGTTCCTTGGCAGGGCTTAATGGCAGGATGATGTAGTCTGTTGTGACTAGTGCATTCCTTTCAGGTTAAACTAGGGAAATGGCATTGTGTTAAAATTCCAAGTCGCATGAATGTTTTATTGCCACAAGTGCATTCAGGCCTCAAGGGGAGTGTGTGTGGTGGGGAAAGGAGGAGGGAGGGTGACTTAGTGACTCGAGAACTATCAGAAGAGCACTTCCCCTGGAAAATTTTACCCGGCAGCACGAAGCTTATGAGCTGCAATAGTCACTTAGACAGGTTTCGCTTTTCCTAAGCTGCGGCTGTTTAAAATCTCTCAGTCCAGACAATTAGCAGCTGAAGAAAATATGACAAGACACACACAAAGAGGTTGGGGGGTAGAGGGAAAGGAATGCACTGGGAGGGAGCTGGGTTGCCTTCTGTAAACTGCCAGACCTCTCCCCCGTCCCCCTCCTGCTCTGCTGCCCCAGCCCATGGCCTGGGACGGGGGGGAGGTGTTTTCCCCTCCTTGTCTGCTGATGGCCAGGAATGATCTGTTAACTGCACACCCCTGGCTGGGAGGCCAAGGCAGCTCATGGTACTGTATGTTACCATTACTACTCCCTCATTCCTTCTTACATTTTTGAACATCTCTTTGTATTAATGGTTGACATGACTCAGGAGGATTTAATTTTAGACTGCTAAAGGACTAAGTAACAAAACATACCAATACTGCACATTTGTGAGATTTTATTTCTTTAAGGGAATAGGTGTATCCTTCCAAATGGCGGTAGTTGTAGTATTAAATTTTCAGCTAAGTTTAAACAGGACTGTTTAGTAGAGCAAGAACAGGCAACTTGGAACAATGGTCCTGCAGATACAGGCCTTGGAAGGAAACTTTGTTTTGAGTCATACTAGATTTTTCAGTGCCTCTGTGTTTTCATATGGTCTCAGGCTACTCAAGTCATGTGCCATACATGATTTAAAAAAAAAAATTACTGTGAAGTCTTCAGTTCAGTGTTCTTGGTGGAATAAAATTGTAATATATCTAACACTATAATTGGTTTTATGTACACATTATTGGTGATTAGTGTGAAAGTATTCTGTGTAGCTATGTATATGGAAGTGTAATTGGGACCTCTGTGACATTTATGCATTATCTTGATCTCTAAAAATCAAACTATTTTTACAAAATTTAGACACCTGTGTTTGGACAATTTTGATGTGGAATTTGTGCATGTCTACACACATAAGCCAACTCACTTAGGCTTTTTGCAAGTACTCTCAGGAAATTGCTGAAGTCAAAGAAACAGCAAGGATTTAAATGAAGACTTATTAGGTCTCTTATGTGGCAAAATGCTCTAGGTATTTATATATATTTATCTAAACATCTTAGGGTACAAAAATGTTGCTGTATGCATATTTGTGTTTACGGAAAAAATTACACAAGTGATGTGACAGGTTTTAGTTTTGCAGGTGAGAAATGGTCAGAAAGGTCACAGAGGAGATTTACCGTCCTGTAGTTGTTTGCAATAACCATGTCATTTGGTTATTGCAAAGGTTGTCTATGGTCTTAAGTTTATCCTTGCTCATGTTAGCATTTTTACTGCTAGATGATTTCCTTTCTTGCAAGAGTTCATTCAGGCCATGTATTACATAGATATATACTTGATTTCTGCATGATATGCCATCAGTGATATCAAACTTTGTATACAAGAGTAAATAAAAACTAATGATGCTTAATACTGACAGGTTAGCATGGAAAACAGTAAAAGTAAACCTAAGGTACTTAAAATAAGAAAAAATTAATGAATAAAAATAAGAGAAACTTCTTTCATCTTATATAAGTATGTACATAGCCTCTCTGTACATATATGAGTATGTTTACATACGTAATTTTTACTGATGTGCTGATGTACAATTTACTCTTCCTGAATTTTGAAGTTAAAATTTAGTGTAGTACATCTTAGCAGCAAAGAAAAATACGAGACTGGTTTGAAATGTTTTACATTGTGGAGCACATGCACACACTGTAGTTTCTCATTTTTTCATGTATCTGCCAGAAAATCCAGCTGTACTAGACATTTTTCCTTTAAAGAATGTAGCACTAGGAAAGAAAAGAAATCCTCAGACAACCTATAATAAACCATATCCTGTGCCATCTATTGCAAAAGGGCTGTTAGGACATCTATATTTGGCTTTATGTTTAATTCTTTTGCCTGCATAAAATGAGATAGTTTTGTCAGCTAAAGATGTTAATCTGATTAGTTCTCATTTAGGAAAGTTTAGTGGTGGTGTTTTTGAACAGTTAAATTGACAAGGCTTATGGAGGATTATAAACTCAACAAGCAGCCATAAAGGAAAACAATGATTTATAGACAGAATAATTACTTCAAATTTCAGAAACCTCATTAACACATTTCATAAATTCTAAACAATTTGCATTTTAGAAATTATAGAAGTTTTGAACTATATTCAGTACAAATTCACTAAGAGTTTGCACATGGTGGCCTGCAAAGGAAAATTTTAAAATCACTGTTATTAAAGATATGTGCTCAGTGATCAATGATCATATGCTGTATGTAAATATATTTATGCTACTATTTGACACTGTTAAAAGTAATTTCCCAAGTCAATTGCAGTAAATTTTAACACATTTCTAAAAACTGTGATGAAAAAAGTTTTGGTAATTCCCTGCAAGATTTCTCATATCATTCTGAAAAGAAGTAATTTGACAGAAAGTCAAATTTAGCTAAAAGTCTGATGTCAAAATAAAATAAACTTCTTTCATTATTTTCAAAACAGAAGATGCATTTTCTCTGTAAGCATAGCAATGTGAAAATGCGACTAATTTTCTACTCAAATCAGAGCTCGCACTACATTCATTTTACAGTCTCTTGTCTCAAGGTGAAAAAAGGTAGAGAAACATTTCAGTTTTAGTGTTATATTATGAAGAGAATAATGTGCCATACACAATGGTTGGGAATTTCAGAGAATGCTAAGCTTTCATAGCTAAGCATTTTTTGGATTTCAAAAAACAATGATGCTGTTGTAAAAATGAAGTAATTAAGAATAATACATTTAAACATGAATATTTTTGCCTTTTGATACTTTGAAATACACTAAGTTCATACTTTTATACTTTGGCTTGCAAATATAAAGAAATTTGCCCTGTGTTTTACACTAATGCTTCATGCCTCTACCTCTTCATCTCACAACCAAAAAAAACCAAACCAAAAGAAACCAAAAATCCAAAAACCCAAACCAAAAAAAAAAAAGATAATTTGAGGAACATACATGTATATATACACAGACCTAGCATATATCTTTATACACACACACATCTATATACACGTCTTTAAGGTTTTATGTCCATGTGCATACTCATTTAATTATACTACTGTAAGCTCAAATGTAGACTTAGACCAGTTTAAATGTAGCTATGACTACATTGAACTAAATCAGTAATTTACTGAAAAATGACTCAGAATATGATCTGGTCTTGTAAGTCTACTGAGCCACACAAATTAAATCCATCCATCTTTAATTTAGATCAACAAATGTGAATTAATATATGTAAGCAAAGCCCCTCTGTAACTGAACTTGAAATTGCCAACCTTTTACTTCGGGTTTACAGTGCACGTGCATTTAGGTATCATTGTTAAGCTGAGATGCAACAATTTTTTAAACCATGATAATGTGTATGAACTCAAAACTAGATTTATATTAATGTGATTAGATCTTATCTAAATATATCTACATTATGGTTTTGAACTACTGTAATGATCCATTTTTAGGTGAATTCATGTATTTTGACGAAGCCTTCCTAATAAAGCCAGACCTTGAAAAGTCATAACTTATATTATACTTATATTAACTTATAATCATTTAAAAGGATCTTATTTCTAATAATAAAACAGCTTAAATGGTCATTTTGAGCATTTTTTCTTAATGGGTCTTGAGATATCATTTAAGGATGTGTTTTTATGTCTCTCATGTTTGTGGTGCGCATACCATGTCAAGACAAGTTAAACAAAAGAAAAAGGTCTTGCAGGCACAAAACGGAGTATTATCAGTTATACAGTTAGTCCTTTATGTGGGACTGAAGTCCAGTCTTCTCACATGGCAGTCAGTACTAACTGAATTAAAAAAAAAAAAAAGAAAAATTAAAAAATCAGTGACTTCCTATCACTTAGAAATACTTATTTTCATAATTGCTTCTCTGTTAGAAATGTGGGTTGAGGTTTTTTGTATTTTCAGTGTATTCTTTTATATGTTGGTTAAAGGATTCCTAGCTGTTTTGGAATGTCAAAGAATTGAAATATTTTTTCCCCATATAGCTCAATCCCCTAACAATCTATAGCTTTAAACACTGTTATATAAATAAATCTTGTTAACAGGTTCGTTCAAGCCAGATTTGAAAAAAAATAGAAAATTATTTGGATATTTGAGCTATGAATAAGCAAAGCATTTAGGCATAAAGTGATGTTTACACTTAAGTACTTGGCTTATTTATGTAGTCTGAATTAGGAAAGAAAATGAGAAATATACAAAGCAATATGTATGTGTCTCTACAGGAAAAGTTTGACAAAAAGGTACATAAATGATTTATTGTATCATTGTTGACTTTATAACAATATTGTTAGTTTCTTAGCTTCATTAATTAACAGAATTTACCATCTGGCTGTGGTTGCAAAAAGCAGTGGCAAAATCAGACAGTTGCAAAGCCCAGAAATAAAATGTAAACTGGAACAAGCACATATGCTTTAATTTCTTTTGACTCTATTTGTTCTTAACTCATTCAGGAAAAAAAAAAAAAAGACTGCTTGGAGGTATCAGGTGTTTAGAGTATTGTGAAGATGAAATTCCTGCAGTAGTTTTTGAAAGTTTGCCATTCTTGCATTGTAGAATTGTTTCCAAAATTGCCTTAGAATGTTGACTGTTTGCTAGTGAATTATTTAGTTATTTTTGGCCCATTTCTAGCTGTTTTCTTGTATTTTTAGGTAAGCACATAACCTCAACCAAAGAGAGGATTTTTAGATCCCCACAGAGGACAGTGTGGACCCATGGGCAGACCTAGTGGTATTCTTCCATGCAGGCAGCATGTTTTGAGCAGATTGGTCCTCTAGACTTGGATATGAAGTGGAAGACAGAAATACACACCTCTGCATCTTCTGAATATGGACTAAGCTTGAAGTTCCTTGGCACTATAGTTGACAAACTATTAAGGCCACTTTCAAACACTGCTTTTTACTTGCAGCAATCCTGACCCCCACCCACTCCTGTTTTATTAAAAGGCCTGTAAAAACATGTTTAAAACAAACAAAAAAAAGAGTTTCTCCAGGGAGTGGGCTGTCTTTAACAAAGAGAGAGAGAAGCAAACAAACAGGTTGCTTATTCCTTACAGGGAAATTGAAGGAGGCTAATCAAGTGCTTAGAAATAAATTCATGTAGTGCTGTTTTGATTTGGATGTGAGATGATTTTTCACAGCAGAAATGTGGCATAAACACTGCCACTTGATTACTGTTATCTGTGGTGGGATGAGCAGGGATAAGGACAATAAAACATGTGCCAAGTTGCCTGATTTTCAGAGTAATGCATACTCCTCCCTTTACATGTCTAGTGTTATCTAAAGGAATAAATTTCATGTTGAAGGACTTAGGGTATTAATATTTAGCTTAGTTATTTAGCTAGCCTTCCTCTCCTCTCTGAAAAACAGTGGATGCTTACCTCAGTCTGACATTGAGTTGGTTGATTGGCGCAGACATGGCAGCCACCACATAATGCTATGACAAGAGTAAATTATCAGCCGCTTTCAGTTCCAATACTTTTATTTGAAAACACTTAATCAATCTTCAGGAATTTTAATTGAAAAGAGCTATGTGTAGAGCTTAGAGTGACAGAAACGTAGGAAAAATTGAAATACAGAAAAATAGGGAAGAGAAATTCAGTTTCACATATATTGTGATATATGATATTATGCATTCTGCATAATGCTGTAAAGGAAAAAAAAAAGCCACTGGATATACTGTTGGAGAATTTTACTGCACTTGTATTCCATCCAACAGTATATAATCTCCTCAGCCTGCCCAGGTGTCCCATTAAATTTTGACCAAGAATATGATGAAAATTTTAGAAAGAATCAATTGCAAAGTGAAAGTAAAATACTTCTCCTTTTAGGCCTTGAAAAATTTGTATAATGGAGAAGGAAGGGTTTTTATAGAAACGGCCTTATTCAGTAATCAAGATGAGTATTGGCGATGTTCTTATTTCTCATAGAGCAAATCATGTTCACTCTCTTTTCTTCCTCCATTATCCACAACCAAATTCATTCCTCATGCTGTAAACTACCTTAATTTATTGATCTTGCTCTAAAGACTGTATTTTCATATTCTGTCACTTATAAGTTGTTGATTTAAGGATTTTACTGATATGCTGCCCATTTCTTAGAAAGCTGCACTAGGAAGGAAGTTGGATAATCATCTATTGAATTTTCTTGCAAAGTATGCTCAAAATTGTTAGTGACATTTTGCAACATTTTATATGACAGTAACATGTAAAATAATTGCATATTTTGAACGAGCTGGGAGTATGGCCTTTAATAATATACTTTTCACAACAGCGTCTCTTGAATNTCTCCATGCTTTGTCTCATGGAGTTTTTCTTTTCCTCCAGGTAGCAACTTCTGCTGCAATTTTCTTGTACTGATAACACCGTATGCTGTATTCAGTGGCTCTCCATCTCAGTCATTAGTGCATGGATATGCAAAGTGTCAATACACTACTGGTGAAATGGTATTCCTGCCAAAGTCCTTAAGCCTTACCAATAGTTGTACCTGAGTTCCTTGGTCTACACAGGTGTCTTCTCTGACTGTGTCATAAAAGTCAGAACTGCATAAAGTGGTGCAATCTTTGCCTTCTGCTTCAGAAATCCTCTTCTTGAATGTTGTTTCTTTGTGCTACTCATATGAGTGCATGGACCATCTGCTGTTGAATCCTTGCATTTGCTCTGTATTTCTGAAGGCATGCATGTCTATCAAGGGTTCTGTCGGTGCTAATGAGCCACAGCAGAACCTTTCAATGAGGAAAAAATCCCACAAGCATCAACCTGCAGTTCAGCATGGTTTAGGTAAAGAATAAAATTTGTTAGAGGAAAAGGACAGAAATTGCTTTTATGAAATAGGGAAAGGTATTGAAAAGAAGACTGTACTTCCATCTTTTCCTGAACTTGTGTCTGGTCTCAGTATCCAGACTCCTGGCACCATCTCTGGGACTGAAGAACATGCAGCGCTTCCACAAGAGTTTCAGGGTTGCCTTCTGGCAGCCCTTAGGTCTCTTTGAACTATAGAAAAATTTCCACAGTGTCAGTCACATTCCCACATCAGTGACATGTCTTTGATCTCTCTGCTGCCTATTGCAGATTTTCCCTATGACCTGTTAAAATTCCATAATTCTTAACCTTTCCTTGACAGTCACTGGCACTGGCCTGAAAAGGCATTCTGAGTCTCATTGTTATTTACAAGAAACATCTGGCTCTGGGTGCTTTCCATTAGCTGCACCAGTCATTGAAGTGTCTTTCACTTCTACCTCTTGTCGCTTCTTCTATCCCTTTGGCTGATCTTTTCAACTCCTGGTCAGAACAGCATCATTCCTATTTTATTCCATGTTCTTATTGCCCTTGGATAGCCTTAGTATGGAAAGGCAATGTGTACATGTGTGTTCATATCATTGTGGGGTGGGGAGGAGTGAAGGATTTAGCAGATATTTCACTCTTAGCTCAAAATAACTATTATCTCAAACACCTCTATTTTTCATAAAAGGCCATGCCCCTACTTCACTCTCTTCTTATTTCCTATGTGGGTGGGAGAGATCAATGTCAGGAGGGATACACGGGGCAAAAAGCCTTTATGTTTGTTGTATCTTTTGTTTCTGCTGATGATACACAAGGCAAGTCATAAATAGCTCCTTCACATAGAGTTGTTATTCCTTTGAGAGAGATTCTACACAGTAGCTGTGCTCTCAGCACTGCTATGCCCCAGGGATTAGAGAGGGACACTTTAAAGACCTTTTCTTTCATTTCTGCATTTTTGACAGAAAGAAATTTAGCTTTTTATCAGACAAATGTCATCCAATCATTAAAGCTTGAACATTATTTCAAAATTTTTAGTAGCAGTCAGCACAATATCAAACAATGTCAAACTATGAATTTGCATGACACTCAGAATCCAAAGCATTTGAATCTTCATACACTGCCTGCCATGTACAACATAGCACACAAATAAAAAGAAGCAAAGAAAAAAAGACAGCTCAGGTAAAAATTTTATCAGAGTAATAATGGGGTTTTATTCCATTTATTCACCCATCAGTCAAATAGGGTTCAGAGACCTGGATAATATTAGAATTCATGAAGTGAAAGACACTAAATGCATGGCTAATTATACTTGTTCTCAACCTGGTTTTAATATTTTTACCACTTGAGAATATAGATGACAAAGCAGATTGTAGTGTAAATTTCTGTATTACATTTATTAGAGAATAGTTTTTTCATTCCTGGGAGATCAACTTTATCTGACAGCTTTTTTGTGACTTAAAATGTGTTAAGAGAGCTTCTGTGTGTACAGGTATCTATTTGCTAACATTCGGAGTAATAACCTTCTTATCTTCCTTGTTCTTGCAATATGATGTTGGTTGTATATTTAAATTTTAAAGTTTAAAATAAAAGACCTCAACTTTTAATATATTTAACACTGACGCAAAACTTCATCTGCTACCTTGGAGTTTGGCAGATATCAAGCACCTTTCTGGAAAATTAAAGTCTAGTTTGAACCCTAATAGAATGGATCATTGGATATAATAACTCAGAGTGGAGAGAGTCCATGGAGCCTGGAGAGCTAAGGTGAAGAACAGATTCTAGAAATTACTTTGTGCTCTCATTTGTTGTATTGTTGTTCATATTGATTTGAACAGTTACACTGATGATTATGAGTAGAAAAGCAAGATGGCGTGGCTTCCAGAGTCGTTCATTTTTGATGGTCTATAAAGGAATTGCTGCTGGCTTACAGAGATCTGACTAGTTCTGTGGTGTTGGTTTTCTTCTACAATTTCTGCTGCTGCATTAAATGCACATTTTCCTGCTCGTAGTCTTCCATGTATACAAACACGCTGAGATGTTAAGTAACTGCAGGTGGGAGGGACTCTTCATGACCATGAATGGGAGGAAAAGTCCCACACGGCATTTGTCTCTTAAGATGTTTTCCAAGCTCTTAAATAGCAAGAGAATCCATGAAGCACAGGAGAAAGAAAAGCTGGACTATACATGCAGTTGTTTACATAGGGTACTGTAGTTACAGAAGATCAGAAAGATGCAGAAATGGAAAATAAAAAGTCATTGAGATTGAACTGGCCACACTGAAGAGGAAAGAAAAAGCTGAGACCTGAAGAAATGTGACTTAATGCTTGACAAAGGTAATGAAGAAAGTCCCGCATACTTGGAACAGTGCAAATGGAAAGACAAAATGGCAAATACAAGAAGTCATGACTAAGACCGTGCTATTTGTAATCTGCAGTGTGTTAAAATACATTGTTAAAATGAGTCATTAAAGTGCATTCAGATCCCTGGAAATTTAGATTTCTTCATCCATAAAGACATTTGAAAACTAGGATGCTAATTTCAAATTAGATACAGGTCAAAATCAGAAACTGAGAACAATGATACAATATTAATCTTCTTTCTGGAGAAAGTAACTTCTTTGGGGTTCCCTGTTTTGGTCCTTTTTAGGTCAGAATGCATTGAGCTGGACTATTGCTCTAAAAGTGGGAATGATAGTAACTAAGATATCCTGAGATTTAAGACACAGAAATAAACCTGTGTCATATCACAGGTTGAAATGACCATGGGATGAGAAGGTACAGAGGTAATCATCATGCTAAAACCCACAATAGTCTTGTTCTGAAAAGAACACAACTTTTGACTCTGAGGCTGTGAGAGTTGACTAAACAACAAAAAAAATAACAACATCATACAAAAGTCAGTTGCTCATTTAGGAAAAAAATAAAACAACTCAACCCTAAATTTACTTTTTGCAATTAATGGTGGATGTAATATCTTTTGGAAATCTTGGAAAAGATACTTCTTTAAATAATCTATGAGGAAATTTTAAATTCCACAAATGCTTCATTTCAAACATGGAATTTTGTCTGTGCAGTAGTTTCCTGGAAAGCAAATACATCTTCTAGATTAAAGAGGTCAGTTTTAGTTGCCACATTGCACTTAATGGTGAGCTACCATGTAACGTTTCAAACATGTGACTCCATTCTGTGATACATTCTTGGATTTCAATTGCTAGACTGCCCAAAATGGAACTGTTTTCATGTGAAGGATTGATTCTCTATCCTTTTAGATGAATTCTGAAATGAATTTTTTTAAGAGCTGTGAAATGGAATAAATGCTGGAGAAGGCAGGCGTTTAACACCATTTATACAGTATAACATTCTTTCCACAACAAAGGAAGACTTCTAAGTCTGGAATATGGCAACGGTGTATCAGGTCACTACTACTTTTTAGTCCTTCTGAGGTTAAGAGTTCAATGTAAACTAATGGTTTATGTAGAGAAAGCATAAACATTCTGATAGGACCCAGTACTATGTTTTAGCCTTCTTATCAAATTGCATTTCTGCTTTCATTTCAGTGTGATAGCTCTGGAATTCCGTTATGGCCTTGCCATCTCCGTGTAGTTTACTGTCCATGTCTCTGCCATATAAAATCTCCAAAGCTTTTTGAGACATATTATCCTTGTGTAGGTGCCTTCCTGATAGGCTTTCAAACTCAAAGAAACACCTAAAATTATGACTACATGAGGATGCAGAAGGAAGTTGGCCTGAAGATTTTCTCTCTTCAGTTTCATGGTATAAATTGTCTTTTCATGCTTTTCTTCCAGCCTTTTAATTTTTTTTGACATCACTGGTGTCTTACGTGACAGTGCAAAAAAATGACAGTAAGAAAAAATTATCTTGCCTTCAATTTTTTTTTTCTTTTCTTTTAAAAAGCGGTAACATTTCAACTAAATTTGGTTCCAGCATTGTTTTCCAAAGTAAGGACGTCCCAATCTCTCTTTTATTTCCATTTTCTTATTCCAGGCAGGACTAGGATTATGTTCAGATCATCACTTTTTTCTCTTGTGACATCTGCTCAATAATTCTGCTGCTAAGGACAGAAGATTTTTCTACTTTCTCACAGATTTGATTCTAAATCTCTAAAAAATCCTAAACATCACAATTTTCTGATTCTTGAGAATGTTTCAGTGTAAATATTACACTGTGAAGGCATCATTTACATTTAAGATTATTTAAACTCTTACCAAAAAAGGCATACATGTATAGTAATAGCCAATTATAGAAAGATTTATTTATAGAAAAATGTTTTAAACTATTAATGATGATTTTAAAAAAGTGTTTCATGGAAGGGTAGTTAGTGTACTTAGCACTATGTGAAAAAGCAGTAGTAGATGTAAACATTCATTACTTAAACTGATGTGTGGAGAGGTCCAGTTGTGAAACACTGGCCCTAGGTGGCTGTCTCTCTGAGCTTTGCAGTTGACATTTTATGGTAAGACACAGATAACTTTTTCTGAGTGACTTAAAGTCTTTGTGCTTTACATAATAAACTAGTTGTTTTAAAGGACAAGTGGATTGCAGTGAGAGGAGCTGCACAGGTGTGAAAAAAGACATGGAAGACAAGAGGTGGCTAAATAGGCAAGGGAAGAGGAAGGCTGCTGGCTGTAGGGAGTAGAATGAAAATAATATGATGGGGAACAGAAACATAGCCAGAAGCAGAATTGTTCAGAGCCTTGAAGTTTAGGATGAAGAGCCCGGACTTGAATCAGTTTCCTTCACCTTCCACATCAAAGAAGGGTGTGACATGGTCCAGGCAATAGGTGAGAAAGTCCTTATATTACAAGTTTCATGCTACATTAATAGGAAACATACTTACAAAATGAGGCATTTAAGAGAGAGGGAAAAAAAAAAAGAGTATAAGCAGAATAGTCTACAGGTAAGAAATATTAATTTGACAATCAAACTGCAAGTTTATTTAGTAGCGATCTTTTGTTTAGCACTGCTTTTTTGGCCAAAGCATACCTGCACAGTAATGTTGATCCAGGGTGTACAGTGGAGAAACAGATCCACATGACATTGATTTTAAGAGGTGAAAAAGCATGCAATGCACTGGGTTGGAGAACATGGTGTGTTTCCTGTGTAGTTTTATGCTCAGAACCAGAAAGAATAAATCATTGAAAAATGGACACAGCCGTCAGTTTCGTTTTTGCAACCACAGCTTTTAGCAGATCACCAGCTTTTGTTTGTTTGTTTGTTTGAAAGCAGCTTGACTAGTGCAAAGGTGTTCTGATTTGTCTTTGTGGTAGTGTGCCTTGTAGTGGAATGATTCAAAATAGCTTACAACCCAAAAAGCAGCCTAACTGCAATGTCACAAAGTTCTGTGTGGGCTGCCTTTCTCTAGAGCAAAATAAAGTAACATATTCTGCCATTGGAAGGAAGAACTCTGCTTCAGAGTCATTCAAGATGTTTTCTTTGCCCAAGTTAATTTCTGTCTTAGCTGTACTATCCCTGCATGGCAACCTGCAGTGTAGAAAACTCCAACAATAACTTTAAAATATGACTCAAGATGATAATAAGAAAAGTACTGCTTGAGACACACACAGTTTGAATTTTGGCAAAATCTGTATGTTTCATTATTTCATTCAATGGAGAGGATTTGCACAGGACATTTGGAAGGATCTCTCAAGCAGAATCAGAGCTGGTAGTTTTGAGTGGATCAGAAGGGAGATCAGTGGGTTAGAACCTTATTTTCTCAGAGTCTTTGTTGGTGTTGCCTAGTGAACATTGTGAGCTGGGTCAGCAGTTGTTGGAAGCTGACATTTTTTCCACTAAAAATAACAAGACATGTCCAGCACTAAAAAAGATATGAATGTTTCCCTTGATCCAAAAGTCATCATATTTTAAAGGCTAGGTTTTGTCCAGCCCTCTCTTTGCCTATTTGATGAAAAAAATAACACAAATAAAACAAGAAAAAAACCAAACACCACATCAACTAATGGGCACATATTCAGTTAACTGCTCACTATTTGATTTTGTGAACCTCCTCAGATAAGAGAATGCCTTCTGTCTGTTGTCAATCAGTGATCGAGAAAGAGCATGTTCATAACGGACCTGAGACTTTCCATAAAGAGGTCATGTTTACTGAAATATGTTTGTGTGAGTGTACTTAGAGAGTGTGCTACAGGCCTTATTTGTTTTCCGTAGTACCCTAGGAGAACTTGGAGATGATGCCATGATAGCTGGTGCTGTTTCTTCCTATGTAGAATACTACACAGGACAGCAGAGAGCAGAGTGCTGGGTAAGCACCGTAAAATCATTTAAGGGTTTGGGCTGGTCAGGGTGTTACAGATCATCTAGTTTCAACTCCCCTGCCATGGGAAGGGACACATTTCACTAGATCAGGTTGCTCAGAGGCCCATCCAACCTGTCCTTGAACACTTTCAGGTATGAGCCATCCACTACTTCTTTCGCAAACCTGTTCCAGTGCCTCACCACCCTCACAAAAAAGAATTTTGAAAAAGTGTATGTATATCTTCAGTGTCTTAGTATGTCTATGAGTGCATATGTAATGTTTTATTAGTGTACAGAAACAAACATAATCCCAAGTCCAAGCAGAATGGCAGACATGCAGCAGTCATTAAAGTTTACTTCCCGCTTAAATAGCAGGTTCCCTGCTGTCTTTATGGGATGTATCTGGTAGGGTGGTTGTTTGTTAATGTTTAGACAGTATTTTGAAGGTGGAACACTTTTGTTAAGTGTTGAGTATTGTCACTGTTACTTATCTCTTACTGTTATGTGTGGCTTTATGTACAGCTAGTTAGGGGGATTCAGCAGAAAAAAAATAATTATTCCATTTGTAGTTTCATACAATCCTGGTAGAGAACTTTTCAGTGTAATCTAATATTTCTAATGCTTTATTTCTGTTGACACTGAAATTTTCAGAATTTTCTCTGATAAAAAACACATCTTTTCTCCATCCTGGCTTCTGTATGGTGTAACACCTTTGCTCAATCACCCCACCATTCCATTGCTACTAATACAATTGTTCACTGGACTATGCTGCAAACTTTATCTGCAGAATGCTCTGAGGTGAAATCACCTTCTTTGATGTTTTGGGAAACCATTTTCAGGGCTAACTCATCCCTAGAGTTATCTCTTGTCATATTTTGTGATATTGAAGTATTAGAACAAAGTTAAACCTGTTTTTGCAGTTCCCTATATTACCAAGAATAATGATTCATGTAAATTTACACTCTGAGGCCTATATTTGCAATTGTAGTGAGAGTGAGATGATAGCTCAAAGCATAAATAGGATGGGTACAACCACCATCCGATATATGGCTAATTGGTGGAGGAATACTGAGCGAAAGCTAACTCAGCAGAATTTTTTGTGCGCACGTAAAATGTAAAAGAGAGAAAAAAAAAAAAGAAAAAAGAAAATAGAACCTCTGTGCCCCAGTGCTTAGCAAACTGTGTGTTTCCCTACCCATACCCACAGGTGTGGAAGCATTTTCTTTCCTCGTGCCCTGCTGCACTTGCTTATGCCTGTGAGACTTATTGATATGTTGATACTGTTGGGCTACCCGAAAGCATCCCCGTCTCTCTGCCCGTCTTTTCTCACTGTCTGCAAGTCTGGAACCTTAAACTCCATTGCACTGTGGAGGGTATCAAGGACAGCACAAGTCAGTTGTAAAGGATGGGTGCAGTTTGTGCAACACCGTACACAAAGACATACATTTACATGTGTGTAGATGAAAATACATATCTGTCTGTCTGTCTGCCTATATCTTTATAGCCATAGGTTTGGGTTTTTCCTTTTTCAATTAAAACATAGCATTTTGCTGATGTTTACATCTCCTATGGTTAAACTAAAAAGGGTTGCTTAAAAACAGTATTTCATGGTGGTTGGACCCAGTAAATATCTCCATAGCTATGTCTTAATCTGAATATCATGGCAACATTTTTCTTCCAGTTTGTATGTAGCATCTTTCAGATGTTTGAGGTCCTTCCTTGTGTGAGTGGAGTTCTTTTCCCAGGCATACTGAAGTACAAGTGCAAATTTCCATAAAATTTAAATAAGGTATTTCCTGTAATAATGAATAATTGTGGCTGCTCTCTGGTCTGCATTGTAATTAACCATGATCAGACTTGTTAGGGAGAGATATTGCTCCTGTTATAATCTGGCAGGCTACTGTTATTTTGCCAGGTTAAACAAACTGCAGCATTTAATTGCAGAATCAAAGGGACAAGATGTGCTTCTGCTGCAGCCATTTCTTCTTAAAAGCAGAGGAATAAACTGATAGCTAGGTATGAAAAGCCACGAGTGGTAGCAGTAGCTATTCAATATTTGTAGTTTGTAGTAATGANGATGCTGCTTTCACTAGAATGATCTCTGTGGACTCAGTAGCATTGTATCTGGACACTTGGTCAGCCTCTGTTTCTCTGTCTTTCTCTTTTTTTGTTAAGAACTTCTCAAAACATTACTGTCTAGTTACTGCGGTGTCTTTCATTTAGATTCTGTTTATTGACTAAACCACAAGGATTCCTGCTCAAAGTACCAGGCAGCCTACGCTTGAATGATTTTGATTTTCTAACATCAGCCCTGGGGTTTATTTGAAAAATGTACATACACTGTAGCTTTAACAAGTCAAGTGACTGCATGATTTTGACCATGGATTAAAGTATATCTGAAGATCATTAAATTAAAAAAAAAAAGGTGGTGCAGGGAAATAAATGTAGTAGTCATTGTACTAGTACTGTGCATGTGTGACACATGTTTTTTGTCTTTTCATCTTCTACAAGAGCCAGAAAGTTTCCTGCCGTTCTCTTTCCAGCTATTGACAAATGATTGCCAGATGTGAGATCTTTGCTGTGCTCTTTCCCCTTCACAAACCTGCAGTGATGGGATATTTGATTCTCCCTTGCCCATTTCATCTCTTTTCCACATCTGCCAGAGACACACAGGCTATACATCCCTATATGAGAATTTAAAGTTTATTCAGCTCCTCCACTCCCCCCAATAAAACAGAGACAACAGAATGAAGTCCATGTGACTCTCCATAAATCTCAGTGCGTTTCAGAGTAAGTGTTTTTTGTGGTTTTTTTCCATTTGTACATATCTGGGCAAGTTTTCTTTTTTGGCCTGTATTTCACATATAAACTTATACAAACATATGTATATGCACATGTGTACATGGAAAAGATAATGTCAGTTTGAGACTCCTCAGGAGTTCCTGTCATTGTCACATTACATGACTCTCTACTCCTTCTGAAGCTGAAGCTAAAGCATAACATTTTATACGATTGCCTGACAAAGTTATTGAAACAAGCAACTGAAAGAAACTCAGTGATGATAATCTGTGCTTTAAAGGATTTTTAAACACTTCGGAAAACATAGATGGAAAAAAGTGTGTCTGTTACAGACTGTAGATGATGTGTTACCTCTTACTATTTTCTAGTTTTACTACTGGATTTCTAGAAAATTCTGAGGAGACTTTCCTTCGAAGTAACTTTTTGTAATCGAAGGGATAAATTATTTTTTATCTTAGCAGAAATAACTCTGGAGTGACCACACACATAATCAGACTCATGTGCAAAAGTTTTCTGGCACTGCTCTCTAGAGTTTGTATTGATGGGGGTTATTTTTCCCTTCCAAGTCTGCTTTTACATATGTCTAGTGAAACGAAAAAAATAAAAGAAAAAAACCCCACAAATTAACATGACTACCCCAAACAAACAAACAAAGGAATGAAAACAGGGAAAGAGACAGAGGGACGACTTTCCTGCTCCTGACTTTCCTATCAGGTGGGCTAACACAGGTGGCCTTTCTGTTTTAAGACTACACTTTTGGCAAGCTGAGCAGATCTTCAGTCCCTGACAGAGATCAGCAATTTCTTTTTAATCAGAAAAAAAGTCAGTAGAATGTCTGCCATATGTGCTCAAAATAGTGGATGGAATTTCAGGAACAGAGCAGACTTGGGCTTTAATCTAAAAAATGCAAGACACTTGCTATTTTGTTATTCCAATGTTGTAGTTGTACAGTTGTTACCATTTCTACCAATGCCTGTTGAGAAATGATGGCATATCCTCATCTTTAGCATGCTGAGACTATTTCACTTCTGCCCCTTCAGTGACATCTAGATACCTACCATAGAGAAAAATACCTGAAACTTGTGAGAAGAAAACTTGAAGAGAAAATCATCTTCCCACTGAGCAAAACAGAACCCAAAAAGCAAGCTGAATGTGACTAAAACTTTTCTAAGACTCCAGTTCTTTTGCATTCTGCTTATGAAGATGATAGGATAGTGAGATAACATTATAGGTTAGAGGTTACTGG
>WBMY01013623.1:70092-86674 GCA_013397315.1 Donacobius atricapilla | reverse complement strand
TTTTTTTACTTCTCTTGATCTCTAAGTTTGCTGTTGAGGATCTGGTATCAAATCTTGTTTATATCAAAATGACAACAAAAGAAAACTTTAGTGGAGTTAGTAGCTTTCAAAACTTACGCACAGATATTTCTCGATAGAATTGATTTGCTTAGACCATATGATTTAAAACCCAACTTTAAACTCAGACTTTAAATTTAATTTTTAAATAAAAAGAGAAATTAATCATCTGTCATCTATTAGTTTAAGAGGTCCGTGAGACTTTTGAAATGGGACTGCTGTTTGAAAACTTTACTTTTATGGCTTAAGAACAGTTTAGAGACTAGTGTACAGTTAAGAACTCACAGGGATATTTTAGTATTTTTGTACTGTGAAGCAGACAAGCAAGCAAGCAGTACAACAGTTCACGCATAAAAAAAGCCTTGGTTACACAGTTTAGAAGGCAAAGCTCAGAAAACACCCTTTACAGAATTTATGACATTATTTTGCATGAAAAACCTAAACATTTAAGCAACAGCCAAATCTATAGGGGTCCTTGTCAGGGACTTATATACAGTTGATCCATATTCTTCCCATAATTCGAAGGAGATACCTCATTAATACCCTCTAAAAGTGGTTGAACAGTAAGCTCCCTTTTTTACAACTCATCCATGCATATAATTTCTGGTTTGGATTTAAGAAAGCCTTCTAGTTTTGATGTCATTACAAATTTTGTATTCCAGTCTGGTTTACAGTACAACTACGTAGGGTATATGAAGGGCAAAGATAGATTTCAGATCTAAATAAATAGGGCAGATCCTGAAGCTCTATGACAAACCCTATGCTGCAGATCCCACTTGAAACCATGGGACCTTTACCTGAGTGAGAAAGCTGAGACCTGGAACCTAGGTTCAAGTCTCTCAGTAAGCAGTCTTTCTATTTAGTCCTCTAGACTACTGTTTGAAATCAGGAGTTCATTTTGCCAGTAGATCTTTAAATTAGCCAGGATGTTTTCTATTCTCTTGAAATATATGGGTCCTCATTCTATATTCATAACAATCTTGTCCCTGCTTATGGTAACTCTATTGGCCTGAACTACTCAACTTGCAAAACCCAGTAAAATACAAAAAAATCTAGTAGTACTTTGGACAGGTCAGAGTCCTCTAAAACTTTACACTAATCCTCTGTATGCATTAGAGGAAATTACACAGTCTTAGAAGGATGTATCACCATTTCAATGTTTTGAATATATAGGACAATTATGGAAAGTTTCATAATGGCACAAAAGTGGGGGGAGTGGCTGATCCACCTAAAGGCTCTGCTGGCATTCTGTGGGACCTTGATCTGCTGAAGTTTTGGGCAGAGAGAAACCTAGTGAGGCTCAACAAGGGCAAGTGCCAGGTCCTGCACCTGGGGAGGAACAGCCCCAAGTGCCAGCACAGGCTGGGGCTGGCCTCCTACAGAGCAGCTCTGTGGGAAAGGGCCTGGGAACCTTAGTGGGATCACAAGTTGTCCCTGAGCTGTCAGTGCCCCTGTGGCCAGGAGGGCCAATGGAATCCTGGGGTGCCTTGGGAAGAGTGAGGCCAGCAGGTCGAGGGAGGTGACCCTTCCCCTCTCCTCAGCCCCAGTGAGGCCACACCTGGAGTGCTGTGTCCAGTTCCGGGCTCCTCAGCACAAGAGAGACAAGGAGCTGCTGGAGAGGGTCCAGTGGAGAGCCACAAGGATGGCCAGGGGTCTGGAGCTTCTCTCTTATGAGGAGAGACTCTGGGAGCTGGGCCTGTTGGGTCTGGAGAAGACTGAGAGGGGATCTCATCAATACATAGAAACATCTCAAAGGTGGATGTCAGGAGGATGGTGCCAGACTCTTTTCAGTGGTGCCCGATAGTAGGATGAGGAGCGATGGCCATAAACTACACAAGAAGTTTCACCTCAGCATGAGGAAGAATTTCTTTACTCTGAAGATGGCAAATCACTGGAACATCTGCCTGGAGAGGCTGGGGAGTCGTCCTCTCTGTAGACACTCAAATCCGCTCAGACACATTCCTGCGTCACCTTCTCTAGGTGATCCTGTCTTGCCAAGGGAGTGAGACTAGGCAATCTCCAGAGGTCCTAACAATTCCATGCTTCTGTCACACTTTGTGATAAAGGGCATTACTCTTTTTACAGTAGTTTTTTCTTATTTCTTCAGTATTCATTTGGCTGAAATAGTAGGAATCTTCTTTGTGATGTATGTAGACTGTGTAAGTAGGGAGACTTAGACTTGTGTGGAAAAGGCACCTCATACTATGCACAGAGTTGATATACTTTAGAAACTTAATAACCTGTATACAATCACATTTTTTTGTGACGTAATATTTTTCCAGCAGTGGTCCCTGCAATTGTAGATTCCTACATTCTGGGAAGTAGTTCCTAGAAAGCTGCCACTTAATATTAAGTTTGTTGTTTCTGCAGACCTTCATGGCAGAAAACAGTCCTCAGAAAGTAAACACAAAGCAGACACAAAGTGATAGAGAGACTGTTCAGAAGCATTTTGAGTAACTGTTCATAAAAACCTGTTATATATACACATCTAGTTTTGTTAAAGAGAATTTTGAAAAATGCAGTATTGAAGGACATGATCCTCCTTAAGAACTATGATGCTTGGATGGTTCATAGATAACAATATTTACACTATTTAGTGGAAGTATTTCTTTCAACTTTTATTCTGATCCTTAGTTCTAATAAAGTGTTATTATTGATTCTTTGAAGTGCTATAACAACTCATTTGTGTTCAATGACTGTTTACTTTATTACATATGATCCTAATCCTGACATTTCTAGAAAAATAAATAATTTCAGTGCTACTCTTTGTAGTGGAAACAAGTAAATGAAACACCTGCAAATCCCAAGTTAAATACGCATTTGACTGGATGAGGAAGAAAATTTCATGTGAACATATCTCTGGAGCACTGAGTAGAGTATGTTTGTATTTCTGAACAATGGAGGATGTGGAAGACATGTCTCCCTATCCAGAAAAGGCTTGGAACAGTTTTTATGTGGAGGTGCCTGATTTCAGCCATGCAGTTAGGGGACTGCAGATTTCCCTGCCCATGACATCCCTTTGCATTTTTCCAGTGAAATGGAGATGCTTGTTAAACTCTGTTACTGGTTGTCGGAAGTGTCACTATCTCAGACTTCCAGTGCTCATTTTTCCCTTTCACTTTTTCCTTTTAATTGATCTTCTCATTTCCCACTCACTTTTATGCCATCCTTGCTTCTTTCTTATGTGATGTCATGTTTCTTTCCATTGCTATACCATTTTTTGTTACCCTGTTGGCCACTGTTTTATGGCAAAACCCCCAACAAATTTAAAAGAAAAAAAAATCAAAACAAGTCTAATCTAGGCAACTAGCACAAGAGGGCAAACAGTATTCAGCACAGTAGTACTGCCTATATTCCTGAGGACTTATAATGTCTGTTTTGCTCCTTCACTGAGGTTTTCTCTCTTCCTAGCTGGGACCAGAGACCTTTGTTTTCATGCAGTATTTCTCAATATGAGGCCAGGGTTCTCTTTGGGTAGGTTCTATGAGGTTTTTCTGCCTTATCTGCTACAATCCAGGTGCTACCCAGGTTAAAGAATAATAGTGACAGTTTTCTTGCTACCCCTACCCTCTTGCCCAGCCATGTGCCCATCACTGAAATGATGAGGGGAGTGATGGTTATACAGAGGGGCATAGTACTTAGCAGACCTGTACGTTACTTCGGTCATTTATTTCCACTACAGAGAATCAAAGAGGCATCTTGGTTTTGTTTCAGAAGCGTCAAGACAGCTAAGGAATGGCTTAGAAATAGGAGGAGATGTTAAGAAAACATGTCAGTCATGCTGATTGCCTAATTTCAAAGTGTTCATTCCAATTACTGGGTTCTCACTTTAATAATGTTTTTACAAGGGGTCTTAGGACCTTAACAGAACCCATTCCCTTTACTTTCCTCTTTAAAGCACCTGAGGAGAGAGTAGAAAACATTACCTAAACCATAACATTTTCTTATCATTGTCATCACTAGTAACTTCTTAGAGAATCTATTTATGAACATCTTGTTCTCTTTTTCATTTTGGTATTTAAGTGTCTAAACAATAATAACTAATCTCTTCAATTTTCAGATTCATACATTTCTGTTCATAGGTCTGATGTCCTTGTTTGTGTGTCCACTTGCTTTTAATCAAAACTTGTTTTGGAGAAATGACCAGAGAAGCAGAACAGAAAAGTTCAAACTGCCATACTATGAATGTAATACAATGTAGAAATGATCAATGCACTTCTGCTAACAAACTGTGAAAAGAGTTCTATGGGGGGGATCACTGTTTATTTTGGCTTATGAAACAATTGAGATAAATCTGAACTGCGATAAGCAGGTTCAAACCAAATGCTAAGTGTTGCTAAGCAACGTGTTTCTTTTAGTGTTTGGATATGGTGGAAGAATACTTGGCAAATATGGGCAAGCTCTCTTTTTTTTTTGTTTCTTCCACATCTTTGAATTTTACTAAGGACTATTATTGTGCATAAAAAAGAAGCAGGATGTTGCTATGGAGCAGAATGCTGTAGGGTGTAGAAGTATTAATTTTATGAATGTTAGACAAAGGTTTAGATTGTACCTGGTGTTTTTACAATATTGGGTGGTTTTCCTAATTCCTTCACTTTCTGAGATCTAAGGCTCAGTCTTTAAGGCAGTATCTGTGGATAGTTTTCTGGAACCATATTCATCCTGATGTTCCAGCCCCAGCCTGACTGAGAAGAATAGGTAAAGCATAGCCTGGAAAAGGAAGTTGTGGGAGGAGGCATATATATATATATACATTACATTTACAAGTAAATAGATGTTCACTGCTTTTTATGGCTGAGGTGTCATTGGCTTCCATGTAGCCACTCTCTAGATGGACTCAATTCCCCAAATGAACTTCAGCATTCAAAGGAGGGATTGGTGGAGGAGCTTTTTGTCTGTATACAGCGTAGGGTGGGAAAAAATGCCTCACTCCTTACTACCCAGCCGGAGATGTTGACAGAGAGAATAATTGTAGTCACAGTTAGTGGAGTGCTCAAAAGTTAATTTGTAAGTATTTGTGTTGAATCTCTTTCTATTCATGGGGAGAAAATTAGCTGCTTTTTGGGATCTTTTTGCAATTATAAAATATTTATTTTGATTTGCAGGATATTTTCTGTGGAAGGGAATGCTGACAGTACAGAAGTTAATAATATTAAAATACCACATAGATTAAAACTTGTAGTAGTATTTGCTTAAATGTTTTAGATTTTTTTCTTATCTGAAAATAGTTTTTAATATGCTAAGAATTAACAAGGATGTTTAGAAATATTTAAAATTGTTTTTCAGATTGGTACAGTCAACAGAAATTGTAGCACTGGATTATTTCACATGGAAAAGATCTCCCGAGGAGGTGCTTTTCAATAGAACAAATGTATCATTATCATGCGGGTAACCACTCAGCTATTGTAACTAGTCCTGTTTATTCTACGTAATTCTCATCATGGGGACAAATGATCCATCAGCAAGCAAGCAGATTTCTGATTACCTTGTTGAAAGGCTGATGTGGTGTGTAACTATGCCCATTGTATTTTGCCTAGGATTTCCGGGACATAAAAATGTCTTCACATTCTCTGCAGCACATGCTCAATGAGTCTCATGCTTCCAAGAAATGCTAGGTCTACTGCACGTGCGCTGAGCAGACAGCCTCTGCAAAGTGAGGAGGGACAGTGCCTGTGGGACCTGTTGGGATTAGTGCACATGAATAGACCACCTGCACTACTGACCCTTCCTGAAAAGTCAGAGTAACTTTGTATGAGTTGTACAGTAGTTTTTGAAAGATTGCCCGAGAGATAACTTGTCCTAAAAGCTGTCCTTGAAGTGCATATAGAATGTGGTTGATCCTACCTGGTGGTGCTGGACATGGTCCTGATTTGTAGAGAACCAGGTGGCCTAGCTGAAACACAGAAGTTACCAACTGACTTTGGATTTATCACAGATAAAATGGGATTGCAGATGTTACGGTGCTTGTAACTCCCAAGTTCTTGTAGTGACACCTGTGAATAAATCTCTTAATGCTGGGAATATCAACAAAAAACATGGGGTAAAAACAAAGCAAGATCAGAAAATGGCTGCTGTCTGCCAGTGGACTTTGTGTAGCTGGTGGGAATACAGCTGCAGTAGCTTTACTCTAGTCAAGTAAAAAGTAGGTCTGGGAATGTGAATCAGGAGAGTGATATGGAGAATTTCAGAAAAAGGCCTTCATAACAGACATGAGGCTTAGTTTAGGTAGCCACCTTCTGAGGTCCCACATTCCTTCCAGAATAATATCGGTAACAATTCTTGGTACTTTCTAATGCTTCTTTGCTTTTGAGGATTAGACTGTTCAGTATTGAACTGAATAATTTTAGGAACTACTGTAAAGGGAACAGCCTCATACATCTGTTAGTGATTTACCTGCTCTCCTTTCATGTACAGCTGCAGATTAGTGGAACTGAAGGGTGCTGGATATGAAAACTATCCCACCCCATTTTAATTGTGAGTTTGACATCAGTATGCATCTGCTTTCCTGTGCTGTTTCTGTAGAACTTCTGCATTAGAATATGAAAGAAAACACAACAGCACATGTGAATGTAAGCTTACAAAAATGACTAGGAGAGACTGAAAAAATTGCTACAGAAGCAAGGGTGAAAGCCTGTGATGGTTTCTTCTCCTATGGTTTGAGTTCATGTTAAGATTTTCACACCTCTGTTACCCTAACGACTAATCTCAGCTTCTGCAAAAACAGTGCAATTCACAACTTCATAAAACAACTATACACTTACCCCATTTCCTAGGCATATGTTAATTAGTGTGTATAAATTGTATAATAATAATTATTTTATTGGCTTGAAAGGATTGTATTACAGTAGAGTGACTAAGGACTAGAGTTAGACTAGACTTAAATCTGCCAGTTTGACATTTTCTTACATACAGTTTTCTAATGTAACAAACCACTGTGCTGACTAAAAGAGGCTAAACTACATCATTGTAGTTTCCCACTCTGTAGTGTTCAGTAAATACTTATGCCCATTTTAAACTATCTCCTATACTAATTTTACATCTCTTGTAACTACTCACTACCGCCCCTTTGCAAGAATTTTTAAAAATTGACCAAATTAGACATTTGAATAGAAATAGATAGATGTCTATGTCTTCTGTTTCAGAAGATTACATATGCAGAACACATTATTTCTGTCTATCTTGAGTGCTAGACTTTATTTTATAGTAACCAGTTCATGACATGTTATTCATCAAAACAGGTTTATATTCATGGCTTTTTACATCCCTGACTATTCTAGACTCTTCTCAATTTTTCCTTTATACTGTATGTAAGTCTAAAATGAATTGGAATGCATGCAAAATAAAAATTTTGGTTTTAATGGTACTTTCTCCAGTCATGAGCATGCTAATCTGAAAAGAATCAACAATCAACAGCACAGTTTTGGCCATCTCTTTGGTTTTCGTCACCTTGAAATCATTAATGAACTCTGTGTGTTTGACATCTGTGTGCAAAAGTCAAGGAGCCAAGCAGTGAGCTTTTGTTCTGGTTTTGACATTAGTAATTAGTAGCAGAACACTGAAATTAGAAGTTAGAAAAGTATGAACATACTTAAATTTTGTGCCAGTAGTAACAGACTTGCACAATAACAGTGAGAGGTCTGGCAGTTTTTCTGTGTTAAATAGATCTGACCCAAACTGTACAAAATTGTGTATGAAAACAACACATGATTTTATTCAGAATTTTGTGATAGCTACACAAGGAAAAATATGACTGTTTATTGATATTAGATATGTGTTCTCTGTGACTGGAAACTTCCAGATTCTCCAAGAATTCAAATTACTATCTGAAAAATAAGTAATCACTATCAGTGATTATACCTGGTTTTATGAAGCAGAATCAGTCATGAGGTTTTCATCTGAAACACTGAATGGATTTTGAGACATTTGCTTGAACTGTCCGTGTAAACTGCCCACGCTAAGTAGCTTTCTGTGTACTTGTATCTGAATATCAGGAATCTCAGCTTATTATGAATAGCTGGATTCAAAGCATCAGTAAAACAGAAACTGAAAATTTGTGATTTGGATGAGAAATTCTTAGAAATTTCACAGGATGCATGATTTCATTTACTCAACTGAAGAATGTAGAGCAGTTTAGCTTTAGCTAGAGATAACTTGTAGATGTTTATATAGTGTGAGGATCATTTTCTACCTGTTATATTGGAATCATAAACCCATTGCAATGCTGTTTATATGTCTTTTCATCACCTGTGTATAAAAGAAATTTGTCTGGTAAAAGGATCTGTAAGAATGGGTAGTGCTATTTGTTTTCTGGCTGGTCTCTCTCACTGATTTCTGAGTTTTCTAAATCCGTGAAACTTGAACTTTCTTAATGGGACTTCGGTTATTTACTTCCAATTTCCACTTGGTATGCCTCAAATTCTCAATCTGTAAATTGTGTTCGTCTTTGCAGCATTTTCAAGCTTTGAATGATGTTTGCTGTCTAACTGTAATTTGTTGATATAATACTTTATCCTGTTCATGATATTTCTCATTTAAAAAAACATATTCTTCTATAAGAAATCGTGACAATGCCCTTAAAGAGTAATTTCATTGTCTTCAAGCTGTCAGCACTTTTCCTGCCATTCCTCCCTGCATTTTTCACAATAAATGCTGCTGTTGGTATTTACCAACTCCTTTCTGCCTTGTTGGAGTGTAGATTTCTTAATGGCCCTTGAAACATGAGGCTGATGATGCAGCCTGTGTTTGGGAAAGCTGTTGGTCTTTGATAGGTAAAAGTCATGTCAGAAGGCAGGTTTTGAGTAGCACCTGGATTCCATACCCACCAGGTATTCTCTAGTAACTCATTAGATTTTTGAAACAGCTCAGTCTTCAGGAAGTGACCAAACAACTCTGATTGTCCCAACCTTTGGAGAACACATAAAAGTATGCTGTGCACCTGATGGTAGGTAACTGTTCACTCTGATTTAACTGGAAATCTGCTTTTGATGAATCAGTTGGTCTGGAGAGCACTGCTGTCTCAGAGTTGTGGTATTATAATCTACTAAGGTACTGTACTACTGTAATGTTTTGACAACTGAAAGTCTGCTTTGTTTTCATTAACAGCATCACCCTATCAGCACCTAACAGAGGTATTGATCATGTCAGTGTTGTCTGTCCTTTATACTTCAAACCCTTCCCCTTCATATTGAAGTGTCTGTGTTCAGGCAGTGTGAAATAAGCCCTATCATTCAGATAATTTTGTGTAAGTATTTATATTGTGGTCAGTAATTCAATAATTAATCCTTGTTGGTCAGAAAAGTAGGCATAAAAATATCCCCATTTCTGGAGACTATGAAAGTGAAGCAGCTGGGAATTCTTGACTTACCAGAAATTAAGAGAGTCCACAAATTTGGAATTGGAACAGGAATTCCTGGCTCTCCTTCATGTTCTCAGGCAAGCAGATTGCATCTCACTGAGAAGTGTGTGAAAGCTGATAACATTATAGTCCAACTGATAACTCTCCGGGGAGATGGAAAGCTCTGCCTTGAAGTTCACCAGATGTTTGGAAGTTTACATTGTATGTGAACTATGAAAAATTGTATCCTTAACACAAGCTTTCTGAGATGTATGGAATTATATCATAGGTAGGAATTATGATATAGGTATTTATACACAGAAAGACTAAGTTTAAAACTAAGAATGTTGTAATTTTCTATTAAATTCATTCTGATTTTTTAAGATTTCATCTAAGTTGGGAAGTACTACCTTATAACAGCATTTCTTTTTTAATTTCCTTTTTAGATTTGTTTTTCTTAGTTCATGGTTTTCATTAGAGTTCTCTGACTAGCTTATTAAGGTAAAATCTTTAAGCTTTTTTCTTATATCTTAAAGATTTAAATAAAGAACAGAGGAATGGAGTAGGCCTGGTTTCACTGTAATAGTTTTTATTTTTCTGGAAGTGCTTTTGTTAGAACTTGCTTTTTCTGCCTGCTAACTGATATATTAAACACTTTATAAACTTGAGAGTTAAATCTGGGCAGAGCAAAAGAATAAAATTGCCATGAACTTCAAAAGGATCAGAATTCCAGCCTAAAATTTTACAGACCTGATAGAAAAAATATCTCTTTTGCCCTTAGCTTAGTAGGGAAATCTAAGTAAGCTTGAAATATGTAAGAAGGCATTTATACCTATCATTAGTATATAGTCCTCCAAGTTTTCTGCTTAATGTATACCTTATATCATGTTTAATGAAATGTAGAAGGTGCCATAATTTTTAAACAACACTGAAATGTTACAGAAGTACACAAAGTTATGATAAAATATTGAAGCACTTTGTGATTGTACTTCTTTGTGACCAGTTGGTTAATTAATTTTATATGATAGGAGCTGAAGTAAAGAGACTTATCATAAAGTAAACAATTGAAAGTCATTAATAACTTCGATAAATAATGATGTTCATGTGGTGAATTGTTGTTATCAGGCTACGTTTGAAAAAAAATTTAGATGAGGATAATTTAGTGCACTAAATTCCAAAGAGGCCAGTCATCTTGTTACCAATATGGCATGGGATAAAATTAATCCCTTTTTAACTGCAGTGTGAATATTCAAATTGCTTGTTTCATGAGCTAAGTATCTTATTAAATCACAGGAATTGCACAGCCAGAGAGAGGCAAGAAAGAGCCTGCCTGTGTGAGAGCAGGGCAGAGTGTTCATTATTAAACACTGGTTGCTGCTAAAATACGGTTTCCATATGGAGCAGACTACATGTAATTTATGTAAACCACATTGGTAATAGTTTTTATCAAGTGGTGCTAAACATGAGCTAAATCCAGCATAACTGTTTATGTAGACTGTGTGTAAGTAAATTGTGGGTATTACTAGGGTTGGTCAGATATTTCAGGAAAATATTTCCTTTGCTGTCCCCATTATATACTAGCACAACTCACATATGCAGTGATGTCTGCTTTGAATAAGATTATTTTGGAGCTTAGACAGGAAGTGAAAGAAACTGATTTGTAATAAACCACCAATTGCACTGATCTAAAATTTAAAATATCTCCTAAACCTTCTCTGGATACGTACTCAAATGTTTTACTCTTCCATTTGAAGAGGTGGAATAAGTTTTTTGGTTAGAAGTAAAGACATGGTAAAAGTTATTTACTCAGAATTGTAATGAGGTACCTAATAGTGGTGGTCATAAATAAAAAGTGAAAGGGCTTGTGTGAGGGCAAGGTATGCTTTTTTAAACATTCTGAATGGCAAAAAATTAGGAAAGTACAGAAGATATTTTTATGTACTTTTGTTTTGGGACAGAGTTTTGGACAATATATGGGAAAAGTCTCTGGTTAAAAACTGTGCAAGAACAGAGCATGGATGGAAGTAAATATTCCCTTCTGAGGTGATAAAAACTTTAGTATTAGCCCACACAACGTTTTTTATGTTCATTCTTTACTTGGACAGGAGTACACAGGATTAGTTTGCTGAGCAGGTACGACTAATTTGAAGATGTTTAAAAGGCAACAGAAACACTGGGTAGATAACAGTGTTTGATGGATTGAACTGCAAGCTCCTGGCCTCTGATTCTGCCTGTGCCATCTCTTTATGGATAAGTTTTTCAAAACCCATGTTTATTTTTCTTATTGTAGATTGTAGTTCTTAAAAAATTAAGTAAAATAATTCTCTATTAGTAAAATTTTAAAATTAAGAAAAAAGCAAAAACATAACAAAATAACTTCAACCAGAAAAGACACGGAATGAGCTGCTATAAAGTATCCCAGATCTTAGGACAGACTTGGACCACAGAACCTCCGGAGTTTCCCTTCTACCTAAATTAGTTTATGGTTTTTAAAAAACCTAAACAACTCAATTAAAAAAAATGCCAAAAACCCAAAACAAACTAAACCAAAAGAAAACCCCACCTCCCAAAACTCATGGCATATATATGTTACCTAGTTGTGTTCTTCGGCAAAAGCACACATTTCTTCCGGAAAGCTTGTAGTTGCACATACACAGTTAGGAAGAAAAATCTTCAGTTTTTTGTTTCGTTTTGTTTTGTTTTGGGGTTTTGGTGTTTTTTTTTTTTTCATGTAACTGTGAATGAGCAGTCAGAGTATATACACTGGAACATTAAAAAAAAAAATAAATAAAAGTTGTAGATTCATAGCATTCTATGGCTGCTATTTACATGCCTCCTTTTGAGCTGCCCTTTCTGTTGCCTTACTGACATGTCCAGAGCACTGTATGCTTGAGTAATGTAGAAGAAGTGATAGCCTCAAAGCATCCTCTACTGCCTTGGATGCTTATTCCTCTGGGAGAGAAGGATAATTATTTCCAAAGAAAGTCAAGGTAGACCGGAGGGTAGATTTGTTAGTGATTTTGCTATGAATCTGCCCCTCAGAGAAGCAATGAATAGTACTGTTGTTTTCAAATCTACAATGATTATAATAATTTTTCTTAGAGGAAATAATATGATTTTCTTATACTGAATATTATCTAAGTACCAAAGGCAGCTATCACATTTGTATAATCACCTCTGTTGATTATACTCTGGCTTAGTCAAACTGGTAAATTGTACCATAAATTCATTCCTTCCTTTCGGATTATAAAAAGTGCATTAATGATCTGTAATTTGTATAAATCATGCCATTGCTGGGGAAAAAAAAATAAATAAACCACAAAAAAACACCCTGTAGTTTTCTCTTCAAACAGTCTGACCAACTGTGGAAATGACAGGATGAATTTTGCAAGTGGCTAAGTCACATGACATTGTATATGAATTATAGTTGATTGGATTAATGGAACAAAACTTCTTTTTAAGAAAAAAAAATTGGTTCTTCGGTTTAATTCTTCTCAGAAATTCCTCTCCTGTAATTTTCTTAAAGCATCTGAATGTAGAAAAGTAATTGATAAGGAACCGTTAACTGAAGTAGGACAAACAGATTCAGTTTTTTGTTTAGAGAAGTGTGTATGAATACATTTTGCTCTTCTCAAGAAATTATTGTGAGGCAAGCTGACATATAAGGTACTGCACACTGTACTGTAATTTTTGGAGTAACTTTATAATAATTTAAATTTTCATAAAATACAAATTTCAGAAAAAATAGAAGTAAAAATATTAACTGAAAAAGTGACTCATATGTTTAGTCAGTGAACTGTGGTAGGGATTTAGAATCAGCTGTATAATTGTACATGAAATTATAAGATATCACGCAAAAGGTATTCCTCCTATGTTGATGCTGGATATCTCTGATCATCCTCTCCCAGCTCTTTCCTTTCTGCTTGACTGATTTTGTTTTCTTTTGAATTTTGAAAAATGGCTGAGTTTCATTTTTGTACTCGGAGAAAACTGATGCTTGCATTAGAAGGTAACGTAAATAGTAGAGCTAATTCAGTGATAGCAGCGTATTATTGTTATGACTATTCTTTTTGGACTCTCCAAAGACCTGCTGAAGACCTTTTCCATTTAAAGAGGAAATGTATTTTATTCGGTTTAAATTTGAGGTAAACCAGTAAATCATTAAAACAAAACCACCCTCTGCCCTAGAGTTAAAGAAGGTGATTTTTAAGTGTGTAATGAACTCAAGTTTGTTATTTCCTTTTAGCTTGTATTTCCTAAAAGGATGCACAATTGATTGCTGCTGTTGCAGGGCTGATGTTAGGCTAATACACAAGATCCCTTAAAGAATTAGTCTATTATTTTCATAACCTGCTATACCTATTCCACCCAAAAACACCCATTAGTATCCCAAACCATCCAGTGCAGCTCTTTGAAGGGCATACGTCTGACTTGTCTTCAGTCTTATCTTATCAAGAAGGAGAGGATGGAGATGAAATTCAGCATCCTTTGATCACTCTTACCCATTCCACTGCTGGTGAGAGCTTCAGTTGTAAAGTAAGTACAGCATCAGGATTATATTTGGTATAAGAAACAACTAGAAATAGATTCACCAGATGATATACATGTATTGGAAAAGGGTGAATACCAATACCATGAAAGGGATTTGTTTATCCTCTGAAAATGGAGTAAGTTCATGCTTCCTTGTTGAATACATGGCTCATCTAGGAATGAACAGTCTTAACAGTTCTTAAAATCATGAAGCTGTTTGTTATGTCAAGCTGACTTGAATAATTTTTCATCACTTCTAAGTACTGTGAGTTGAAATTCTTTTTAGTTGTTTACCTGCCTGATTACTGAAGCAGATTTGTATAATTTGACTTGCAGTGCACACCTTACTTTTAGTATGTCAGCATGACATCACAGGTGAATTGCATAGAGAGAGTTCAGAGTCCATGTATTTTTATGTTAAACTCTACTTAAAACAATTTTCCTACAAAGTATGTGTATACAAAATATGTAATGTCATGCTTCATTGAAGAGTTGTTTGCTCTTGATAAGGAGTTTCTGAATAGCTCACTTAATATCTTTACTGCTTGGGGGAAATGCAACCATACCCAGTGTGAAACAGAAGCCTGAAAGCTGCTAGACGTGTTCACAGTGCTTGTGTGCACATGTATGCTCTGTACAAAAACCAGTCACCACAGGTAGACAGACTGATGTGGGTTTTGGCCTTTCTTGCATGCTGCCCAATATATATTAAAAGGGGAATGTCTGTTTGCTGGAAAATCCTGTGATAGGTATGTGATATACTGATTGCAGTATTCTTAAAAATCCATCACAAGACAATTACGTATATCTATTTTTTTTCAGAAATTATGAAAAATTTTTCTTTAATGTAAAATCTATTCCTGTAAAAAAAAATCACCCTTTGCTATATGAATACTTTCGAAAAATCATACCTATGTGAGCTGCAAGATAAAGAAATACCAGCCCTCCATAAGGCACTTGAAATTTTAAAGAGTATTAGGATTTATATGGTGCATTTCTGCAGGGATGGAAACATGAATTGGGGTTTTGTTGAAGGTGATAGGGGAGAAAAAGGCTTCCCAATGTGATGTTCAGTACTTACTTTTAATCCTGGGCTGGGAACACCAGACTTGCAATTTCACAGCATTTCTGCTTCTTATGTAAAGAAAAGCTGCTCTAAGCTAATTGCGATTTTTTGTTTTTTTTAAATATTGATTAACTTATTCTCCAGCCTCTCTTAGTCAGGTACAGTAGGTTTATGTTCATTTTCTTACCTGAGCTTTGGCATAGAAGAATCAAAAAATTGTCCCTGTCAAAACTTGTAAAAGTCTCTGAAACACTGCTGGAAAGTATTCAGTAAAGTATGTGGCATTTACAGCACATAAGTTAGTGTGGTGGGGTGTAGTTTTACTGGTTTTCCTGTTGGGCTAGTGTATGCAATTAGAGATTAATTAAGTAATTTGTGAGTTTCATGACCTTCCCAGATTTAATCTGATAAAATCTCAAGATCTCAAGCAGCATTCTTCAATATCCCTTTACATTTTAGCGGAGAATTCTGTGCTTTTGAATACAAACACAAATTTGTGGACATCACGCGTTTTAAGTATACATGTGTCTTTTTCTGTTCTTTAAGCTGTCGTACAAGCAGAGCAGATGGGTAGATGCATACTCTGTCTCTTTAAATTTCCTGACTCGGGCTGGTTTGACAAAGACCTCCTTATCATTTTCTTGAAACGCAGTTTCCTGAATCAGCGGATTTTTTCCCCCCCTTGAAACTTCTGAAACTCTGAACTCTGTCAAAACAACATGGCTGGCAAGTTTTAAGGACAGAGCAGAGGCATAGACAGAGACAAAGAAGCCCCTGAGAAGGCAGACGGAATTAAATTGCTTGTGGTTTTTCAGTACAGCTGGTTTCAGATGTGTCGGCCTTGTTCTGCACTGGTTCCACTGCCAAAGCAAGACTGTCACAGCTGGTAGTACTTACTGCACTTGCGGGAAAGTATGTGATTCATTAGTTGGAACCGTATGTTTTTCACCAGTTCTGGTCATGTTTTTGTTAGGATGTGGTAAAAGCATAAGCAGGGGGTGAAGGGACAATGGAAATATGTGACTTGTTAAAGATTGGCCCCAACCAGTTATTAGCTAAATTGTATGCTGTAATGAAAAAAAAACAAACCCCCAAACAAACAACAAAACAAACAAAAAAACCCCCAAAATCCCCAAAACAACAACAACAAAACCCCAAAGAAAATCAAAAAAATCCTATCCCACACTAAAAGCAAAAAAAGTCCCAAATAACAAAAAACTGTTGCTCATATGACAAATGAGTTAATTTTTTAGTTAAGGTCACTTAGTGATATGTAGTAAAGAGAAAAAACAATTGTCACCATCAAATTATTTTTTCTCATCTTTTCTGTGGAATACCATGAACTTCTAAAATGAAAACTATAGGATGAAGTCATGCAAGCAAAAACCGTTCATTTAGTAAAAAAACACAGGCAAACAGGCTAAGAATTTTATATTTTTTGAAAGGAGGTAGCTGCTTCTACTGATAAAATACAGCAGTGGCACAAAGGCTTGTGGCCAATACTTGTTCTATTGAAATATTTGGCGAAAGGAGAGCTGTAAGTGGGTGTTGCTGTGCCCACAAATGATAAAACAGACCAGAATTATAGGTGAGAT
>WBMY01013623.1:42499-59526 GCA_013397315.1 Donacobius atricapilla | reverse complement strand
AATGTGAATATATGATGAGGATACCGTAAATCTCAGTGGACCTGTTACTGTGAAGTTATTTCTATGTTTTAATACTTTTTTAATATTACAAAATTTAAAATTCAATTTTTTATTTTAAATTGTAAATTTGAGAATATAATTTCTTTTTATGTCCACCTAAGTTTCCGACTTCCCGATTGAAATCATTTTATCATGTGTACAAATGAAGTTTGTGTAGGACTGTAAAGATTTAGTCTAGGTAAATTTGATTTGTGATCTTTTAATTTCTATTTCATGGGTTTCTTTTTTGGGTTTTTTTTGTCCTGACTGTGTCTGAAGGGGCCACGAGTTAAAGCTGACCTCAAGAAAAGAATGGAGAATCATCCTATTGCTACTTGACTTTGCAGACCTGTGTTCTCTGGGTATACCACAACAGATAGCATTTTACCTACTGCATAGATTAGTTTTGATTCCTGAGAGCATATAGAACTCACGGCTTGGACACTGTGCTTTATGTCTAGCAGGTCTGAAGCGCTCTAAGAATTAAGTAACTTTAATTATTCTAATTTCTAGATGGGACAATAGAGGGAAATTATGTAAGTTACTTACCCGATGTAAAAATGATGAACCATGTCAGGCATTATCCTTTCTGAAGCCTACAGTAAAATAAAATAATTGTCAACTTTCAGGTTTCTCTTTTTGCTTATCAGAGGTAATATTTGGATCTGGAGCTTGCACGTACAGTGACCAATGCTGAAGATCATCTGAATTGATGATCTGAATTAGCAAAATTGACATTTTGCTAAGTGGTATAGTTAAACCATGATAATACTGTGTGTGAATGTTCTTATTCAGAAAGAGAGTAGCCTGAAGTATTTTTCTGTTTCCTTTCATGTCTAGAGTTGCATTCTTCCATCTCTCAGCATTGTTCATTCATTTGGCCACAAGAGACTGTTGATGGATCCTGATCACTCCTGCCTCAGTGTGCATACTTCAGCTCTCTCAGTTGTGTGAGAGCTTGACAGACAGAGATGCCCTTTCAGCTTAGGGACGTTATGTTGCTCAAATTATCCATTTAATTAAGGGGTATGGAATTATGTATTTATACAAGAAAATGTGTGTTTTAACCAGGAGGATATTGGAGAAAGAAACAGAGAATCCCCTAAACTAGGTACTTGGGTGACTAGTGCAAAGGTGGCCTGGATCATGAACTTTTCTGTATGTGAAGGCATGGAAAATTATTAATGACAGAATTACTTGTTGCAGTGTTCACTAGGAGGTGAATGTCTGTAGTATGAGTGCTTGTTTGTAAAACATTAAATAAATGTACTTTGGTATATATAAATATTTTTCAGTAGCTGTTCCCAGTTTGTTCATGCTGCTTGTTCATGTTCAGCTGTCCTGTAAACAGCTCTAAATGGAGTGATGGTCAGTATAGGTTGATCATAGAGGTTCAGGCACTTCCCCTACCAGCTGTCTCTCCCGGCAGCTTCCCCCAGAGCCACTACCGCTACAGCCAAGAGGCAGAGGGAAATTACACTCATTACTCAGCAGTTTCCGTTCATGTCTGGTGAAAACTGGGACACATTTCCCCATCCTCAGCCCTTCACTAGAATAGTAAAGGATGGGAAAGTAAAAATGACAAAATACAAGTGGTGGCAATGTTGTGTCACAGTCTTTCACCAGTGAATATGAGATGGATTTCTGTAAACCAGTATTTACCTTCACTGAGTGGAAATCATGTTATGTAATATATGTACAGTTCAAGAAAAGCTGTATCATAAAAAAATTACAGGAAAAATTTTCGAGATGAGATGACAAGCCGAAGAAATTTTTCACAGAGATTTTTCACAGTGATCACCTGATAATGGGCAACGAAAAATAAGTGGTGTGGAAAGAGCGAGCAGTATTTTAGTATGAACTTTTCATCAGAAATAATAACCAGGATTTGTTAAGTAGCTGATACCTAGCAGACACTTAACCTACCAAATTGAATATTGAAATTAATCATATTGAACAATTGTACTGAATCAGACCTCTGCACTGTAGAGTTTATTTTTCCGTCTTATATTGGATACTCACATTAAAATATATTACAGCCTGTCATAACCTCAAATATCTTCATCTGTGATTCAGAGAAACAATCACAAAATAATACAACCTAGATTTTTACCCATGATGAAGTGTGGTCCATACAGTGACTTTTAGTGATTCAGGTGGAATAATTCATTAGTTGTCTCACCCTTCTTTTATTTTGCAAATATATTTATTTTTAAAAGTGGCAAATATTTTTTCTTCAGCTTTGATTCCTAGTATCAATTAAACATGAATGGATATTCTTAAAAAAGACTTGTATAAACGGAAAAAGAATTGCAGTACCATTAATGTGGGCAGTGCATCATGGAACAGCTACTTAATTTCAGGAAACAGTCTAATGAATATGAACACTTTGGAAATTAGTTGTCCATTTCATTAATTGTTAATTTGTGAATGAAAAGAGCTAGTCAAGCAAAGATACTGTTTGGTTTCTGGAAATTGCTCCACCAAACTTTCTCCAGATGTTGGGGAGGTGGGGAAGGAGGAAACTTCATCCACGTTTTAACACATGGAACTTCAGTAGCATGCTCACAATTCATGATCTGTGTTTGGATGCCATTTTTGCTTTGTTTTCTGTGAAAGAAGGAAGGTCTTCTCTTTTCCCAGCCTTTTTCCAAGAAAACAAAATTTATAGCAAGGAGTCTACAGCAATATCTTTTGCTGAAATAGGAAGTGTCTAGCTGGAGAAAAGAAACTGGTTGTTACATTTTCAGTTTAAATAGCATAAAATTTGAATTTTTCTCTTAACATAAATAATTGGAAAAAAAAATTAAATTTTATANTCTGTTAAAAAAAAAAAAAAGCAACTGTGACACAGTTCACTTTACAGTTATTTTCCAGATTATTCTAAATAATTGAGCATTAGAAGAATCTGTCTATTCCCACAGGAAAAACTGTCCCATAAGCCTCTCCCTTCATCTCAGGGTCACAGAGGAAGCCCTGGCTAGACGTTTTGGTGATTAATTTAAACTATTTGGCAAGACAATTGATAGCACCCTTCCTTTGTGTTGTGACAAATATATTTCGACTGCAGTTTATTAGCATANGCTTTGTTTTCTGTGAAAGAAGGAAGGTCTTCTCTTTTCCCAGCCTTTTTCCAAGAAAACAAAATTTATAGCAAGGAGTCTACAGCAATATCTTTTGCTGAAATAGGAAGTGTCTAGCTGGAGAAAAGAAACTGGTTGTTACATTTTCAGTTTAAATAGCATAAAATTTGAATTTTTCTCTTAACATAAATAATTGGAAAAAAAAATTAAATTTTATAAATTGTATTTTAGCATAAATTATAAATGTCTAACAAGAAAGGATAGATATGTAGATGACAAAAATAATGATCTTCAATAAAATAGATGGTAGTAAATGTATTTCTGGATTGCCAGCATTCTTTAAGATGCTCTCCTTCCAAATTCTTATTCAAGTGACTTCACTCTTAAAATAGAATTCTTTCAGAATATAAGTAGGGTAACAAACAAGTCTGTGTTCTGTTNATCCAGCACAACCACAGACATATTGTATGCATTATAGCATAGAATTGGAAACATTTTTTGCACATCACAGTCTCTTTTTTGACAAGGATCTGGATAATTGCCTCAGCAAATGAACTGCTGTGTTCAGTCTGTTTCTGTAATTTCATACATTGTGTTCCATGCTTAAACTAAACAAGCTTTTACTGAGTAAGTATAAAGAACCACAGTGCAATTACAGAAGCAGTATTATTGAAAAGTGTGACAGAAATGGCATTTTAACTTACAACTACTTTTTCTTTGCTTTATTACAACAAATCAAATATATCATGAAGTGCCAGTTGGTGAGCACCAGTGTCTTCTGCCTCCCTTTCATGCACACACATATGCACACATGTACACAGACTTTGAACTGAGACTTAGATAGAAGATTACTACATAAGCTGGATCATAAGTTACTAGGTGAGGTTCCCACCATTTCAGGAAATTTTGTTTGAGACTGAAAGTAAGAGTGTTTGTCTCATACTTACATAAGTTGTATATTTAGCTTTTGGGCTTTTGTCTGAATATGTTGGTTCCTTTTATTGGTAAATGGAATTAGAATTATTCCCATTACATGGATGGAAAAAGTGAGATGCAGGAAGTGATTAACTTTCCCCCGACTCAAACCCAGTGAATGACCAGGCTAAGAATGAAACTTGCATTTGCTATCTTAATCATTCAACCACACCGTCTGCAATCAATATGGCCTTAATCCAGAGCCCACTGAAATCAATGAAAAGGAAGGTTTTGACCAGGTACTGTATGTAATGTAAAATCCTTCCTTTAGTTTATTTTCCTCTTAATGATGTGGTTAATAAAGTTCAGTTTTTCCATACAATACTTTTGTAGGGAGTAATTAAATCAATCAGTGACAGTGATAGAATTTGAATCAGGAGTAGTGGCCAGCTTCCCTAGTCCTGTCCATTAAGCTTATTTTAAGTGGGACAACTTTTTATATATGAAATGTTTATATATTTAAAATCCATTAATTTTCTTTAAATATATAGATATATAAATACACACACATATCTATCTATATCTGTATCTATCTATATCTATATCTATATCTATCTATATCTATCTATCTATATCTATATCTATATCTATCTATATCTATCTATATCATCTATATCTATATCTATATCTATATCTATATCTATCTGTAAGGAATCTGGTCTGCATTTTTTAGGTTTTCCAGGGCTATGTATTCAGTCTTTTGCATTTATTAGTCCTCAAATGAGCACAACTGCTGGTATGAGCAACACTAAGTGAAACACTAGCATGTATCATTGAGTTCATAAAGTGTATGCTGGTTGGAGCAATGTGGGTTCTGAAGCTAACTTTACGAAAGAAGAAGTAAAAGGAAAAAAAACTAAAGGTTTTTGTGAAAATATTTAACTAAAAGTATGCTTTAAAAATTGTTTTTAAACATTTCTGTGATCTGCTGGAAATAAAGGACATAGTTATTGTTGTGAAGTCTATGGCAAATACAATGTTTTCAATATTTTTCACATCCATTTTTACTGTCTGTGCTGTGGTATGTCCATAGGTTTTTATGAGATTAATAGTATTGCTGCAAAAATGAGTGAGGCTGTCATGAAACATAAAAGGCCATTTCATTTATGTTTTGTAGTTCTGAAAACTGGGGAAAATGAGAATAACTGCAGTTCTTATTGAACTGAACCATAGTAATTGTATTTAGTTAATCACGTCACAAAAATTAATTGCATGAAAATTTGCCTTGATTCATGTAGTGGTCATTTGTGATCTTTAAAATTGGTTTACCTAACAGCCCAAGATCTGTGAAAACTTGAAATGATTAACCCTGTCACGCTGGTGAGTTCTGGTTGGAATACTAAGGAAAAAGTTTCAACAGGTGTTCCTTCCAAGGAACCTCCTGGTGAAATATTTTTAAACAATTTTTTTTTAATAACCTTTGAAACTTTTATAAACCTGTTTTATACAAGTCCTTAAATCTCTCTGTTTCTAGTATGCTGCTTCAAATGTGGTTTTAACATGTGTGATTTTAGTAATATTTTCCTTTTTTTTGCACTGTACTCAGAAACATATCTGAGTACTCTCACATCTTGTTGATGTCTGGCAAAGGACCTGTACAATGTCATGTACTCAGGGAGCTTATTTTAGCATTTTTCTTAGATGAAGTTTGGGGTATTCTGAGTTCTTAGATGTCCAGTAATTTTCAGTTCCAGGCTTGGCATGATTAAAGGAATTTTTCTTTTCCAGGGTTGGATTGAAATTTGAAATGCCTGTATCAGGCATACTATTGAGTAAACAACAGTGTTAGTGAAACCAAAACTACAGCTTTATCATTATGCTGAAACTTATTACAGATCTCTGATCTCCCCCAAAGCTTCTCTTCAGCCCACCTTCAGCAGCACTTGTCATCCAGAGCTACCTCTGCGTGGCTAAGCAAGATGTGAGGTGTGTCTAGGCAGGAGCTGCTGGTTGACCAGCTGCTACCTCCTCACTATTAAGAAAGTGCAGTGGAATGCTCTGGCTGTAAGTACCTGGCAATCCAAAACAAAAGGATCTGGGGACTGCATGTAGCTTCTGGGTCATGTTTAGTGCTACTGTATTATAAGAATTAGGTACATTTGCAAAGCTTACCTTTCTACCAAAGACAGCAAAAACATATAGAAGGATTCAGAAATTGTGGAAGGGTAGAAGGATTGACACACGGACTCTGGAACTGCTTAATCAGTGTTTCCTGTGGAGACATAGTCAGGTGGGTTGACAAGCCTTTTTGTTCAATCATACTATAATTATTTTCTTAATTTAGTAGGACTGACATTTTCTACTCTTTGTAATACCCTGGACACAAATGGGAGCTAAAGTAGGTCTCTGTCTGGCTTCCTTTCACCAACATGTAAGTTGGAATCCAAGGGTCTTTCTGGCTGAATCTAGTGGTTCATGGGGTATATTTTCCCCATCTGCTCTCCATGCTGAGGTTTCATGCACGTGGAGTTTTAAGGAGTGTGTCTTATACCAGTTCACTATTTGTTGAGAACTTGCTGTTCTGTGAGAAGCTGCTGATGTTGCTCCATTTTTCACACTGATATTTTGTGTTCTTGAAAAGATCAGGAGCCTTTTAGTATATGAAAGGAATAATGTTTTATGAAATGAAGATAAAGAATAAAAGCAAAATACTTCTGGCCTCGATATAATTTCTTCTCAAAATAAATACTCTCATATTTTTGGCCTGGCAAGTTACAAGCCTTTTCGAAAAACTGTCCATCAGTGATACAGATAAATTTGCAGTAGTTAAACTCTTCTGGTTCAGAACTGCACAGGCGAACCTCAAGAACTTGCAAGTACTTTACAAAATAGTCTAAATTAATCAGAGCTCCTAATATTCTACTATAACCATGAACCATCAAGGCAACATGTGTACATTGAGAACACTAGTAAAAGGGCATTTGAAAGGAGTGTGTGTGTGTGTGTACATGTGTGTGTGTGTGTTGGGAGTATTTAGTCTAGAAATCATTGAAGTGAATTTCATACTTCCTCTTTTGGTGATTAATGTCTGTCTGGATTTCAATAGGATGGATGCACATGATGTGCAAGGGCATATTTTCACATGTGAGCTTTGCAGGGCTGTGGCAAATCAATCAGTTTGCTATTATGCCTGTTACTCTCAAAAATGTAGTACTTAACCCTTAACATACTAAATTTAAAATTCTTCTAAATCTGAGACATAAGTATTTCTGTCTAATTTTTCTCTATTTTTTTTTCATTTTTTTCTGTTTGCATCTTTGTCCCTAGTTCTTTTGATTATTTCTGTCTCTCTCCCTCCACCTTCTGCCTTTGTCCCCCTCCTCCATGTTTTTTCTCTGAATCTGACCCAGTGCTTTCCTTCATCTTTTACTTCCTTCACTATTGCTGGTGAGGTAGGTGTTCTGGTTCTCTCCACATATTTTTCACTCCCTTGAATTTTTACAAAGCAGTGGAATAGCTTTGCAACTTCTCCTTGTATTAAATAAACAGTTGAAAATTTGTCACTTTGTCATAGCTAGCCAAGATTTCCCAAAACATGTCAAGTATTTAAGATTTAGGAAAAGAGGAACAACTTGGCATAGATCCAAAATCTCATTTGACTTGAAAAATTGTGCCTGACCAAAACATTAGAAAAATCAAAGAAGTGACAATTTGTTTTGGGAAAATTATGTGAAAGGTCTGTTCTCATCTGCCAGGATTCCCTTCAAAATTATTGAATTTGCATGCTGATGCTAATGAAGAATGTACAGGGCTCCCAGAATTTTAGGTTTATTTCAGTAGCATTTAATAATATTACCATCTAATAACTATTAGATACTGTCCTACTCAGTAATTAGGTGAGTGAGATGCCTTCTGAGTTACCAGTGTTGCCAGTCTCCTAGGGAGCATCTGCTTTTCATCTTTCAATCCTTACTCAATGGGGCCACTGTTTCAGAGAAGGGAAGACATTTTAAAATGAGGTGAAGAACATTACCATATATGCTTATAACTGAAAGGTTTATTTTAAACTGCTATACCAACAGACTTGAATGATAATTTTGAAAAGTAATACATCTGCATGAATGCATGGATAGCTGCCAGTCATAGCCTCCAAAGGCTTCATAGCAGTAGTTTTACAGATGAGACCTCCTTTCTGCTGTTTAGTCAAAAATGGTTCTAAGCTTGCTTCTTTACCCCGCCACTATCACTCATCCTCTCTAATGGTGCAGTGTTTCTCTAGTTCCTCAGTCCTAGTCCTCAGTTATCCTTTAAACCAATCCTAGCATTTTTTACTGATGACTGCTACCACACCTGATATTTCTTTCTTTTAGCCAAGCCAAATCCCTGCCCAATAATTTCTTCTAAATCAGATGAAAACAGCTTTCAGTCAAGGGTTCTGTCTGCTAGGTCTCCTTGTCTAATGAGCTCCTCCTTCAAACCCTGCCTCTTGGGAACCATCCACACTCTCTGGTCCCTCATCTTGTTCTTTTCCCTGCTGAAGGGTGTTCGTACCTCACATCCTGTGCCCTGCCACCAGCCCTAGAGCTACCTGGCTGCCCAAGGGCTGACCAGCCTACCCTGGTCTCCTGGACAGGGTGAGGTCTGCTCTGGGCAGGTTCAATTTCCCCAGAGAAGTGGTGTTCAAGGAAGGGGAGATGCCCTTCATGTAGCTGAGAGTGTCTCTGCCTGCACTGTAGCCCATGGTCCCCCTCACCTCATGTTTCCCTGCCTGCTGGCACAAGGTTTATCTCAAGACATCAGGAAAGGGCAGAACTTTCATTAGGTGGGGAAGATGACAAAAGAGTGGAAGAACAGCACAAACATCAATGCCCTAGATGTAGCTTTTCAGACTTCACTCTTTGGAGTGTACATGGCTGCTTTCCTGCTGTCTCCTAATTTGTGAATTTCTGCTTTATAGAGTTAATTCTTAGTCTCTCTTCCTAAGCTGTTAATTATGACTGAAAGGTGGAGGAGCTGTGGAAAAGATGCATTAAGTCACTCAGGAAGTCAGTGAAATTGGTCTGGAAACAACACCTTCATGCAGTCAGGTGAGGGCCTGTTCTTTGTCTTCAGGTTTGGCTTCAGAAATACCTTTGTTTTTCTACCCACTGCAACTGGAATGTGGAATTCAAACATGAATAGCAGAGGCTTCCAGTTTCTGTGTTGAGGAAAAACCTGCTAGACTGATTTTTTGTGCTTTGTGTCATGATGGCATCTCAATGCACTGGTCCTGTGCTGCTGGGAAATACCTGCCCTGCTTTTATAAAAAATTACTTGAGTGCCAGAAGCAATGTGGCCAGATGTGTGTGGTGTGCTGCTTTTGCAAATCTCTGCAGAAGAGCTTTAGGAATTTTTGTATGGCATTCATTCCACTCTGCAGTATGGACATCATTGGCTCCCTTCTTGTCTGTGGCCCAGCCAGGCAATGAATCAACGTTTTCATTTCTCAGAAGTATGCTAACACCATGCTAAGGACCACTGCCATCTTCTTGTGTAGTTTGGTCTTTGCCTAGGAAAACTGAGATTTTTCTCTGTACTTGGTGGTCTCAATCATTTCATAATTGTGCTTTTATATATAAATATATATGTATCTATATATATATGTATATTAGGAAAAATAGATGGGAAGGGAAAATAACATTAAATATCATTAATGTAGAATTCTTTGATAACAAACAGATCAAGTTCTTTGTCGCAAAGACAGGAAAAAGTGTATCTAACCTAAGTTGGTAGGTCTTCTGTGACAATGTACTTCACTTAAACTGCTTATGTACAGTGTAGCATTGAAAAAAAGGCTAAAACACAGAGTGCTTTATCGTTATGTTTTATGTGGCGTTTTTTATTTTTTCAATTTGAAAAGGATTTACAATGATTTAAAGACTTTTTTCTAGATTTTGCTTTGAATACAAATCATGTCATAGAGCTTTGCCAAAATAAACTTGGCAGCTTACATTTTCTTTCCCTTTTTTTTTTAGTGTTGGCATGTAATGAATATTAATGGAGCATCACTTCCTGGTTTTTGGCATGATACTTTCTTCATGTAAATACTGCTTTTTGAAATACCAAAAGCCTGTGTGCAGTTCAAGTCTTCAATTAAATTTAGATGAATTTATAAAGAATGTTGATTTTTTTATTGTGAATGTGTTGAAAATTTTTATTAATTTTGTTGGAAATTTAGGGGAAGGCAATTTCATCAGTTTGAATTCCTTGTTAGCTACTTAGCACATCTTGTTCCTCTTTATCTGTGTTAAAACTCCTGAAATTAGTCTCCTTTTCTTTTTGAGGATTTCACAGCAGCAAGCACATTGTAATCAAATAATAATAGGGAGAAGTGAATCAGTCTGGATAATGTGAAACTGAGCTGAATTTGATCCTCAAACTGAAACTAACCACAACTATTCTGGGATTTTAAGTTTGTTTGTTTGTTTGTTTGTTTTGTTTGGTTTTTGTTTATAAATTGCTATCACATACCTCTGCACCATCTGGCATTTCCTAGGAGTGGAAACAGACTTATCAACATACTGTAACAGACTGCTTTTCTGGTGTGTTTGGCAGAACTGTTACCCAAAACCTCTGAAATTCTCACCAGAAGGGTGGAATTTAAACAATTTCCAGACCAGTTTTCACACCAAGGAGTATTAGTAAGCAGAGCAAAGAGCCTGTGCTTGTGATTGCATCTTACTTCTACCAATCACTAATTTCTGTTAGGCTAAATATTACTTTTAGTTATGACCTGGTGGTATTCTAACAAAAAATAAGAGAAAAGTCTCCCATTTTTTCTCATTGTGACTTGAACTTTTCATCATGAAAATCTGCTAGCTATAATGAGGTGACACACATGTATTTCCTAGAGCTGAATTTAGTCCTCTCTGTAGTGCATGCTTGTTTAATGTTAGGGCCATCCATTGCGTAGACGCCAAGGTCTAGACAGGGGAGCCCATCCCATCTGGCCTGTGCTTTTGTTCTGCAGGGGGAAAATGTTGCAGTTAAGGGCTGAGTGTGGTGATGTAATTCCTCCTGCACACAGGCAGGCATTTACTATGCAGCTAATAATGACATACATGTATGTGTAGGTAGATGACAGCAGGAGCTTCAGGAAATGGCATTCGCGATGGTGAGGCTGGCAGCAAGTCTGTCAGGGAGCTCTCATCAGAACTGCTGCTGAGTTTGTCTGGGGAAGAAAGGCACTAGGGAGCAGCTTCAGCAGTGTCTGAAATAGAGTACCAACCATTAATACCTGCTATGATTACCACAGTTTTAAGTGTCCCTATGCAGACTTCCTGCCCTACAAGCATCAAAATGCTGAGAGCAGGATTTGTTCTCCACAGTTGGTGGAGACTGATAAGCTTTGTGCTTTACTCTCTTGAGCTGATAAATTCAAAGAGTGCTAGGAAGCTGATATATTTTAGATACTATGATAATCCTTTCAGTTTTATTGTTTGGGAGAAGGTAGATTGTTATTGACACATTTTCCAGGTAACTATGTTTTTGTCTTATTTCATAAAACTATTTAAACACTTATGATGGGCTTACTTGCCCTTCAGTGAAACAGGACAAGTTTCATATTGATTGCAACGGGATGAGACTCTGGGCCATTGTTCTGCACACACCAAGCCATTTCACCTTCTACCAGCCTGGTCTGTTTCTTCCACAAATGTGCACAGTGAGTATATGTATTTACTGCAAAGTATTTGCATATTACATGGTGACCAAAGCAACTTTTGTCCTGTAATAAACTGCAGGGTGCTATGACAGGAATAAATACAGGGCTTAGCATGAGCACAGCATATGCTCATAAGTATATGTGCTGGATTAGAGCCTTCAGGCTGGACTTGCTTAGGGAGTGAGCGCATTCCTCTTCCTACAGACTACGCTTTGCACATGTGTAGTGAGTAGCAGCAGAATTACTATCGCTGATGCTACACTTGGCAAGATCTAACACCAGCATGCCAGAAGGCAAATGAAGGAAATACTAAACATGCACTGAATATTGTATTCCTCCGGATGAAGGTGGGAGACATCTTGTAAAAGAAGCTGTGAACACACTAAATTCACTCAACTTTGTCTATGAAAATGTATGTTGTTTTTTAAAGGAGCTGAATGCTGACAAATAAAATGAACAGTTAGGATTTGATAAATACAAGGTACAAATGAGCACACTTTTTGCTCCTTTTATTGCCATAAACTAGAAATTAAATGGGTTGAAATACAAAGTATGCTGCCAAGTGCCAAAAGTTGCTGTTACTTTAATGCAGCATATTAGAACACATTCTTTTGGAGGGGGTAGCCTGATGGTTGCTGGGGTACCTGTAGAGCTGTTGTCATTTTCTGCTGAATGTATGTTTCCAAACAGATGAGTTTTATTTAATAGAATAGCTTATGTTCATTTAAAAAAAGGGAAAAAAAAGAGAGAGAGAAAAAGAAAATGTTCTTAATTACTTGGTTTACTTTTTCTGCAGAATTTTTGAAGTTTAGATATCCTGGGAGTACAGTTTTCCTAATTCCAGATCTGAGATACAGGAACACATTGTCACGACCAGCTCATGACTCCCATAGCCTCATCTGTCTTAGATTTGTAGATAAATGAGACTTCAGAGTCCAGAGATAATATTTTGGCATGCATTTCAAGGTATAAATTCACCTATTAGTGCGAAGAAGAAATGGATAATATCTAAATCAGACCGGTGACCACTCTTGTCACTATATAAAACACAAAAGCAATGGAAAATATAAAAAAAAAAGTATGATTTTTTTTTCCTTTGGTCCAGTGTAGTATCTGAATTCTCAACAGATTTCAATAAATATATGTAATTGTTAAGCTATTATAAGATAATAGAGATTAGAAGAAAAACTGATTCTCTATTTAAATCTAAAATGTCCTGTTTGAAGATGCCTTCCTAGTTTGAAAAACCAGGAGAGAGCACACTGATGTTTTAAAAACTATTTGATAGTCGTTTGGCTCAATTCAGTTTCAATAACTATGATCTATGCAAGGCATTCAAGGAGTTCAAGAAGCATTTGGACAATACTCTCAGGTCCATGGAGTGACTCTTGGGGATGGTTCTGTGCAGGGCTAGTAGTTGGATTCCATGATCCTTATGGGGCCCTTCCAACTCAGCATATTCTCTGATTCTGTGACAAATTCACAAGGTCAGAAGAAAGAAATTTAGCATCTCTTGACTACTTGCTTTGGTGGTCAGGGGCATGTTAGTGTACAGAAACTGTAGTGGCAGGCTAGCATTTCTTACCTAACATAGCAATAAATATGCAGTGTAGAACAGGAGGAGATGGTATTTATAGGACTGGTGACAAATGTGAAAAGCATTGCTACTGTGCAGTAAGCTTTGTAGGCTTTGTTGGGCATCTTCCTGGAACTGTGCTTAAAAATTAGTTTCTCCTTGCTTACTGCTTTTTGTGTTTTAAACAGATACCGAATTTTCAGACAGTCCTCAGTTAAACAAATAAGAAAGAAAGAAAGAAAGAAAGAAAGAAAGAAAGAAAGAAAGAAAGAAAGAAAGAAAGAAAGAAAGAAAGTGTTTCTGTCCTCCCTCCAGCACTGCCCCCCAACATAAAATTTATTCTAGCTTCAGTGTCAGCAAATTACTTTATATTGTCTCAGGTATCACTCAGGACTATCTCCTTAAACTGCAGCCATCTGATTCTAATTAGTTTTATTTTCTGCCCATGTCATCAACTATTACACATAACATTATAAAAAGGAAGAGTGATAAGGAGGAAGAAAATTACTTAAGTTCAACATCAACATCCTCAGAACTTCTGCATGTATTGAAGGTCCTTTTATCTTCCCAAAATTGAGTCCTGAACTGAACTGAACTGAACTGAATTGAACTGGGTACTAAAAATTGGGAAGTATCAAGAAATAAATAACGAGGGTCACTGTCAATGATTTGGAATGCTTTCATTAGATAAAGCCTTTATCTCTAATTGTCTCACATATACATAGTCTTTTTACACCCATTTAGTACAACCAATTTTAGTATTGTAATTTTTCTTTTTATGGAAAGTTGTTAAAAAGAGACATTGCTCACTTTTGCATGTGATAGGAGATTAAAGGAAGCAGTTTCTTTTTCAAATTGATTGGAGTTTCCATTCTGTGAATCCTTAGAACTGAAATGGAGATTGTAGGTCAGAAAGAGGAAAGCAACTGCATTGCTGCATATTCATTGCAAAGATACTGTTTCTTCCATTTAGAAATATGACTGAGTCTGTTCTCTTCTACACAAAAAGGATCAGTAATCTGTGCTATCTTGTCTGTTGTTTCTTCTCACACGGCTTCTGAAATCTAGAAATTAAGCAATGTTTTAGCATAGGTTATGGATTTCAAGTCAAGACTGAGCTTCTCTGTATCTCCTCTGCCCACCCTGAGACAGTGGCAATTATGATGCACAGTGGTGAAGGTAGTTTCTGAAGATGAGGTTGTGTTACCTCCCATATGCTTTCAACAAAGACTCACTGACTAAGCACATCCTAAGTATTGCATCAGCCAGGGCCACAAGTTACACGGAATATAACTTCTATTCTGTGCAATTTACTTTTGTTACTGTGAAGAATGTTTACACTCACAGGTCTGCTGGCACACATATTTCTCACTCTTCTAGCAGTTTGTGGATTTAAGAGATAGTAAAATGCTTACCATGAATACACTCATGAAGTTCTGCGCCTTTCATTAGTAACCCTGGTGTAGCACCCTTCCTCAGTCTGATGCTCAGACTGATTGTACCAAACCTTGTAATTGTAAATTTGAAGGAATATCTTCACATTTAGTCAAGATCAGATTTCTTAGATTAAAAAAATTTTAAAAAAAGTTAAGTAATTCCACAGTCATTAATAACTCACTTTTAAATGAATTAATTTTAGTGCTAAAACACCTCTGTAGAGATGATGGTTACATCTGTGAGAAAGCTAGTCCCCAGCAACAGGGGAAATGAAAATTTCCAGCTCACGTGAAATTTCATGGGTTTTAAGTATGGAAAAACTCCATGGAAACTATCTTTAAATGTCTTACAGAAGAGACTTTCATCATCACTGTTACAGTTTCCATTTGGTCATTGATTCCTTATTGGTGATTGTGAGCAATCATTGACACCGACTTACACAGTCTCCTTGTAATTAAAACTTTCTCTGCTTGGAGAATGAAGCCTCAGGGTCTAGTGAATTTACTTGTGACTGTCTTGAACTGTGAATTTGCTATTCCGTATAAAGAGAAACTTGGAAATGTTTTATGTTAGAATTCAACTAACATAGCACATAAGATCTGCTTAACAGAGACAGGCAGACTGTGTTTCCAGCAAGCTAGGTGTTGCAGCTGGTGAATATGCAGCTCAAAGAAATGCCAGGTTGTATGGCTTGCTCTTCCAGCAGTTTCGAAGATGTACCTTTTTATAGGAACTCCAGAAATGGTCATTCTAACATAATTTTGTGTGTGTTGTTCTTAGTGCACACTATGATTTAATTAATGAATTCTGTGATATTTTTCCCTACCTTTTTAGAATGTGAATATATGTAAAGAGTGAGGATGTAAGTGTTTGGAGAATTGGGTGGTATGGTTTGTGGACAGGCATTAAGAAATAGTGGTGCAAACCATAAAAGAACTGGAAAAATTGTGGGTTTTGCAAACCCTTACTTTTCTTGTACTTGGTTTTCGTTTGCTTGTTTGGATATTTTAACATATGGCTGTATCTTATCATTACTCTGTTAAAGATAAATATTGTCTGTATGTATGACTTGACAGTAGATCCTACTTTGATTTCACACATCCTCAGAGTAAATTAAATCTCTCTTTGCATACACTACAAACATGTTTTGCCAGAAAAAGCATGTCTTATCTTATATGAGTTGGACACTGTATATTATAAATCTGTGCAATTACAATAGTGCTTTTAAATGTATGCATAATGATAATAAATAAATAAAGAATAAATAATGATAATAATTAAACATTAATTTGATGATCAAAATTATTTAAATTTGAAGGTTGTGAAGAGGGGAGGCCTGGGAGAACAAAGACCTTCTGACCTCATACATGATACTGTAGGATGGAAACCCGCTTTGTACCAGTAGGTACATTAAGAAAGNATATATATGTATATATATAATTTTTTAAAATGTTCCATTCTGGCCAAAGAGACACATATTTCACACTTACTGGAATTCTTCTTTCTCCTAAATAAGGCAAAGGGATAGAATATACTTTAGCTAATATTCATGAAAAAATATCCATTGCTTTGTTTTCAGGAAATACCAAAGAAGAAAAATTTAAAAGTTACATTACTAAAAGAAATCCATATTTAAGTAATGAATTACTTCACCTAATGAGGAGAAAATTTTTCACCTATTATTCTGGCTTTTTGGGGGAGAGGCAAAAAAAAAAGATTGGGTAGTTTTCTTCTTAATTGTTTATAGTATCAGTTTTGTGGCTGACAGGGTTGGTCACTGAAGGAACAGTGCAGGACTGAATATTTTATTAATGTAAATAAGATGTTATTGCTTTAGGGTATAACTTAAGAACAGGATACATAGTATGGAGTTTTGACCTTGAAGAGTGAGAAAAGATTATTTTCTTTTTAGAATTATTTTCAAAACAATAAAATCTTTCATTAAAATTCTTTTATGTAAGTTCTGTAGAACCCATATTTAGTGGATAAAATGCAGCACAGTGCAGTGTAAATCCACATAATTCTTTCTGCCAAATTGAAAACCTATCATTTACAATCCAGAAAGTAGTAATGTCTGAGAAGAAAAGAAAATCCTGAAAGGCAAAACTTCCTGAAGAGCAGATGAGACAATAAACAATATATTTGTGATATTATTTAAGGAGAATTTCTGAATAAACAGACAGAAAGAAATAGCTATTCGATGGGCCATGCTGCATTCTACCTTGTTTAATTCAGCTGTTGCTTATTCTTTCAACTAATAGAAGAAAAAGGTAGA
>WBMY01013623.1:0-32175 GCA_013397315.1 Donacobius atricapilla | reverse complement strand
TTTTTTTGCCTGTGTGTGTGTACATTCATCTGGAGTATTTGCATTTTGTGGCAGAGTGAGACAAATCAAATATATGTTTCACATACATCAAGCCTGGTCTTGTAAATTATTTTCTGGAGACAAGGATGTACCTGCTTCAAGTCTTGATCATAGCTGTTCTTGATGATTTTGAGGGCAGCATTCAGGAGACAGATCAATTCACTGCCCCTGGATTTTAAAATGACTAAGATCAGGTTGTAGTTCAGAATTCTTGTCTTTAAGACCCTTAGCACAGTACTTTCAGAATTTGATCCTTGAATGCAAAGAGTATTTCCAGCTGCTTTAATTAGAGGGTTTCCTTATGATTTTTATTAATGAATTTTAACTCAGCTCCTCGACACATGATGTAGTTCTTTACTGAATGCAATTATCAAAGAATCAGTGTTTCCAACAGGAAGCCCCATGCTTATTCAGTTCTGATAACCTAGAATCATAATTAACTGAATAGATTTAAAAAGTAGCTTAGAACTGCAGTCTACTCATGCTGTACTTGACTAATCTGTGTCGAGTTAATTAATTTTAATAGCTGCCATTTAAAACATTGGAACTCTTAGAGGGAGGAGAAAGGGGCATACAGCCACCACTGTACTATTGTGCTCAGCAGCTGCTGGCCTGTTCTCTTCTCTCCTGCTGCCATTGTCTTTATCAAGTTTCCCCTCACTCATCTAAAATAAGCTGCACACAGCTTGAAAGAAAAGGTTTCCTACGAGATCCGATAAACCTGTCTGGAGTTGACAAACATAGGACTGCAATTATATGAACAGATACATTGGAAAGTACTTTTACAGACAGATAAATGTTTCTGTTGTCAAAAGTTCAGCTTATCAAGGTTTGATCCATGTACTACAGTGGCAATCCTACCATCAGTGTTTTTAAGGCCAAAGCCAAAAGATGCACAGAGCATAGCAGCATTATCAAGTACTGCTGTGCATCGTGGAGAGTAGGTTAGTTCTAGGATGAATCTCTGAGTATTTTAAGGGATTTGGGTGATTGTTTTCATTTGTTTTCAGCTAAAGCCTAGCTTTCATATTGTCAGGTTGGGTAGGGATTTATTTACCAACCCCAAAATTAAATGGTTTAAATTGGATAAGCCTTTTCTTAAACTTTAAGCAGTCAAACAGATAAAGTTTGTCTTGACTTTTTTTTTTTTTTTAAATAGTAAATATACTTCATATAGTCCATATGGAAAATAAAATCTCATTAAAATCTTAATAGTCAATTTTAAAGGAGAATTTATTTTAACCCAGTCAATTGGTATTTTGTGGCTTTTAAATTATATGGTACTTAGGTGACTACAAAAAATAATACTAAAGTGCTTGCTTTTTTCTCCCACTGTTTTTTTTTTTGTATTTAAACAAGCATTTTATCCTGTGAAGATAGTCGTGACATTTTACTCTCTTTAGCACAAAAATCACTGAAACTTTATTGGAAATAATGAAAAAACTCCCCTCTATTTACCATGCATTTCCTCTAGCTGAAGTATCTTAGCTTATGAAGAAAGAAATTAAGCAAGTCTGCAGTAAAAAGATGTTGGTTTCATTGACTTTGCATTTTTGTCTTTTGTTCTTGTCATTGATGTCAGAATAACAACTACCATACTGCTAGCCGAAACACTCTTCCTGTATCTTGTACAACAGATATAAAGACCGTATGTAGTATCAATCAAGTACAATCTTACCTTCTCTCATTTTTGGTCAAAAAGTGTGCTAACTGACATAAGTTATAATGGACTAAAGTTATTATTCATTATATTGAGTCTACTTATTTTAGTTTCAATATCCCCACAAAAAATCCAAACAAACAGACAAACCAACCAAAACAAAACAACCCTCACAATATAATTATATTATTAAGTTTGTGTGAAATCATTGTCATCTTGTTTCAGGTTCAGTCAGGAAATGATAAATAACAGGGTTCTTTTCTTACCCTGAAATGTGTCACTGGTGAAACTCAGAGACCAAGAGGACGTTTCTGGTATACTGTGCATACTTGGATCAGCTGAATTTTATACTATTCAAACTACTGTAGGAAATTAAGTATCCTCTAAACATTTTTGGTCTCCCCCTTCTTTCTTTCTTTCTTTCTTTTTTGTTTTCCCCTCTTCTAGAAAAATGTAGTCCTTAGTCTTTGAATGGTCTTTGATGCCTTTTTATTTGCATCATGCCAATCAGCACAGTTCAGGGCTCAGCTATTCATTCAAGTAAGGATTAACACCTCTCTACACTATAGTCACACCACATGCAGCCCCATATAAGGTTTGGTCACATGTTCTCTCCAAGAACTTTGAGATTAAGTTCTGTTTGGTTGTAATAAAAAAGACAAAATAACATTAACTAGTAGATTCTGGTACATAAGACCCATCCATTATTTTTCAGACTAAAAGTTACCATACAGAGAAGAGTAATACTCAGAGACTTGCCATGTGAGTTACAATTTCACCTTGTAAAGGAAGTTTTCTGGTGCTTTGGTGGTATTTATATAATGCAGGTGCTAGCTTGCTGTTAACAAGACTAAGAGTGGAAACAACCTCCATTAGAAAATGGAGAATGTCATAAAGTCAGACATATAACATGACTGTGACTACTTCAGTTAGAATTGTTGAGTGTTTTGAACTTTGACATGGTAGATCATGAAATTGTCTGGTAAAAGAAACCTGAAATTAAAACAAAAGGAAGGAAGGATAGGTGGAAATAGATTAAAAAGAGAAACAGAAGAATGCTGTGGAAATTTTAGAAATCCCATCTCTCCCTTATCCTGAAGTTTCTGAAAGAACTGGATCTAGGAAGAGAGTTTAGAATTTAAATGTGAGCTGCATGGGAATGAAATGGGAATAAGTGCTATGTTGAAATAAAATTCATCTGAGTTTTTATATTTGTCTCAGTCCAAAGATGTTAAGTGAAAGAAATCCAGGTTTACAAAGTCAAAGATCATCCCTAACAAAATGGAACATGAAAACATGTCACTGATCTTAGAGTCTCTGTAAAAGCTGGCAGAATTGCCATGTTGTTCTTTACTTCAAAATGGAGATTTTTAAGCAGAGACTAAATTAAAAAAAAAAAAAAATAGGAGAGAAATGTAATTATAGTTGACTAGTAAAATAATTGGGTTATTTCTGTATTGTATGATAGAATATAAAAAAACCATCATCATTTATCAATCACAATATCAAATATGGTTGTTTCCTTCTCTTCAATTTATTTAATTATTTGAAATGCTTTAAAATTATTTGAGAAAATAATTTTTTATATGTTATTTTTAGATTTGTAGTGAAGCAATTCTCTGCAGCTCATTGATAATGAAAGCTAGCTTTTTGAGACTTTTAAAGTAAAACTGTTTTAGATGTAGTCTGGCTTTTCCTGTCTTTTACTGACAAGATCATTTTAATCCATCAGTTATAACTGTCTTTTGACCCTGAAGGTGGAAGCATATTTTTCATTACTGAGTTGCTTCCAGGAACCTTACAGGATTAACCTTCATTACTGGTAAATACTTTTTTAAGTGCCTCCCTTCTGTCTATGCCGTTCCTTTATGCTTCCCTTCAGCAGGATTTTCCAAAGCAGCCATTGCAGCACTGAGAAAATGCAGTCTGTTGTCTTGTGGGCACTATGACCCAGTGTCTGGTTGTAAAGCCTGTCACATCCACAGAAATGATGTGATGTAGTGTTTGCATTGTATTACTGTGGTATCGTCCTCAGTGCAAGTCAAGCTGAGGTGAAACCAAATCCAGATATTAGGGCGTCCAAGACAAATAATATTGTTTCAAAAGTTTATGAGACAGAAGTGACTGAAAAAAAATAATGCTTAGATTCCCCAAGAACAAATAAGAAGCCTTCCTTTTTTGTCGTTGTATTTAGCTGATACTTGCATGACCCTATGTTCAAGAGTTTAATTGTCATGCAAATTTGACACCTTCAAGTGTTTTCCTGAGGGGTAAAGCGCAGGCCCTGCCCTACATATCCTACCTCCTTGGATTTCCCTGGGAATCTGTTCAGTTTGAAATGCTTTTTCTCTTCTTCCCTGAGACCCCCATGACATCTTAACTCAGTCAGGAAGAAGTTAGACCTTACTGCTCCTACCCAACTTCATTGGCTTACGTTCCTGTGTTTGAATAAGCCAATGTCCTTTGGGCATGGTCAGGTGAGATTATAGCTGACCAGGCATTAAGCATTCAGCTGAGTGTCTGGTAAGCCCTAAATGGGCCATGACCCATTCTGAAGCACAGTGCCTGTTTCTGCTGGGTTGGCCTATACTCACAACTAAAAATGAAATATTTTCTCGTTGTGAACATTTTATTTTCTGAAAAACTTTTAAATTTGTAATTACACTTTATGTTTTCTCAGAATTGTTATTAATATCATCAGATACTAATTGGCAACTCTGAAATACACTTTTTAAAATCCTGATTGCCCTTGATTAGCTATAAAATGCCAGACATTTAGACTAAAAGTATATCAAAAGTGCAAGATATTGTTATTTGGGTGCCCATCGTCATTGAATTTACATTTTACAGAGAAGGCCTAATCTCATTTAGTACACCCAATGCCATGGGGCAAAATTCTAGGAGATGTCTCAGGTGATGATATCTTTCTTGGTAAGGAGAGAATCCAGAATAAAACAAATAGTCTTGATGTGTGCAAGATGGAACAAAGGCAGTACAAACAATAACTTTAAAATAGCACCTGTAATTCTTCTCTCCAGTCAAAGTAGAGGCTGCCTTTTGGAAAGGCAGTCAGCAAAATCCATGATGCTGAGCACTTTAAGCTTGATAACAAGTTTGCTACACGGTGTAGCTTCAACAAAAGAGTGCCTGGTGATTGCTGTTTGATTCCCAAAGGAGCAAGATAAATTCTGTGAGACATAGGAGATCAAATCACCAACAGTTCTGTGGGGAAACAGTGGTGGACTTCTGCAATATGCATCCACTCCAGGATATTTAGGTGACAGTACCTGCTTAATTTTTTCTTTCAACACCTATGCTGCTGCTCATGAATTGCTGTGATGTGCTAACCACTTTATCATTTTATTACAGTTTATTACATCATAAATTTTTATATCTTCTTAACGATCCTACAAGAAGCTTAATTGTTTATAGGAACATCCTAATTAACCAGAGTTCACTAGGTTAAGCAGAACACAAATTGAAACGGCTATAAATGAAACAAACCCTACTACTTCATTCCATATAGCTTTATAAGGTTAAAATGGGATTTGACTGCAAGAATAAAAAAATCATACTGCTTTCAGATGTTTAAATCATAATACTGTGGGTAACTTTACCTCAGCTTTCTCTTTTGCAAATGTGAAATTTAAAGGAAAAAACTTTTTTTTACCTACTAGGAGGAATTTTATTTTGAGCTACAGAATTAGGAGGACATTTGCCCCAGATTAATTTAGCAGACACTAGTGTTCCTCAATTATCCCATTTTCATCTGGATTTTAGAAAAAGATAATACAAGAAATGTACGATATGAGTCTTGTAGACTTTTCTGATTGTATTCTAATTGATCACAGTCCAGTTTTCTGAAGTATATTTAACATGAGCTTTGTAAAATGGTCAGAGTACATGAATTGGGATGGGTAAGATTGATGTGTATGAATGGTAGAGTTAGTTTTATGAACCAGTCTTCCCAGGGTCTGAACACCTTCAGCTGTCAGCAACCTTAAGACAGCAGGTTTTCCTGGAAAAACTGAGGTGGTTTAGCACATGTGGGAGAGCATTTCAAAGGCTTGAACCAGAGTTACACCCTAAACTGAAACACCCCCATTGGCTTTCCTTTGTGAACTACATCTATGACACCATTTGAACAGAATGATATTAACAGGTGGGTAGGGCCTATTGCATTTTCATTACAGTTCTCAAGGCTGCATAGAAGATGGAATAGGTTGCCTGAGAAGAGGTGGAATTGCCCCCCAGCCCTTCTTAAATATAAAAGACACATCTTGGCAGAACCAACTAATCTAAGGCCCTGCTTTCATTAGACGACTGCACCAGACAATCTGTAGAAATCCCTTCCCGCTTAGAATTTCTGTAAAACTGTGAATCACAGTTAATGGAATTGAGATGCATTAGGATTAAGATGGAAATCCTCCAAATCCAGGCCACAGTCCAGGACTCTCAAATGTGCTTATGTCTTACTCTTTATAGTATGTCAACCAAATGATGTTAGGATAATTAAGATACATATTAAGTTTCATTTTACCATTATTAAGGGAGAGAATAGTTTTAAGAAGGTGTTAATGGCTGATAGGAAGGGGACATTTAGCTTTGGAGACAAGAGACAGGAAAGTTCAAAGCTGAATGACTAATCAAAGTAATAGAAAGATTATTTATTTAGCATCTTCCATTATAGATTATAGATTTCAACAATAACATAAATAATCTATGTGCCAAGGAGCAGCAGAAGTGGTCTGTCCAACCAAAAGTTATGAACACGTAGTCAAAGGCAATGCGAACACACTGACCGTGGCTGTACCATGAGCACAGTTCCTTAAGGTCTGACCATGGCAGACTGAATGAGAAGCTGGTAACTGTGTCCATTGACAATCTGGGGCATGGCAACAGAATACAGTCAGGTCAAAGGTCCATCCACAGGCTTCAGTCAGGAATGAAGGAAGGTGGGGCCAAAGATGGGATAGAAAACCAGGCTGTACGATGAGTCTGAAGACAAGACTACAGCCAGACACACCTACATTGTAGTCTAAGAGGGGAATGATGGTCCAGGCCTGAGCTTTAGAAGAGGTTCTGGACCCTTGGACTTGAAATCCAGGCTGGTGGGCAAAATTGGTGCACTGAGGACTGTGACACCATGATCCATAGCTGCTATCTACAGCAGAGGAGACTGCTGATACCAGCACATATAAAAGCAGCTATGTGCTGGAATTTTCACATGATTAATCTGCATGTGTTTCTCCATCACTGATCATCAGACTTATCATCTGAAGTCCTCTTTTACGTAGGCACCAATACACATACTTATGGAGAGTACTACATGGTCCAAAGCCCATGCAAGAGGCTCTGTCTCATCTTCCTTTCCCTGGTCCCAATAGTCAGGTGTCTTCATTCCTGCAGTATGCCTATGCAGGAAATTTCTAGCCCAGATATTTTTCTGAGAACATGGAATGAAGGTTCTTTACAGCATGTTCCTTTGAACACATTAGTTCTGAAGAGGAACGGGAGAGAAAAAGCCTACTATTTTATTTTTATTAATTTAGATGGCCAATTCTGGATCAAAGACATGCATTTGAGGTATCATTACATATCTAACCTAAATTTCAGGGAGAAAGCATTTGGGGATCTTCTTTTGTCCCTGTTTTGGTTTTTTTTTTCCTTTGCAACCATGTCTTCTGCTATCAAAGAGAAATGTTTTTCCACAGAAAGAAAACATAAAAGGAGGATCTGTTTGGCTTGCAGGAATTGGCCACGGAGGCTGTTCTCCTGACAGGCCAAAAGTAACTAGCATAGGGCCCCTTCAAAAAAAAAGGTCAGGATTCTTTCTTTTTCTTTTTTTTTTTTTTTTGCTCTCCCCCCCCATTTCATGTGAGCATTGGCAGAAACTCTGACAAGCAGTTCTTCATATTTTATTATGTTCTTGTCTGGCAGAATCTCTGTCAGGCAAAAACCTTGTCAGCGGAAAACCTGTCGTAGGATCAGAGGAGACAAAAACAAGTGTCACAGAGGCAGTCAAAACTGAAGGAAAAAAAAAGATTAGGCTAAAGAGAGAAAGACAGACAATTACATTAATGCCATTGCTTTTATCTTATAGATGTGTGTTATTATCTCGGGGTGCTGAGTGCGCAATTGCCTCAAAGAAAAGTAGACAGGAGACAAGGGGAAACTTGATAGTTATTAACTGAAGAGGCAGTGTGTCAAAGCTGGATGGGGTTCAAAGTTTTGTAAAGGGATAAAAAAATTGCAGACAGCAAGCAAGGTCTGTGAACAAACTGTGGTTCTGCTTTCGGCTACATAAACCTAGTAGCATTCTAGATATTTTTACTTGGAATCAGATCATAGACAGAAAAATTAATGAACGTTTTCATTCAGTCTTTTTTTAATAACATTTATTTTGTGTACATGCAACTGAAGTGCTGAGGGGTTTTTTGTTAGAGCATGAGGCATGGTGAGGCATGAAAACATATATCAGTTTAGTTGCTGTGTTGTTTGGGTTTGGAACACCTATTATCAACACATGTTTAATTTTAAAATGCTATTAAGAAGCCTTTTACTAAGTGTGAACATCTGTACATGCAAGCTGTAAATTAGCAGATCACATATGTGCCCCTCTGTCAGTGCATTTGGCAAATGGTTTCCATTATTAGTTTTTTAAATACAATAAAAGGCATTACCAAAAAATGGTTTTGCCTTTGAATCAGAATTTCTTTACTTACTCTCCTTCCATGATTTTTGTCTTAGTGAACATTTACCTTCTATATGGAATAAATTGCAAAAGCTATGAAAAGAGAGGTGAAAAAGAGATTACAAAAGGATGCTGTGTTGTAGCTGAAATTTGTACTGAGACTGATTCAGGGTGTTCACCCACTCATATAAGTGTTCATGTCACTCACTCTAGGAGTGAATGGGATGATTTCCTACACCATGCAAATATTGGAGTTGTTCAATAGATGGTTAAATTTTTTCTTGTCCTTAGTCACTTTCTAAGCATGGTATCTTTGAGGAGCAATTTTTTTCTGCCTTCAAAATGCACCAAATTACACCATGTTGGGGGTGGTATTAAACCAGTAAACTGAGGGAGACTAGTTTAGACCACTTATTATGGTTGTAATAACTGGTCCCTCCCGCATTTTAGTCATGGCTAAGGATTTGTTACTTTTTTTTTCTGTGGTTGATGAAAAAGAATAAAATCTTGGACTCTTAAAATTTGATGCTGTTCATGTTCACCACTAAAATCACAAGTAAACTACAGTGCTCAACATTGCCATTAGTATTACTGTATCTGTTTTACCACACTCAACACACTATTGTTGCAACAGTATAATGGAATCATTTACGTTGGTATTATATATTTAATCTGTCTTCTAATTTTAGCTTCTTTTGCTGCAAGAAGTGGCCCAGTTATTTAGATTTTAAAAATCTCTGGAAAGCTCTTTGTTATTGTCTAGACACAGACTACATACTATTTTCTTTCATCTTCCTGTCCTTGAACAAATCTAGTAATCTAGAAAGAATATGTTGGTTGTAAAATTTTGTATAATCATTTATATGTGTGTGTGTACTCCAACAGTATTCCCCTTTGGCAGGTTGGGAAACTGGCTAGAGAGTATGCCAGAAAATCCAGAGAGGTTATATTGGAGAGCCTAAAATGAAAATTGAAATTGAATGAGATCCATAATGCCCTAATGCAACCTATAGAGTGTTCTCTGTGTTGTTCTGAGATACATAGCCAGGCAAATCAGCCTAGACCTTTCACTAGAACTTTTCATCCCTCTTAGGTTAATAAAATACTTATCTGGGATCAGGAAATTAGCAAGAAGTAAATATATTTGCAACTAAATTACATTAAAACTAGGATATTTAAAATGCTTTTCTACGCAGTAAAGGCATAATGTCATGCTTTTATTGTAGGTATTCAAAAAAATAATATGAGATCTCTAAAATACAAAATTCATCACTGCATATTTGTATTTCTTTTACTTAGCAAAAATGGAATCTGCTCAGAGGCATGGCTTTTAATTTGGTTGACCTTTTTCACTGCTTATTGGGAAGGAAGGGTCTAAGGGCAATGAGTAAATTTGCAGAGCTCAGCCTATGAACTGGATACAGTATAGATGAAATGAAAAATCTCTTCTTTGTTTTCTGTATTTTGATAAATTGAAGAAGAAGTTGTGCCTTATTTTAATGTATCCCTTGTACTTAAATTCATTTGAATTACGCAGTCGCAGACTCCAGTAAAATATAAATAAGGTACGTTTGCCCTCTTTATTTACTACATTAAAAACAAACCAAAACAAAACAAAACTCTTATAAATGGAACGTACAAGTTTGTTCATTGTTTGCTGCAAAGATGTCCAAAGTTGTTGGGTTTTTTTTAATGTTACATTATAAGAGTACTGCAGGCTGTAAAATGAAGATTGACACTGACATAATTTCACAGCTTTTTGACATTTCAGATTATACTGAGCAGAGTCTCTCTTAAATCTGGGGGATTTTGTTTACTATTCAAGAAGCTAAGGAATGATTAAGCCAACATGGGGTTGTTCAGGCTTGACATTTGGAAACAGTTCTTTAATGGAAGGGGTGCTCAAACCACAGACGTCCTAAAGAGATGATCAATTCCTGAAGACACTCCCTGTTCCAGAGGCATTTGGACAATCCCCCCAGTATGGTTTAACTGATGATCAGCCCTGGAGTGCTCAGGTAGTTGGATTAGATGGTCATTTTTGGTCCCTTCCAGATAAAATGTTCTCAATTATTATGGTGCATATTTGGTATTTCAGACTTGGAAAAACAGTTTTGAAAGGTTCCTAATTCCTGTACTAATTATCCAGTTAGTAATTTTCATTGTTGAAGGCAATCTTCTTTAATGTCCTCTACACAACCCTTTCTGGCCCGATAATTTCTGAAACAAGTACTTGAAATTGGGAATTCACCACAGAAATGTTACTTGATTGAGTGTTGTCAGAGGAAAACATGAAGGTATTTTAAGGCCATCCATGTTAATGTTGATTGCTCATCAAATGTGTGATTTTAAGATTATTTAGATCTCTTCTTCCTGTGTCAGAGAGCACTTTTGCACGCATACTGAATGAACAAATATCAGACTGACTATCAGGGCAGTGCTAAGAATCAAATTGCACTGTTAAGAAAAGGTACCTTTCTTAGTTTAAGTACATAACTGATCCCGTCATAGATTTTTGGAAAGACTGTGCCGTTTACAGCTATAATGTCTCAAACATGCATGGGTGAACTTTTGATCCCCCTGGAACTGTACAAAATATAAATACCTCATGCTGCACTAGTAAGGGACTTCTAATGTGTGCTTTATTCAGATATTCCATCACTGGTAACCTTCATAATAAAGGGACATCTGTTTATGTCATTTTGCAGGTATGATGGAGCACATTCTTTTGTATAGCGTATTTAATCTTGATGTATCCTAAGTGCTTATGTGTGTGTGTCTGTCTGTCTGTGTGTTGAGAAGCAGATGTCTATAGATAATTATGCGAAAAAAATGAATATTGCAGTTGAATAGAATAATTAGATTGCAAAAATTTCTATCAGCAGGTCAAAGAGTGTGCTTAGTTATTAAAAAAAACCACTTTATTTATTTTTTTCCATTTTCTATTCCACTTCAACCTTTACAATGCTATTTTCCTCAGGCTGGTCACCTTACATAAAGTGGATATATGTCCACAGAGTTTTGTAATCTCATTGTTAGAGAAATTAAAAGGTATTAGATCTGTACTCCACCCAATAACCCTTAGATAAAGATGTCATTTTCACTTAGACCACAGTAGAATTAAGATCTTAACATCCTCAGCATGAAGAGTCTTCTTTAGATGGAAGAAGTTTTTCCTCACTGCAGGAATGAAATTTAAAGTTAAGAAGAGAGAAACAAAAACAAATATTAGGATATATTAGAAATACAGTATGATTCAGTAATTAAAAAGCATCAAGTATGCAGAAAATATCCATTCATGCCTTGGGTCTGGTCTAAGTTTGCATAAACTTGGAGAAGTCTGTTAATATCTTTGGACCCTATCCTCATTCTGTAAGACTGAAGTTGGAAAGCTCAGGATGATCCATATCTGCTCAGTAATTTCAATAGCCTGCTAGAAGGTGTTCTTACAGTGTATCTATTTGAAACTAATATTATTTACACCAATCTTATTGTTAGTAATGCTAGTATTGGAAAAAAAACCCAACTCTAATTTCTTCCTTCTAGATGGTTGATCAGTCCTTCAGGTACCCGTATATCCATATCATCACACACTGCCCAACCTGTGAATAAAAATATCAATTCTCTTGGCTTTTGTAGCTGGGAACTTTCATGACATATCTATTATGGTAGTAGCAAAATAATCATCTTAGCAAAAGATCATACATAAAATGGAAGGGGCTGAGGAGAAGAGCAGGAAAGTATTTAACCTGTTTAAGCTTCAATCACATCTTGTTCATTAGACCTTGTTAATAAATAAGACCCATATCATGAAGCCTACATAGGTGAAATACTTTGGAAGAAGAGATTTGGAAGTTAAAATCCTACTCTTCATGTTCTGCAGTATAAATGTCCTGTGGAGAGACGTAGGAATGGAGTCCCTAGGCTTGCCAATTTCTTATCTTGTTTGAATGTTAAATTAATATTTAAAGCTATTTATTCAAAGTTGACTTAGCCACTAGAATAGGAAAGATCAGACAATTCAGTTGCACAGAATTAAGTATGAGGAAACTGGAACTCTTTGACAATGTAGTCCTTTGGGTAAACGTGTTGAATGAAGCCAGCAAGTAAATGATAAGGGCCTTTGTGCTCTGGATGTAAGAAAGCAATTTATCAGAGTACATAAACTCTCTAGTGACCATAAGACAAGAAGAAACCAAGTACAGGAGAAGTCCCTATAAGATTATTTTAAATGCTCAGAAATTTTGTTTAAAAATGCAGTGAGAAGCTTAGGTGCTGTAACATAGTTCATAAAGTGGAAATAAAATTCAATTTAAGCATCGATACTCAAAATGTGTGATGCCATATGCAATTGCATCTTTTTTAACTTCACAAGGGGATAAGAATTTCCTTCATCCAGCAAATTTCCCTTATCTCAAAATCATTCAAATCACAGTGAATAACATGGAACTTGTAAAGCCAGCTGAGAAGAACTTGCCAGCTGTAGTAGCACAGAATTCATGATCAAAAATATGGTAAATCAGGGGCCTTAGTTTTAACATGTTTAAAAGACTGGAGTGTAGGGAGTATTTGTTTTACTTTTTTCCTCTAGAGATTAAGTATCAAACCTTTAACAGTCCCATTCAATTCAGTATTGCTTCAGTCTTGCTTCATTAGTTAATCATAAATTTCTCTTGAACTATGAGTATTGTAGTGTCTGAGTCTCACCTGGGAACCCTTCTGCCATAGCAATTAAAATTACTTGTGACCTTTGGAAACCAGGGCTGTTTTGGACTGCGTCTGTGAAAAATGGTCCTTTAGTGATGACTGGCATCCATCAGGAGTCTGTAGTGGGACCCGTAGCGTTTAATATCTCAGCCAATCTGAGTGCTGCAGTTGACACACCTGGACAGGATGCCATACAGGCCGACCTGGACAAGCTTGAGGTAGTGGACCTGTATCAGCCTCATGAGGTTCAGCAAGGCCAGAGTGCTGCACCTCAGTCAGGGCAATCCCAAGCATCAGTACACACTGAGAGATGAACTCATTGAGAGTAGTGCTTTAGAGAGGGACCCAGGGAACTTCAGTGGATGAAAGTCTGAACATGGCCCAACAATGTGCACCTGCAGCCCAGAAAGCCGACCATACCCTGGGCTGGATCAAAAGCAGCATTGCCAGCAGGGTGGCAATGATCCTGCCCCTCTGCTCCCCTCTGGTGAAATACCACCTGGAATAGCTGGACCCCTGCTCTGGGGTGCTCAGCAAAGGAAAGACATGCACCTGATGGAGCAAGTCCAGAAAAGACCACCAAGGTGATCAAAGGGATGGAGACCCTGTCCTGTGAAGAAAGGCTAGGAGAGTTGAAAATCCTTTAGCCAGGGAAAAAGATGAAAAGAAGCTTGGGCCAGGCCCTTTGGTGACCTTATTGGACTTTCAGGGGGCCTCCCAAAAAGCTGGAAGGAGGCTTTTGACTGGAGCCTGTACTAATTGGAAGAGAGGTAGTGACTTTAAGCTGAAAGGAGGAGAGTAGATTTAGATTAGATATAAAGGAAATTTTTCTGAAAATGTTGCGGCATTGGAGTAGTTGCCCAATGAGGCTGTAGATGCCACATCCATGAAAATATTCAAGATCAGGTGGGATGAGGCTTTGAGACACCTGATGTAGTTGAAGATGTCGCTGCCCACGGCAGGGGAGTGGACTAGCTGACCTTTAAAAGTCCCTTCCAACACAAACTATTCTGTGACTCTTGGTTTCTATGAATCCTCCAGGTGATATTCCTCTGGAAAACAAGTGTATCTGTCAAATGTGACGTATATATATGACTCTTTGGAGTTTGTTATCTTGTCTTTTCTGTGCACTTTCCTTATACTGGACCCCTTTTCTTTCAGCCTTGGACAAACTTAGTACTCAGCACCTCTACCACCCCACCCAAGTGGAGATTGTGCAGTCCAATGTTGTGTTTGACATCAGCAGCCTGATGCTCTACGGTACTCAGGCTGTGCCTGTGAGACTGAAGATACTGCTTGACCGACTCTTCAGTGTACTGAAGCAAGAGGAGGTGTTGCATATTTTACATGGCTTAGGCTGGACACTGCGAGACTACGTTCGAGGCTACATTCTTCAGGTAGGAAAAAAAGAAAAGCATGTTTTCAAGCCCAGTTAATTGATTTTTTTTTTTTTTGTTGATGTATGAATGTAGCATACATGTTTGGGTGATGGTGCATCCAAAGAGGTAGAAGGATATGAAGTGAATTTAGTCAGGCATGTTGAAACCTAATGATGATGTTGGCAAAATAAAATACTCCATTTTTTCCTAAGCTAAAAAAATACAGGTGCCTTCATACCGTAGTATTTATTTGTACTTGCTTATGTTTATGGTAGGAAATGCCTTAAATACTGCAAATACTGAGGTTAGCTACCTGCAGGCATGATCTGGCCATCAAAGGCAGCTGGCAAGTTTACAAGAGCTACGATTTGACTTGGGAAACTGCAAGTCAGCAGCTCTGTCATCTTTTCTTTCCTTCTTTAGAAAGATACCTAAAAATGTATAGATGAAATGGTGATCATGGTTATATTGGAAATTATTCCTATGTATAAACAGGAAAGTCCTTTTTATAAGGCCATTTTTGGAACATAGCTTTAATAATGTGTTGCATACAGATCAGTTGAAATAGACAATCAAAAGGAAAATATGTGTAACAGAAAAATGAACAGGCTTATTTTATGAGTGTGGTCATAAATATATGTATTGTTGCTTATCTGAAAAATTTCATAATCTATTGAGTTCCAAAGTGAATTTTTACATTTTGTGAGATGATGACTGATTAATAACCTTATGCTACATACTTCTGAATTCTCTTAATTGCTAGTGACTTCTTAGGAGCTATTCATTATCTAGAATTCTTCCAGTTATTGAAGTGGACATGCCTAAAAAAACTTCGAAAATTTTAGTTGCTGATTCATTATTTTACTTTCATAGGCAATGGTAGCATGCTTAGACCTTTATTGAAAATAACAGGATTTATACCTGCTCTGAGAAATTCTGACCGTATTTCTTAATTTCTCTTCAGGTTTCTGTACTTCGTGTGAAAGAAGTAAAGTTAGCTTTATGTGATTCTGTGGTAAACTTCACCTTCTGTGCTTGTAAATATTTTCCTAAATGCTCTTTATTTGGGATTTTCACAGAAAAATTATACTGATTTCCAAAACAGTCCTAGAGGAAGAGAACTAAAAAGGTTTATACTTTAATAATGAAATCTTTTTATTCTTGTCAGGACATATATGGAACAGGGCTCTTTAATTGCTTCAGGATTCTCTCAGGCATCTATTTCATAAAGGCTGTTACACCTATTGAAATAGAACAGAATACATTTTCCATTACCAATCTAAAATTAGCATATAACCATCATATTTGTACATTATATATCTATGATGTTTGTAAGATGTATTTATAAATTTATGTATTTATAAATTTTAAATATGATATATAATTAAGATGGATACGTGAGTGATAATTACAAAGATATGTACTGGGATTATGTGCATATTGCATCATATTTTAGATTCCTGGATTCTGAATGCTACTGATCCAGAGGGCTGAAGAAATTTGATTTGTAAGGGAATACATGTTAAAAAATGCATAATTTTTAAGATAACATATTAGAAATTTGCTGGTTACTAAATGTGATTAATAATTAGGTGAAATATATTACAAGCACAGAATGTCTGTGTCTCTTGCAGACAAGAAGACTGACTGAAATCAGTAGTTTTCTTGCTTTAAAGACTGTTGAACCATGTTCATATTGGATTTGTTTTGACTATCTTTTGGAATGATCTCAATATATGCAAGAATGGCTTATAATTAGGTGTTTATACAGAGTGAGATTATGACCTATGCATCTGAAAGGTGTAAAGGCCTGTAATACCCCATTCACAGTTCATATTTCTGGCGAAAACTTAGTCACAATGTAGCCCGTAAGGCATGAATTTCACTGTTACTATATTCAACAACTGTATATTGAATATTATGCCATTTAAATGAGAACAATTATCAGAGAAAGTTAAGGGCAGCTGTTATAGACTTGCCACATCCTGACTTCATTAGCACTCAACTGTGGATTTTCTTAATGAGTGAACGAAGACCTATGATAGGTGTGTAGTGGAGCATCCCTGTTAATTTAGCTGTCTAATTTCAAGGAATCACACACTGGTCAAGGTTAGGAGGGAGGTCATCTTGTCCAAACCTTCTGTCCAAGCAGAGCCACCTAGAACTGTTTGTCCAGGACCATGTCCAGATGGTTTTTAAATATCTCCATGGGATCTCTAGGCAAAAAGGGCATTTTGTTTCCATTAAAGCTAGAAAACTCAGTATGTGGTAGGAAAGGAAAATGATTAGTAAAACATACATCCAGAGAAACCTTGGGAAAATTAATTAAATCTATGATAATAAAAATGTCTTCTTTAAAAATAGCTCTATTGAAAGTATATGTTAGAAAGGTAAAAAGGAGTATGCAGGGAAATTTGGAAGGTAGTGTGTAGGAACACTAGCACAGTAAAAGTGCATACAAGTAATGTCTCCTTTGAGCAAAAGACATTGTTCTGTGAAGCTTATTGTTATGGACTGAAACTTTTCAAAGAATTGCTTGAGGCTTTCAGACACAGCTTTTACATACAGAAAATTCTGAATGAAGCACTGTAAGCATTGCACTCCTGTAGGAGTATCAAAAGTATCAAGTACCAAAACAAATCATCCAGAGTATCATCAGCCATGGGACTGTTGGTAGGCTATCATGCAGTGAACTGAGGAACATCTGACTCTCAGTCAGGATTATAGTTCTTTGTTACTTGTCTGTCCAAACCCATCTAAGTTATCTCCTAATTCCAGTCAATACTAGTAATTTTACCATACATTCATACATACTCATTGTATATCAAATACAGAAAAATATATCCATAGGAAATGGTTTTCTATGGTAGTATAGTCAGAGAAGCATAATCTAGTAAAAATAATATTTTACACTTGTAACTTGACAGAATCATGTATAACACTGTTTGCCTGTTTTTTCCTCAGGGAGGAAAAACAGTAAGCTTAGCAGCAAGGACTTAGAGCAGTAACGGAACAGGAAAAGGCAGTGGTTGTAACAGATTCCAGAATACTTCATCCAGGTTCGAGTTCCAGTGTTTATTAATTAACCACCGTGCAAGAGATTTGTAGAGCTGGCACAAAACTGGAGTTTTATGCTTTGGGATGATCTGAGACATCCACCTGTGTTGAATGTGCCCTCAACATGATGCAAGTATTAAAACATTTTAACATTTTCTCCAAATGGAGGCATTTTTGAAGGGTAGGGTAGATGTACCCCCTCTAAATCAATTACTGTTGTCAGATGATTTCCACAACCAACCAATCAACCAAAAAACCCCTAACAACCAACCAAACAATGCCCCTGCAAACCTCACAGCTTTTTCCCTGTAACTTTCAAGAAAAAGCCCATGGTTTGCTCCACTGGAGAAACAAGTGCTGCACTAATGTGTTGGGTTATTTGTAATGCCTTCATTTTGACTAATAATGTTTACAAATAGCAAATAAAAAAGCAATGGGCAGAGAAAAATGTAGTATTTATGCCTTCATTCTGTGAATGCTTTAATAGAGTGCAGGAAGTCCAGGTACCCTGAAGCCGCAGGGGTAATTCGATAGCAGCGCCTTTCACATTTGGGCACAGTCACAATATTGCCAGTAATGGCTGCAAGGCATTAAGACCTGGCAAGATTCTCTGGCCTCTGTACTATAAATCAAGTTTCTAGTGAATAGATGCCTATCAATGAAATGTTAGTGACAATTTCGTCACCAATCTGATCAGACTGTCACAGGATTAATGTTTTAGCAGAGGAGCTGTTCTCTCATCATTGGAACTGATCCTCAAAAAAACTTTATGCCATAGAGGGACATTCTGGATTGTGTTTGCTCCATACGATTTATGAGAGCTTCAGATTTTACGCTTCTTTTCTATCTCAAGGAACTTTATTTGATGTCAACCTGTATGTGATTAGTGAGCCTGTGAGCTTTCTCTTATGGATAAACCTAACTTCACATGTCTTGTACATGACAAGAAATGGTCTTTGTCAAAAACAGTAGGTGTTTTGGTCAGATATGACACATGCTACTCAAAGAGATGTATGTGTCCAATGGCTCTGTTGATTTGAATGACATTACTTTTTTGGTAAAGAATAGCTCAACTGTGAGTTTCCAACCCTGGTTTAATTCCAGCTAAGCTGAGAGAATAGGTAACTTTTCCAGCTGTTCTATGATCCACCAGAGATCACAGGGTTGAGGAGAATACTTTACCCCATCCATTTGCTAGTGCAGCTACATATGTAATTGCTCCCTAGCCAGGTTCTCTCTAAACAAACCAGGTTAGAAAAATCCTCCTTCTAAATATGTGCAAGTTAACTCTCATTATTCTGAGAGGAAAGGACTAGAGAGCAATTATGCCACTAGCAGTGAACAGCTGGGGCATTCAGATTTACGCTGGCCCAGCTGCAGAAGTCATGTGATGACATGTAATCACATGTAAATGTGTGATTACAACTTAGAGACCATAAACTGACTCCATGCAAATAATGATTCAGTGTTTTGAGTAACAGCTCAACGCTTTTTCAACTGTTTTGTGGTCAAATAGTTGTACTCTGCTGGTGTGAAAGAGGAAAATTTATATTGTCTTTACAATACAAAGAAGGAAGCAGAGGCACAGAACAGAATATTGGCAGAATTAGCAAAAATGGTCTAGACCTAGGAGTCCCATTCTTATCATCATGCCCTTGAAAACGCAGATTATTCAGTAGCTTATAGGCAGCATCTTAGCTGCCAGACTTTCTGGTGCCTCTCACAGCTCTGAGAAATTTAAAAAAAATAAATAAATAAAAACCATAGAACAAAGTCAAAACTAAAGCCAGCTGGAAGACTATCGGTATTTTATAGGTCCAAAAGGAGACTCACTCACAAAAGTTCATATACTGTACATTGCATGGGGAATCACTAATCCTAAATTAAGGTCTTTTCTGTAGCAAAGTCAATGCGGAAAAATGATGAAATCCAAAATTATTAGGTATCATTTTCTGCTTTGGGAAATTTGGTCTAGTCTTTCATTGTTGTGCTTGTTATGTAGTCCTAATGCAACTGTTAAGCAAGAAGTCAGCTAAGGTATGCTCTCAGAAGGTGTATATGGTTCAGGGCAGAGAGTGGGGAGGTGCGGGTACTTTCAAACATTTTTGCAAAAAGCAAAAATCCCATTAACTGAAACAAGCTCATTGAAATGATTACATACATAGCAGTGTTTAAACATTATTCATTTGTTACTCATTATTCAGTGTTCTGAGATTTTAAAATAAAAATTAGTCACATGCATAGTCGAGCTGCATGCTCACATATATTGATATATATGTATCAGCACATATATAACTGATATTGTCAGTTATATTTGACAAACAGTTTCTCAAATTTTTATAGAACACAGTTTCTCTTGGTAGTATAAGTAAGTTGGTTTCTGTACTAGTTTACCACCACTAGTTTGTTCGTGCATACCATTTTTACATACAGATTAAATGAAGATATTTGGGTAGAGGCCAAAGAAAGAAACTTCAGCCTCTTTAATAATATCATTCCTAATTTCTTTTCTTTCTCAAAGTAATCCCTTATCACTTCACCTTCTAAATATTAGCCATATGCACAGATAAAAATTGCTTTACTATTCTTAAAATTAAATACTGCCTACCATTGGCTTGCGTGTGGAGGATTTCAGAAAAGGATGGGTTCTGTTCTCTCTAACCTCTTTTAGAGACTTTATAGAATCTTAGCTTTTCTGTCTGAAATCACTTGCCTTTTAAGATCTTTGAACTTTTGCTGTATAATCCAAGCACAAGGACTATTTCATTTAACAGCTTGTCAAATAACCTTCGATGCTTAAACATAAAGAACATTAGAAAGAAAACGAATAAAAAGAACCTCTGATATCAGCTTTTGCAAGGTAGACATGGCATGTCAGGTTGCTGTAGTGATGATATCATACTTTAAGTTCAATGTAGTCAGTAATCTATAATCATGAGTCACACAAAATTCTGACAGTTTTTTGATTGGTTGTTTTTTTTTTTTTTCTCCCAAGTGCTTCCAGGTGATTTTACTGTTTTTGTCCTTCACAACAAGAACACCTTTTAAATGGTGGCATGCTATATTATTTGCTATAGCAAATTAAAAGAAATAGGCAAGTAAAAAAAAAAGAAAAAAAGTTTACTCTTGCAACCCAGCAAATGTTGACAGTTGCACATATGAATAATAAAAAAGATATGTTTGTGAAGGTTTTGTATTTATTTTATTGGCATTGCTTCCTCTTTGTCTATTTGCCAACACCCTAACCAATACTTTACAATCTTTTAGCTCTGGCCACTGGAGGATTTCCATGCCTTTTAAGATGCAGTCCCTTAGTGTTTCCATGCCTCTATGAGTAGTATGCCTTTTTTATAAAAAAAGAATAAAATGACACCTTGTAAAACTGATGCAGGTAAAGATTAAGAAGTTTATCAGGTAGAGATTTTAACACAGCCAAAGTACAACATAAGTCTTTCCCATACTAGATTGTGTTACCCATAATAACTGCCACCCACATTTAACTACTTGATAATGAAAAGAGTTACAGATTAATATATTTTTCTCAGCTTTCGTAGATACTTCTGTTTTCTTCCTCATAGTTACTGTTAACACTCAGGTGTTCTTTAGTTCAGATGTTTTTCAACAATGGCCTCAGAGCAACCAAGACTCAAAGCTGGGTAACATTTATCCAGCCATCTAGTTCTGCAGTACCCACAAGATTTTAAAGTGTCTCTTTTGTATGTACTGTGCCTGTTTCCTGTTCTTTGATCCCCTCTGTTCCTTCCTCCCTCTCTCTCCACTTCAATTTCCTTATTCTTTTGTCATTGCCTCCCGTTTCCCCTCCTTTTTTTACTTGCTTATCCTCCCTTCTTCAGCCTCACGTTAGTTTCACTTCCCCTTTTTCTCTGATTTTGCCTCTTTAGCACAAGAAGATGAAAACTATCTGTTAGATGTCCATCCTCTTAGTCTTCTATTCCTCCCATGGCATCACTGTGTACTAAAATTTGAAACTCTGGAAGAGTTTCTCCTCTGTGTGTCAATTTAGTATGTCTCCTCTACACCTCTGTGGAAGAGATTCTCTTCTATGCCCCTTCCTCTTTTATATTCTTCTTAGCTGTTCTAATCTAGATGTGACTATTCTGTCTTTACCCTAAACAGAGTATGGAAATAGCTTAGATAAACCTTAAAAGGCTAAAAAGGGAGATAAGAAACAAAGCACAACTGCTGAGCCAGTGGGAAGCATGTTATGTGTTTGAGCAAAGCAATACCACTTGTTCTATAGTATGAAGTACTTTCAGATTTTCTCTGTATCTGCACTATCTTGCCTAACATCTCTCTGATGCATTTGGTACGTATCTCTGATAGTAACACTACTGATGTCACTAGTACTCCATCAGGATATTTGTCATGGTTTACACTTTTAACCAAGCAACAATAAAATAAGGTCAGGAGAGTTTGGTAACACTTCTGAATGCTACCAGGACAAGTTACATGACAACAGATGTGTAAGTACATGCAAAGATCATTGGGTTTTCCAGAATATGCGCAGCTGGAAGGCTGTGCTATTGCTGCTCTGCGTCTTGCATCTTGCAAGGGTAATGAAGCAGAGGGCTGTATAACGCCTAGTGATCAGCAGCAGTATACATCATGCTAGTTCCTAATGACTACTATGAAATAGTTAGCCTTTATAGGCACAGTGTTTCACATTGCTCAGAAATGTAAAGGTGGCCATTTAATGGAAAACATTTATGGCTGTCACTCAAAACAAAAAGGGAGAAAGAGAAGAGACACTGTTGTGTAAGTGTGTTTGTCCTATCTGGAATGTGTACTGCCTGCTTACACTACTTGGGGTGAGAGGCTGTGATCCCACTGATGTACTGTTCGCACAGCTAATAGACTGCAGAGCATGGAAATATCTGTTACTGAAGGTCTGTCAGGCATGTGCCAGGATGTGTGTGCTTGCTTTTTAAAATGGAGCTGAAAATCTCTTCACCTGCCAAGGCTTGAGTTCACGATCCTGTGTCTCTCTTGTGATAGTTGATGAAATCACAAACACCCAAAGCAGAGTGAAGGACGAAGGAGGTGGGAGGGATAGTTCATTCCCTAGGCTGTTTTAGGTGTGAGTGATGCCGTCAAGCATTTCAGAAAAAACAGAGCCCTGAACTTGGGTCTTGGCAGGTAAGCCAAGAAGGAAACTTTTCCAGCTTTCTTGCTTCAGAATGTGGTTGAATTCTATTAACCATTTACGATCACAGATCTTTTTCCTTCAGATATGTATGAGTGTGTGNNNCAGAGATGTGTGAGTGAGTGTATATGTGTGTGTGTGTGTGTGTGTGTGTGTGTGTGTGTGTGTATTTAAGTATATATATATGTAGGTATTTTAACAATCTATAAATTGTATTTATATTTCTAATAGATTGTGACTCTGTGTGTCAGACAAAAATCTCTGGTTTTGAGATTAATTCTCTGTGGATGAAGGGAGGAGAGAGAATGGCTTTCCTTGTAGCCTGAAAATCACTTTTCTTGCTGACAATGCCATGTTGAAGCCTCTACCGGAATATATCCTGCATTATATTGAACAAATATGACCACTGAGTTGAGGACAGGATCTTGGGGTCACTGTTCACCTCGGTTTTCTTGTGAGAAATGCAGTGACCTGTTATAAAGTAAAGAAAACAAAAGGGCATAAAGGTATTGATTGAAAAGAAATATGTGTGTGCCTGTGGAGGGGAGTGGGTTGTGCCAAGAATCTGAGGAATTAACATCACTCTTCTCACAAAAAGCAGCTCAGAGATTATAACTTCTGCTTTTTAGAAACTACTCTCTTTGCAGAGAACCTTGGACTGAATTCAAATCATAGTCCTAGAGGTGATAAGGTTGTGATATTAACCATTCAGCTACACATCAATGGAGATTAACTCAATTACAGAGTGTGGAGTCCAGACCATGACACTTAAATGGATTTAAGACTTCTTTTCCAGTTTAGAAACCTCTTGCTTTGAGTTTAGGTGTGGTTTTGCTTGTTTGATTAGGTGTCAGCCCTGACTTCAAGCACTTAGGAAACTTAGGTCGAGACACTGAGGAATCCAGAAGGGCCACAGAGTATCAAACTTGTCATATGTCCAGCATCAGTTGATTTACTGTTTTTCTTGAAGTACAAGGGATCTCAAGGGGACTTTTTTCCCTTGCAGCACTGATCTTTCAATGAGGTGCTAGTGCCTTTCCTGAGCAATAACAAGGAATAGCAGTGAAAGCGTGAGTGACTCTTATTAGGAGAGGTAAATGTCATTAACACTTACTGTTGCCTTCTTGGCAGTAAGAGGACAGCATTGAATGTAGACAGACAAGCCTCTTTTACTTATCAAGGTACATTTTGATTCTAATGAAGATGAACTCCTATATTTTAATTAAGAAATTTACTTTTCTTTCCTGTGTTGAAACAACTTCTCTGTCATTTTGCACCATGTTCTAGAATTTTGAATACTTAACTTGAAGCGAGGGTGTATTATTCTAGTGGCTCATATATAATAATTTGCTCCACAAGTCCTTTGGGCTTCACTTGAGTTTTTTCTCCTCTCCCACAGCTTTAACAAAATGTTCTAATCATCCCAATTTATACTTGGATGTTGTTAGTTAATGTTTAGGAAATGCTTTGAGATCCTCTAATGAAATAGAATGTGTAATTATGATTATTCTCTAGTCAAATTCTGAAACATCACCACCATTGGAACAGTAATTTCAGTTTGTTTTTTTTTTTAATAATCTTTTTAGCAAATAAAAGAGAAAGATTTTGTTTCATTGGTTCATTTTTACCTTTTATGGTAGGATAAAGTGGGTTGTTTTTCTATCTAATCTTGGTGGATTCTTCATGATGAATCTTGCCAGAATTGTACCCTGAAATCTTGCATTCCATCTACTGGAAAGGGTGTGGAAAAGGGTGTGGAAACCTCTGTTACTGGCTGTCAGTTGTCTGCACAGAAGCAAGTCACTTGTAGGACAAGTAGATTTTTAAAACTGCGGTCCCAGTATATGTCAGCTTGCTGAATTTATTTTTATCTCTATAGCTTGAGTAGTGATGTAGATATGGGAATAGAATTAACATAATTATGTTTTTATCCATGCGTTCTGGATATTGGGTGTCCTTAAATTTTGTCCAAGTTGACATATGGTGCTGACAAACAGGAATAGAAGAAATAAGGCCACTCAATAGATTGCTTTTAATGTAGCTTATGTTGCACCAGGCTTTCCATTCCAAGCTCTCAGACTATTTGGAATAGTCTCAGGACTGTTTTAGCTAGGGCAATGCACGGGAAAACTTGCTTGCTTCATGCTCAGTATGTAATCCGCAGAAATGCTTTGTGATCCACAGAAATACTTTCGTCTAACCCATCTCTTTTAGAAAGGATTTCATAAAATAAAATTAAATTTGGGGTTAAGGAATTTAACTAGTACTAATTTGGTTTCTTTCCATGTGGGAACTGGTTTCCTCTTGATAGGAGCATTTCAAACAGTACCATAGGATGCAAAACAGAATCTTTCTCTCTCAGTTGTAGGCTCAAAGGGTTGTGAGGTAATGGGTATATGACATTCATTTTCTGCCACAGTTGGAGGCAGAGATAGGTTACTTGGCATTAAAAGAGTGAGGAATTAAAAATGTCGGTAGCAGATTGCTCACAGAATTGTATTGTTGTGAGACTGCAGAGAACCTGGATGTTACAGAATGTAAGAAACTCTTCTGGGACAACTGACCAGCAGATGTGGGGTTGTGCAGAGATAGAATGGAAGCCAATTATGATGTTCATACCATCTCAGACCTAGTCACTTCCAGTCTTCATTTGGGGGCTGTGGCATGAGAAGCTTGTGTTCTCCTGGCCACATATGGCTGGAAAATTGATTGTACAGGATGAGCCAAAGATGAAACTTGAAAGAGTGTCTCATAGTACTTCATTGTATATATTTTCAAACCCTAGAATTTGGTACGTTATGAAGTGTACAGTCTTGTGACCCTGGATATATGTGAAGTTGCTAATTTTGTTGCTGTGTTATACTGCAGCATCATTGCATGTGGCATTAATACTGTCCTTTAGCAATTATTAAGTGGAAGGGTTCTCTGGTGTTTGGAAAGATATCTGGATATCTGTTCTTTTGAAATGCAGTTAGCTCTCTCCTTGGGTCATGGAAACATTTTGACATAGGTAACCTGAACTGTTCACTTTTTCTGAAGTAGCATAAAAAATATATATATCTTTTTTTTCAAAGCTTTTTAGTTTCTTTGGTTTGTTGATTTTTTTGTGAATATTAACCTGCAGGATGAAATAGCTCAATGAAAATACAAAACTTTAGCATAGAACTGATTATTGTATCAATGTTGAGATTTGTTTGGAGCAGGAGAGAAGTGCCAGTGCAATGGAAACTTTCATAGGCTTTGAAGCACATTTGAAGAATTTTTATGTCAATTAAAACCTCCAGTTTGAGGTGCTTAAGAAGTTCCTCAGTCTGAAAATTCAAAATGAAATTATACATATACTCCTATACCTGAATAATAACTTCAGTAATACAGTATGAATTTCCAGTACTAGTCACATCAGTCTTTTTGTGTGTCTGTAAGGCTTTCCCCCACCACCAGTCTTCTTTATGCTGTAGCACTCTGTAAGTTCTTTACTAAGAAAAATTTTTACTTCAGCAGAGAGTTTACCTTCAGTTTATACAAGATAATTGTATTGGAATTTCAGCAGCTACTGCACTGTAGAAAATCCTTTCTTTCTTTGCCTTTATCTAGAAATGATCAGGACTTGTATAGCAATGGTTTTTATAACTTTTTTGAGATTAGTTCAAGAGATGGGAAGGAAAGTCCTCAAAATCTATGAAGTCTCTGAATGCTTTGTGTATGTGGCCAGGTAGCAGAGAGAGATACTGAAGAAAAAGCAACACATCTGTTTTGCGACACCAAAGAAACTACAGTAGAGAAGCAGGGAGAAAAAAAGTTAAAAAGATGCAAACCAAAATAGTTCTTAGTTTATTGTAGAGATTTAAAGCCATAGGGAGGCAAACTTAATTTGTTACCCAAATAACTGCACAGCCACTGTCAGAAAGTGGTTGCTGATTTAGCAAGGTGCACAAGAACCTACCTAACTTTATACAATTAGTACCCTTGACTTCAACAATCTTCTATTCACATGTTTAACATTAAGCATATGCTGGTATGTTTTTCTGAACTGAGGCCTCAGTGAATGTATGTAAGTGAGCTGAGGTCATGTAACAGTTCTGTAAGTACTGCCATTTTCTTGAAAAGAAATGAATAGCAGGTTGTAAGAGCTGTACAAGAAAGTATGTTTCAATTAAAAATTGTAGACTTCTAAAGATTCTTTATTTATTGTTAATTGTTTTCACTGAAGTAGACTCCATCTGCACAGACATGTATTACATCTCTCGAAACCAACGCTGTGGATTGTTTATGGCATGTTATACAAATGGAGACTCACTAATAAAGCAGTCTCATCTTGAGGTCTCCAAATCAGTTTTGGCATTTTCCATGATGTCCAGAGCCTCCCTAAAGTAAGATCTTAATTTATTTGGTCTGGGTTGCTCTTTCTGTCTTTCTTTCCTGCCTCAAGCTGGAACTTTTTGGGGTATGCACAAAAATAACAGCGAGCACAAGGTCCTTTCCCACTGCGCTATCCCCTCCCCAGTGTCTGTTGGTCAGCTGCTGCATTCCCTCTAGCTGGGTGGCTCCAGGCCACATTAGAGCACAACTCTTTGATTCTGGCCACTAACCTGATTACACAGTACATACAAATTAAGGTATGAGTTTCTGTTCCCTTTGAAACTTGTGGACATCATTTACCAAATACCTTCTGTGAAAACGAGGAGGCTTGCAAAAACAGTTGAAATACTTGTTAATACATGATGAACTGGGGTAGTGTGAGGAACACAGTACATCTAGAATCAGATACAGGGAAGGGAAACGTCCTTGAATGTTACATTTCCAACAAACTTTGGCATGTTTAGAAATCAGCTCTCCTTCCTAGTATCCTGGCTTTTTATTTCTATTGTCAGCTGGTCCTTTGTGTCACTCAAGAACTCATAATGAATCCATAAAATACAAATAGTACTTCATTTTCTTTGGAGGAAAATAAAGAAATCTGCTTTGGTGGATTGACTTGGTGTGTAGAGCTGAAAAAAATACAGTATTCTGTATAATCCTTAAAGCATTACTTTTGACCCAATAACATGGTAAATAATATAGGCTGGTAAAAAAATAAACACAGTCATGATTTGCACCATAAGCTTTATGGTAATTTTTGTGACTCTGTTTGTTTGTTTGTGTTTGCTGAAAGGTAGACAACAAAACTTTGGAGCTATTCATTTTGCCTTTACAGTTTTTAGAAATAAGTTATGATTTTACTTTTTGGGCATGATAGTAACAAGCAGTGATATCTCCATGCAAACTTGGGTATCAAAACACAGGCTTCTAAATTCATAGACCTACCCCTAAAGAGAAATTAAAGAAATTTATATTTCAATTTCCATCTATGAATACAAAAAGAAAATTCACATTTAGAGGCAAACTACTTGCAGCTAATGGAAAAACTTGTGCAATAAAGCGCTGTTTAATTGAAATGTAGAGATCAAAACTAAGCTCACCTTGCTCACTGTAAATTCCATGCTTTTTGACTGTAAAGCATAGGGAATTAACTTTTCAAATTTCACTCTCTGAAATTTGACTTTGGTTTCCTATGCCTTTAGACTAGGTCCTCCAGAATGTGACTTTTAAGCATAAAAAAATTAAAAGTCAGATTGAAGAGAAACAAGGATTTAATCAATATTATGAGATATCAGTGTAGTATTTTCAGAAGGTTGCTAATGCCAAATTCAACTGATGTTCAGTTTCTTAATCACTTGCTAAAACTTTAGAAATAATGAAAAGTTGTGTAAAATGCAATTTCCACAAAGCACAGTATTTAATAAAAATACTTTAGTGATCAATAGTGAAGATAAAATGTCACTGTCTCACTTGCTTTGACTATATATTTCAGTATTTATTCACAGTGTGAGAAGTTCAGACACTGAGGAATCATAGCAGTTTTCCATAAGAACCAGAGTTAAGCAGAAAGGAGAGATAATGAAATATTATGAATGTCAGAAAGCAAGTAATGAGTAAGCTTGACTAATATCACTCCACCACCAACACATACATGCAAAGGACTATTTGTCTTTTAGTGATGTTCACTTTGGAATGCCAAAACTGAAAGATTCGGAGTAAATCCCAAAAACATTTACAATGCTGAATCAGTTTCTGCCTTTATATTTTAAAGCCTTAGAAGCTTTTTAAGTCTGAACCTTTTCTGGCCCACATATCTTCCTCCTCCAGAGCATGCAAGAGCACAGTGTCCCCATGGCAGGCACAGAAATGAGAAGAGGCAGTAACTACAGGTATAAACAGTTTTCTCCCCCTACCTTGGAGGAACCTTGCTGTTGCTGACTAGCCTTCTTTCTTTTCTTACCATTCTGGAGTCCGCATGAGGCTCTGTTTTGAGAACAACTGAATTTTAAATTTTTAAGCTTAAGCATTTTGTTTTTTAATGCTTTCGTCATCCCCCCCCCCCTTTTTTTTTTTTAAATGATGTTTTTTAGGATTAGTCATTTGCCACATTTTGTTGCAAGGAAACAGTGCCTCTGTTCAGATATCTAGTGAGTGATTTCCAGCCTCTGCTTTGTACTAACCTAGAAGTCAGTGAACCACCAGCTTATTGTCTGGTAACCTGGCTGGTCTTGCAGGTATTTAACTGCTCTACTGCATTAAAAGCACACAAAAAAGCCATCAAGTTATTTCTTAGGGGTTTTTTTTGTTGTTGTTTTCGTTGTTTTCTTGTATGTAAGCAGTTACTGCAGAGACATATCTTCACAGTGGAATATTAAAGGACTCAAAAACAGTTTCTTTCATGATTATGTTCATATTATGAAAACATTTCCAAATTCCTGATGCGGGGAGGAGTGTTTGTGTGTTTGGGGTTTTTGGGACATTTTAGGGTTTTATTTGGTTTGTATTCCCTGCTTCTTTTGATGCAGAATTTTACAAGAGAGATAGATTAGAAAGATTTTTGTTCAGACCACTCATAATATACTCAGTACTACAATGCTTCATTCCCTTGGGAAAAACTAGGTGACTATATTATTGTAGGTATTGTAAGAACATTATATTATAAGCTTAACAATGTGGCTTTCAAACTTGGGAGGGGGCTGGAGATAGAAGAAATTATCTGCACAAAAGAAATATATTACTTCTCATTTCAAAAGAAACTTCTTTGAAAATATTTCTTTTGCTTATTATATTCCCCCCATTTATTCATGTCGGTACAGGACATATACAGCATCTGTTCTCTCCCAAAAACCCTCAGGAAAAATTAAAAAGCTGTTCTTGCAAATTCATCATTATTATTAAGAACCATATTTCACCTCATGGTTATCTCAGTCCTTCTCTCGTTCTTATCTGCACTCTGTGATGACATTGCCTACTTGAGCAAGGCATCGTTCCAGCCTCGTCTCGTCTCTCCCACCTTAATTTGTACCGATGCGTTGCAGTTTGGTGACAGGCAGTTGTTCGTGCTTGAATAACCCAAGATTTGAATTCTACAGTTTGTGGCATCCATGTAATGCTTAGCAGTGGGTACAGCTGTTAACTATTCACTTATAAATAATCTTTCTCCCCTCTCAACCTGTCTCCCAGGTAGTGTACCTGTCACCATTAATAACTCATCGGTAGCTCCCCAGTGATTTGGCCCATCACTTGTCATTCACAGTGGAGCACTGCTCAGGCCTGCTATTGAAGCTCACATAAGCTCCTTCAGCTATTCACTCATCCCAGCAGCTGTGCTGTTTCATATTCCTGACTTGCAGGAAATTGCACTGGTGGTTCCAGCACTAAGCAGCTCAATTGTCCCCTCTCATTGCTGACTGCATGGCAAGCCTTGCCTATGGGAAGTATAATGTTGCATGCTGCAGACACTGAGACACCTTACAAACTGCCTTAAGTCAGGTCTCACTCGGCCATGTTGATTGCACTGAAAATGTAACCCTGGAGTTAGTTTGAACTATTATATGTACATGCGTGCCTCCATTTAGTGCTAAAAAGTTGGTCTTACTCTTTCTTTTTACTGTGGACCCTCAATGATGTCCATCCTCCAGAAATCTGTACAAAAAGACAACTGACACTCTGTATCATCTGCGTATATAGTGGAAGGGGAGGGAAGAGAGATGTGAGTTTGGTTGCCATCTCCTTACAAAAGGTTACGTTATTACTCCATTACTCTACATAACAGAATGCTAAGCACTTCTCTTTGAGAATAATATGCTTCCTTTCCTAAGAAGCTCTGACAGGGGAATTTACTGTTACCATCATGATCCTCTTCTGTAGAAGGGCCTTAACTGTAAGCATGGTACAGTCTGTGAGTAGGAAATAATTGGGGTTAAGGCAAAAAAGAGTCAGGTTCTATGAACAAAGGTACTGTTTTAGAGAGGTGCTCTGAAGTGATACATAAGTAGTTGCTACATTACTTTTTTAATTGCTGGATTAAGACAGTTTCTGCTTTACTTATTTCCTAAGTAGAAACTGGGATAAAGCAATTTCCACCATTTAAGAGCATTAAAATGGTGGTTTGGAATACTGAGCTTAAATTATTTGCTAATGTAAAGTTACTTACAAGAGTACTTGCTGTAGGCAGGGACATCTTTCACTCAAGCAGGTTATCTAGGGCCTGATCGAACCTGGCCTTCTAAATAAATCAGTAAAAATCAGAATTTTTCTGCAGGAGTGGCACTGCAGGAATGCCTTGAGCAAGTCATTGTTGGGAGAAAGGGCCTGTACTGAGTTTGTTTGGGTGGTGATTAAATGACAACTTTAGAGGGAGGCATCCCATGCAAAGAGATCTGAAAGTGGAATACTCCTTCAAACTCTTTGTAGCAGTCTAAACCACTGATTATATGGAGGCACCTTATTAATCTATGAGCACCACAGATTCTTCACATGTGTACTTAAGATTCATCCGGGCTACAAATTGAGTAATAATTTCCAGTGAGGAACACTAAGTTAGCACAATTAACTTCCCTAAAGTAGCACTTTAGTGAGGTGAACCAGCAATGGAATATTTGACCCCTAGTTACACCATCTTCTAATGATCATTATCCTACTAGGTAAATTAGATTGATGACTTTATTGGTTTGGGTGCAAAGCCCATTGAAGTCACTGGGAGCAATTCCACTGCAGGCAGGGAATCACCACAGAAGGCAAGTACCACTTCAGACTTTATTTGAGGATGCAATGCAGGCAGTGTTTTGAAGTGATCCTGGTCAAGTATGAAAGGGGAGCTTCACCTTGTGAAGAACTTGCATGGAACTGCCTTTTGGGCATCAGTATAGTGGACTGTTCCACTCTCATGGGGTTGCTGGTTAGAAGCCTGTCTTCTTGTTGAAATAAAAGCTTCTTCCTCACAATTAATTATTAAGTGTTCCAGGGCTCTATTATATATTTATATGTTCTTGAGAGCTCTTCTCTTACATGTGTTCTCTCTCATTGGTGTTACAATGTCGCTCTGATAGCTGTTCACTCGCTTCATTTCTTTCTGTCAGTTTCTGGTCCTGTCACACTGTCCTGGTTTAGGGCA
>WBMY01013620.1:1012103-1056506 GCA_013397315.1 Donacobius atricapilla | reverse complement strand
GTCCCGCCCGCCGCCCGTGACGGCGCCCGGGCAGCGCCGTGGCCCTGCCGGCTCGGCTGCGGCAGGGTTTGCTTAATTGGTTGCCCGTCAGTAACTCTGTTGCAAAGTAAGAAGTGTAGCCGAAAACACCCGCCTCTCCTTTTCTTCCCAGGCTCGGCGTCACCCCGCACTGCCAGCGGGTGGGAAGTGAAGGTTGGCGGCCGGTCCACAGCGGCTCTTCTGCGCTCCTGCTCCCTCCTCGCACTCTTGCCGTGCTCTAGCCTGGGGTCCCTCCCACGGGAGACGGTCCTGCACTAACTGCCACAGCCTAGGTCCTTCCATGGGGTGCAGTCCTTCAGGAACAGGCTGCTCCAGTGTGGGTCTTCTGCGTGATCCCAGGTCGTGCCAGCACACTCGCTCCAGGGTGGGCTCCTCCCTCCGTGGGCTGCAGCTTCCTCCAGGGCACGTCCACCTACTCTAGTGCGGGGTCCTCTATGGGCCTGCGGTAGATCTCTGCTCCGTGGGCCGGAGGGGGTTAGCCCGCCTCACCGCAGGCTGCACCTCGGGCTGCAGGGGAATCTGCTCTTGCCCCTGGAACACCTCCTGTCCCCCCTCCTTCTTCACTGCCCTCGCTGTCTGCAGGGCTGTTCCTCCCCAGAGGTTCTCATTCCTCTCTCCAGCTGTTGATGCTGCTGTGCAGTAAGCTCTTTCTGCTTCTTAAACACGTTATCACGGAGGTGCCACCAGTATCGTCGTGAGTTCAGCCTTGGCCAGCAGCGGGTCTGTCCTGGAGCTGGCTGACTCTGCCCAGCGTGAGGATAGGTCCTGGTATCTCCTCTCAGAAAACAACCTTGCCCTGGAAGCTCAATCCAGATGTCAAAAGAAGGCATCAGGATTCCTTGGCAGCTCTGCTGAGGACGCCATGCACATGCAGAGCGATGGTGGGTTTGTGCTACCGGGCACAATTCCCAGCACCACGTGGAGCAGCCTGCCCAGCACTGCACTGGATGCAGTCCTTTGTCCCAAAGGCAGGCTTGCTACCTGGTGCCCAGTGCCAATTCACTCACTGAGAAGGGGATTTCCATTTTGCATTCTGGTGTGCACAAAGTAGGGAGTTTGGTCTGTGCACTTATCATCAATACCATGTATACATTTTAACAAACTATTTGCACTATTTATATATTTTAACAAACTTAAGGCAGAAGCATTCATTGGTTACATAACTTTTCTATAATTAGTACTTGACTGCCTGTCTATTTGCTAGTTATATCTCTTGCCTCTCATGCTATTTAGTCCGCAGGTGCAGTTCTCTCCATTTGAGAGTCTGGGGTCTGTTTTGAGTAGGTGGTCAACGAATCAGTGGTTGTGATTGCCCACTGCCAGAATTTACTGCTGCCAGTTACTGCTCAGTTCTCCTGACTTCATTCCTGGTGGCTCTTGTCCAGGCAGCCCATTCATCTTGGGATTGTCTTCTCTTTACCTTAAAACAGAAGACTGGACAAGGATACGATGCTCACAATACAATTGCTTAATCATAACTTGTCCAGTAACAGCTACTGATTAACCAAAAAAAAAAAAATTGCAAAGTTTGACTCAAATCCCTGTTCAGATCTTGAGGGTTTTGGTATCAGTCCTGGTCCCTGAAGGAGAGTGCAGCTCTCCTGGTCCGGGTCTCTGGAGAGCTGGAGAGCAGCTGGAGGTCTTGGACATTCTTGGACTTCATGGAGTGTCACAAGAAGTTGCCCATGAGGCAGCAACATGCTCTTGCACCCTGGGCTGCATTAGACAGGTTTGGGCAGATGATCCTTCCCCTCACCTCTGTGCTAAGATACAGCTGGAATCTTGGGAATTCTGTTCTTGTCTCAGTGGTGCAAGGCAGGCATTGACATACTGAAACAGGTCCAGCAAAGGCCTCTCAAGATTATTAAGGGCTTGGAGCATCTTTCATGCAAAAAGTGTCTGAGAGAGCTGGAACTGTTCAGTCTTCATGCAAAGCTCAGAGGCTCCTTATTGATCCGTATAAATATCTGGTGGGAGAGGGTAAAGCAGGTGGAGCCAGGGTCTTCTCAGTGGTACCCACTGACAGCACAGAGGGTGATGTGCACAAGTCGAAATACTGGAAATTTCATTCAAATGTAAATTAAAACCATTTTCATTTTGAAGGTGGCCAGACAACAGAAGAGGCACTCAGGCAGGCTCTAAAGTCTCCATCCATGGAGATATTCTTCCCCAAACTGGGCACAGCTCTGATCATGCTTTGAGAAAGGAGGGTTGGCCTTGGTGGGCTTCAGAGGTCTCTTCCAACCCCAGCTGGTCCATGACTCTGTGTGGCACAAACACAGTGAAAGTGATGCAAATTTCTCAGCTGATCTCTGTCTCCTCCCTTCCCAGATGTGGTTTGAGAACTGAGCACTGAGGTTTATGCTTGTGACAAAAATCTTTTATGTATTTTATGGAAAGGAATCTGTCATTAGGGCCATGACACAAGAGACAGATTACCTTCTAACCTCTGTCAGGACTTGTGCTTTAATGGGTACACAAAGATTTACTGAACTTGGCAAGTTTCAAGTCCTGCCTACAGAGCAACACAAATGACCTGCAAATTGTGCTTTCTGTTTTGTTTTTTCCCCCACCTTCACTACTGAGGGTAGCTGTGCTTGAGCATGGATAGATTTGCAAGAAAAAGAAATGCCTGAAGCATCTGGCTAACACAGTGCTAATGATTGTCAGCAGTGACTAGGCTGGCTCCTTTGTTTGAGGCAGGACCTTTGCTTTTAGTTTAAGTACCTAATCAAATCAGATAGAAAGGTTTGGTGTTACCTACTTAATGCCATTTTTTTGCCTTGACTGCCTATTTCTAGGCCTATTTCTAATTCCTGTTTCCAGCCTCGTCAGGTGCCCCTCACAAAAATTACATTAACACACCAGGCAATTGTTTATTATTCTTATGAGTGAACCTTCATGTCCACATAACAAACCACCACCATGCTGTCAGTCACCAGCCATGAGACAGCAGGATTTGCTAGGCAAAAACCTTTTTTCTTGGATGACCCTCTGTTACCAAAGGTCTGAATCTTCCCAGTGTTCCTAGCGTGGGGAGAGGATGGAGATGTAACCAAAGCCATAGCTATGGGGTGGCACTGTGAATCTAGAGCAATGAAAATTGGTCTTTGTTCAAATCCATTGAAGATGATTTGTAGAGGGTCATCAAAAGTGCCCCTCTGCTGTGGAGTAATGCCAATAAAACCTCTTTTAAGCATTATGTCAAGCTGTTCATTAGATGTTTGTATGATCACAGGTTCCTGGTGAAGGCTGAGGGCATTGATCTATTCCTGCACATCACAACATAACACATTATTGTGACCTCTGAATCAGTGTGTCCCAATGGTTTGATTTTGAGATCATCCTTCATTATGTTTGCAGCACCTTAATTCATCATTTGGTGCTGCTGATGTCACTGCTGACCTCACAGCTCACATAAGTCAGAATCTTTGATTCTTTAACTCAGTTAGAAGCCAGCAACTGATTCAGAAGCCAGTGAGCAGACAATCCTACAGGCTATTTCAGTTTTATGCCTCTTGTGGCTGGGCTATGATTTATTCGTGGGTGCCAAAGTTTCAGCCTTGCATTTGTGGGTTTCATAATTATGGGTTTGTGGTAGCTGTGTGCTGACAAATTGAGACAAGGTTTGAAGGATAAGGTAGAGGAATTGATACAACCAACAGAGGAATGGGATATGCAAGAGAGCAAACTGAACCAGACTACAAGCTCACTAAAGTGTGCTTGGATTTTTCTCTGTTCTGCATCTGAGGGTGTCCCTGGAAGTGTTCCAGGTCAGGTTGGATGGGGGCCTGATCTAGTGAATGACATTCCTGCCCATTGTAGGGATGTTGGAACTAGATGATTTTTAATGTCCCTTCCAAATTAAACCATTCTATACCACTATGATTCTACATACACATTGGTTTCATTCCTAAAGTGAAGTTGAAAGGATACCTTGGTAAACCTCTATTTTTCCTTTTCCCTTTTTTTCTGTTTTTGTTTGTTTGTTTGGGATTTTTGGGGGTGGGGTTTTTTTGCGGGGGGTGGTGGTTTGTGTCACTAGAGGCAACCTGAGCAGCTGCCTGGCTCCTAGTCCTGGGATTATCTCTGCTATATCTCCTTTTGGGTTGGCACAAGTACTGCTTGGCCTCTTGGCAGAGGAATTAATACAGCTCAGACACAGGTAATTCTGGCAGGAGTGGGAATAGGAGGTCTGTGAGCCTGCTGGTTTAGACTGGCTCTGGTGCCGGACATCAGGCCACAAACTCAGCCTAAGACTTGTCCTCCCTTCTCTTTAACAAATCCTGCTAGTGGACCTGCTGCCAGGGAATTTGTCTCAGGCCCCTCTGATGTCAGAGGCACACACAGAACATACACCTTCCCGGGGTGGGGATTTTTGGTAGCATTTGGGTGAGTTCAGCTAAAGAGGCAAATTGCATGAAACCTGCGAGTTACTCTGCTGCTTTGGATCAGGCCTCACGAGCTGACTCAGGTCTCAGCTCTCCTATTAACCTCACAGTGCTGTGCTGTGGGGTGAAAAACAAGCATCTGACAGTGCTTACTGCACCCGGAGAAATAGTGTGTCTGGGGAAGGTGAAAGCTTGTGAAGAAACCCTCAGCTCCCACTCTCACAGGTAAGAGCCCCTGCAAGAGAAAGCTCCACTTAATTTGAGGTTTAGCAAGCATTGGCCCTGTCAGCTCATGCATCCCATTGCCACTACTGTGCTGCAGAGCTGCCCGGCAGAGTACTCCATGTCCTGCAGTAATGGACAGTTAAACAAACCCTGATGATGAGTTCAAGATAAAACAAGCCCTTGCAAGCAATGATGATGTCTCCTCGCCACAACTGACAGGAGATGCAGTGCTAGCTCCTCCCTACCTCACACACAGAATGGCAGAAGAAGAATACATGCTGCTCCTGTCTTTCACATTTGATATATTGAATATCTCAGATGCTAGGGAATTAAGGAAAAGTGTTGCGGTATCTACACCAGGCACAGAGGTTTGCACAGTCATGGAGCTGCTGGTACAGCATCACACAGTGTGTAAAAACACCCTTGATGCTAGGAGTGCACAAAGGTTGAGGAAAAGGGAACTGATGATTTTCATTCATAAGCATGAATCCAAATCCCAAAGTGATGGCAGCCTGCACAGATATACTTGTCATAGCTTCAGGCCTTTTTCCAGTGGGGTTCTGAGCCCCTGCAAGAATGGATACTGCCCAATCTCCCTGGACAGCCTGTTCCTGTCCTGTTAATGTCCTTGGAGTCAAAAGGCTGCAGTTCCACATGCATCCTACAGTGAGATTTCAGCTCTTTGGACAAGGTGTGTAAAAGTGTTTAGGAGCAAATAAGCAGAAAGGCAACCAGAGGGTTGTCTAAGCAAGTCAAATTGACTGCAGGTGGAAAATCTGACTTGCTTGGAAATCCCATTAGAGAGAGCAGCACGTCCTTTGCGTGCCCCATCTTGGTCAGGGTTTCGGCGAGTGACTGAACAGAACAGAAAACTTTTCTTCTTTGTTTATATTGATTCAGAAATATTCTGCTCTCCATTCAGAATTCATTCAGAATTGTGAATTCAGAAATAGGTTTTTGTGGTTTGGTTTTGTTTTGTCATATTTATAGAAGACAAGGAGGTACAGATAAAGGACCCCAAGCTCTCTCTCTGGAGGTGAACCACAGCTGCTGAACTGAATCACTGCTTTTACTGCTGTGCAGGGGAATCTAACCTTCCTTAACATCCTTCCTACCAGCCACCCACTCCCGTTTTTCATCTTTCCCTGTCTTTTACTGCTATTTCAAAGTAACATCACCATGGTAAGGTCTCACTGGTTTCAATGCACTTCTTCAGTTTGGCTGCCAGAAATCATTGTTTTGTCTCTTCTACAGTGATTAACCGTATTGTTCTTTCTACAAACAAAACAAAACAAAACAAAACAAAACAAAACAAAACCCCCAAAAACCCACCAAAAAAAACCACCAAAAAAACTCAAACAAACAAACAAAAACTGATGAGGCAGGTTTGTACCCAAAAATCAGTCACACAGTGAAAACAGATTAATTTACTTACAGAAAAGCATAAACTGGAGTAGCATTCATTAAAATAAAACAAAACTAAATTAAAAATAAAAACCTTAAATAACATAGGTGATGTTTTTCTGGATTCTTACTTGAACAGGTAATATAACCCGTAATATATCTGTATACTCATAAAATATCTGTATTTCTTCAGGTTCAGGATGCAACATGCTGTTATGTCTATAAGTTTCAAGCTGCCAAGCTCATTGCTTCTGCTGCTGAGTGATATTTTGCTATTCACCTCTGGAGTCTGAACAATGAAATGTGATGTTGTTTGTACTCCAGGTTACTTTAAATACTCACACAAAATGGTGAACATGGCTTTATTTTATTTGTGATTTTTCAGTTTGGGAGATATTCAGCTTGTTAGACCAAGGAGGGGAAGGGCTGGTTCCAGACCTCCTTTAAGTTCTTAAGACTCTAGACCTTCCTAAAACTCCCTGTTTAAAATAATTGCTCACTCTGAAATACTTCTCTGTTCAGCTTCCTCCATGACAGCAAGATAGCAAAGCCCTCTCATCCCCTCTTCAAAATACTAAACAGAATTTCTTCTCTGGAGGTAAACTTTTGGTGCTTTTCTGCCGGAATCCACATCATTAGGTATTGGCAGCTGTGAAAGCAGAATAAGCTGACTGAGGCAGATCCTGCCTGTTCAGAACCTTCCCTGTGGGTTATCAGCCACGCTCCAGGACATCTAAATGTGTTGTGTTCCTGTTGCAGAACTGCTGCAGTTTGCAATCCAGTTTGTGAACAGACCTTCAAACTAGCAATGTGTTTGTAAAGTTGGTGGTAAATTGCTGTTATTCAAGAGGTATCCTTTGAGCCATCACTGCTTGCTCAGATAAAAGGCAGGAGAACAGCACACAGAGTCCCTAGATTCAGGCATTCCGATTTCTACCGCTTTTGTGCAGCTGATTGAGTCACTCAACAGTGCTGCTAATATGCCATGTGGATGCAACCACAATAGCTAGAGGAATAAGCATTAATAGGTTTGTTTCCTTGCTTTGTTTTTAGGATGACTGATACCTGTGAATTTTGTCTTTTGTTTGCCACACTAAAATATTNTTTTTTTCCCCTCTGCAGCATGCTTGGTCGGTTGAGATTTGGTGTACTTTTACGGGAATTTTTACGAAGGGAAAAATCTCAGACGTTGGATGGCCTCCCTCTAGTGGCTGTTACTCTGGAATTAAAATAGGGCTGTGATCTACCGAACCCCAAGGTAGTGTTTGCATCAACCACTCTATGTCATGAAAGTAGACTCGGGAAGAAGTCTTATGCCACATCAAAATACAAAACAGAAACACTACGTTATTGCAAAAGCTTAGTTACTGCTTTTTTAGTCCTGAAAATACTTATCTTCCTCACTTTCCATCTGTCCCTCTGTATCATTACACAGGATGATCTAAGGACACTGGTAAACCAAAACCTGCATGTAAATGATTTTTTTTAATTTCTTTTTCCAGTTCAGTTGGTCAGCCAAGTAAGACAAATATGCAAGCCCCTGCTTTTCAGACATGGACTCCTGTGGCTGAAACCCTATCTGATTTTTCTAACCACACACATTGAACTAAGTGAAAGATCCTGTTTGCTATTACAAACCTTGTCCCAACAGATATTTAAAGAATGGGTATGATCTGGGAAATGCAGCATCTTTCTTCCATTTCCACTAGTTTTCTGTTATTCTCTGTAGTAAATATCATTGTCTTTGACAAAACCATATCTGTATGTATAGCCAGCAGTTGTAAACCCGTGTTTAAGATCCTGCTGGTTGTGATTCATTACACTTGTCCTTTAGACATAAAAGGTGCCAGGAATGCATGACTGTCTTTGTATTTTTGTAGAAAAAGATAGCAATGACAGGGGAGCAAGACAAAAGCTGGAGCTACAAAACATCCCATTGAAAATGACAAAAATGGAAAGCTCCTGCAACTGCAAGAGGAGCTTTGCCCTGGTGTCTCCTTTTGGATCTCTCATATTCTGGCCTCCAAGTGTTAAGTGATTAACAGGCAGTGTGAGACAACCCAACCCAAGCTGCATTTACAGGACCTCCCTAAAAATCCTCTCTCACAAGTTTGTGCTCTGACACAGCAGGAATTAAGATTGCTACTGCTGTTCTCTTGACTGCTTTTAGTGATGTTGTAGGCTGGGGTCTTGTCACCTGAAAATACCAGTGGAATTTCCTCTGTCAGTGGAGAGAAATCAATACTTTTAGTCACACTAGATTTTCCACAAACTAATTCTGGGTACTATTTGTGTATTTCTACTGGTTTCTACTAGTTGTGTTGATGTGAAATTGCTGTCATTGAAGCTGACTGAAGTTCCCATTTTTTTTTCTCATCAATACACATAATTATGTTATAGATTAAGGATTATTGAAATAAAATATTTGTTGCTAGCACAGGAAGAAAAAATGGAGAAAAATGAATACATTACCATGACAACCTCCATGGCTCTATTCTATTACAATCTACTTCACTATTTCCACCTCCCTATCATGTGTTGGCCATGGATCCTGGGACATCTGAAACTAGGTAACAGAAAATCAAATAGTTAGTCCTTTTAAGAGCTTTGTATTCAGGTTTATGTCCACTCTCTGGGACCTTTCTCCGCAGAACCTTGGTAAAGTGCTTTGGAATACACATCAACAGGTGCCTGGCTGCCAACATGGTTGTCCAGTTTCTTCACTGAGAGCAGATTTCACAACCCAGACAAGATGTCAACCCAAAAGACCTAAAGATTTCATTTGAGAAATAAAATCCGTCTTCTGCAACAACCTCAGCATGATACTGCACATGATCATTCATGTAACCTTCCCAGCCATCACTGCCCTCCAAGTGCTATTTGAACACTGAGCCACTAACACACAGAACCGTCACATGAATTTAGTGGTAAGTACTGGATTTTTGCTTTGGTTTTTGTTGCTTGTTTGTTTATTGGTTGGTTGGTTTAAGGAAAGAGACTAAAAGAACAATTTCAACCGTGATATAATCGAAGGAGTTATTGAAACTCCATTATAACTTATGATGTTAGGTAATAATAGGTATCTATCATTGTGGATTTAGGCAGATCACAGTACCTATCAGGATATAAACACACGAGAGTTTATCCTCTGCTTGTCACTAACTTTCACCTTCTACTTGTCACTAAAAATGCCTACTACTAGCCCAGCTTTCTCAAAGTCCCATCAACCTAGCCTTGAACACTTCCAGGGATGAGGCATCCACAACTCCTCCGGACAACCTGTCCAGTGCCTCACCACCTTCACAGTAAAGAATTTCTTCCATATATCCAATCTAAAACCATCCTCTTGGAGTATAAAGCCATTCCCCCATGTCTTATCCCCTACCTGCCCCTGTAAAAGGTCCTTCTCCAGCTCTCTTGCAGGCTCTCTTTTGGCACTGGAAAGATGCTCTAAGGTCAGCTGAGAGCCTTCTGTCCTCCAGGCTGAACAGCCCCAGCTCTCTCAGCCTGTCTTCATAGGAGGGGTGCTCCAGTCTCTGATCATCTTTGCAGTCCTCCTCTAGACTTGCTCCCGCAGGTCCATGTCCTTCTCATGTTGGGGGGCCCAGAGCTGGATGCAGCACTGCAGGTGGGGTCTCACCAGAGCAGGGCAGAGGGGCAGAATCACCTCCCCAAGCCTGCTGGCCACGCTGCTTTGGATGCAGCTCAGGATACATTTGGATTTCTGGGCTGCAGGCACACACTGCTGGGTCACGCTGAGCAACCAACAGCCCCAAGTCCTTCTCTTCAGGGCTGCTCTCAATCCATTCTCCCTCAGCCTGTATTTGTGCTTGGGATTGCCCTGAGCCACCTGCGAGACCTTGCACTTGGCCCTGTTGAATTCCATGAGGTTCACACAGGCCCCCTCCCCAGCCTCTCCAGGTCTCCCTGGATGCCATCCCTTCCCTCCAGTGTGCTGACTGCACCACACAGCTCGGTGTCATCATCAACCATGCTGAGGGTGCACTCAATCCCACTGTCCATGTTGCTGACAGAGGTGTCAAACAGTGCCAGTCCCAATACCGACCCCTGAGGAATGCCACTCATATCAAGTGCCACACAATTCACACCAAGTGCCATGCCACAAAAACTGACTCATGACTTTTAAAACAAATGGAAAAAGGACTGTATGATCAAACTGTCAAACTACCATAGCACTTTGCCATAAACAGCAGTGTGTGTCAGCTATAACCAGAACTTCATTACTTTATTTCTCATTTTCTGTATGTTTGGTTTATCAAATAAAGCAACATGCCAAAAAGTGTGGTTTTGTCCCAGGGAAGATTCAGAAAAATATTACTTTTTCACAGAAAGCATTAAGGTAAAGATAACCTTTTATGAAAGGGAAAAAGAGACAGTGATGGCAGGGAATAAATGCTTTAAATAGCCTGGGATGTGCATTACCATCCCAAATTAAAAATCTGTTCACAACAGATGGCAATAAATGTGGTGTGTGGGAAGTTTTGGAAAATGCTGATACAATAGCAAAGCAGAAAGATATCTGACAAAACAGGAATGACCCCAGGACATCCACAAAAATACTGGAAGGCACCACCTTCCAGGTATACAAAACTACTGACTTCACACTATTCACCATCTCCCAAATTAAGCAAACTAGGCATCTTTGTAAATTAATTTAAAACTAGGGTAAAGTGTAGCTCAGTATGGGGAAAAAATTAATTTATCATATTTTTCTTTAAATAGTTGCTTGAGTGACTGATTTCAGATTCAGATTTTTCCTGGGGTGGTGTTCTTAAAAAGACAGTTTGTCTGAGAAGTAGTGCTGCTCATGAAAGTTAAAATAAATTGTGTCATGAGCTGCTCACTCTACTTTTGTTCACTTCATTTCTTCCATTCCATCATGGTTAGCAGAGTTCTGTCCTTGAAAACCAGGAACAGGAAAGAGCCACATCATGGGTAGCAATACTGAGCACTGCTCTGGAAACAAGAACAGCCATCAGAGCACTGCACTGCTCAGGTGTGGAGACAGCCACAAGAGAGATGGGTCAGCCCTTCTGATGCCTTTAATTTCATGCCTGTTCTTAGTGGTGGAGGTTTCGAGGAAGGAAAAACATTGCTTCAGAGCCTTGACCTCTCTCACAGGACAAAGGCAACACAACCCCAAAGGCAACATCCCCTCTAAGCCCTTCCTTTTGGTTTTTTTGCCAATTCCAGTGTGGGCTGTTCTGCGCGTGTTCACTCCAAGAGGCAGCCCCTTCCCTTTCCTCCTTGCATCGCCACCACAGATTATGAAGACAAGCACAGGAAGCTGACACAACATGAGCTACTGCACCCCCATTTCTGTAACATGCACACTTAAACCAAAATTAGGCTGGAAATCTTGCAGCATAAAAGGCAGCCTGATTTGCCTCGACCTTCCAAATGCCATACTTGTGATTCCAGGGTCAAACCTAGCTACCAACAGGCAAATCTCCACCAGCTCCCTGAAACAGCCTGTGCTTCCCCTAGGCAAAGGGACAATTTCTTTACACTCTATGCCATCAACTGATCCGAGCTTTCTCCTGCACTTTACAAGCTGATGCACAGGAGATTGCTCTTTCAAGATCTGCCTGCACTGTTCCCATCCTTGGGAATATTATTCTGCATGACATGATTGAAATCAGTGGTAAGTTTTGCTGGGCACTGTAGCCATATATTTATGTTTGAGAAACATGCAGGGTTGGGTGGGTCACATATAAGTGGGCTGCAGGACACTTATAATCAGCAGGCATGTACCCCAATGCCTGCCTTGCCAGCAGAGTGCCCGTGCCCACTCCAGCACCATGGCCTTCAGAGAGCCCCCACTGCCCACCACTCGCTCCCACTGTGCCTCAGCAGCTCAGCAGGACTGGCAGCACCAAGGTGGCCACCACCAGTCCCTTCACCCACCTCCATCACAGTGCCCACCCCTGCACTGGCCAGCACCTCCTGGATGATCCTGTTCCTGAAGCCAATGCCACAAGCCACCTTCCACAACAGGGAAGGGCAGTCTTGCCAGCATTCACAAGCCTAAGCCACCAGTGTTTAGGAGAGACGATGATGAGTTGTTTTGGGTAGGATGGAAAAGATTACGTCTTAACCCTGTACAGCAACAAGAATTTGTCTGAGCAGGTGCATAAAAGAGCATGTAAGAATGATTTGCTCTGAAATTCTGGCTTGTCTGTTTTCTTGTTTGTCCGGCAGGACAAGTTATCTCACCTGACCAGGGAAGGGAGGTAGCTGGTAAAGATGGGGTGCCAGTCCTCAGAAGAAAATATTTTCTTTCAAGATGAGTTTGTAGCAATGCAGAAAAAAAACCCCAACACTCCTCCTTAAATATGTACAAAGGCTCATTTTCGTATTTTGCCACTAGAAATTTTCATTTCTGGGGTATGCAAAAGCAAAAATGTGTGTGTGACAGGTTTAACTAAAATAAACTCAAGATTGTTGAGCTTCAAAGTAGACCTCAGAACCTGGAAAGAAAGAATTAAAACTCAGAAAAAAAGCAAGAAGCTTATTAAAACAAAGTGTTCTGATTTAAGGCAATGAATGTCATCTTCTTGAGCTGTTAGACTGCCGACAGTCATAAGAGTGCTAAACTTCACCTCCTGTGTGTAAACATCTGATGGATAATAAGGAAAGGTCTCAGTTCTAGTACCTTCCTCTGATATGTTTTGGAGGGAGCTTTTCTGAGCTGTTTTTGACCCATGAACTAAATCTAGTGTATATGGGACAACTGCAGTCCTGGTTTAGAGGAGCTGAATTCTAGGGGGTGGTTCAGGAAACACTTCTCCCAGTGGGAGTGAGCTGGACTTGTGGGTGCCAAGGACAGGCGGCGGGAGAGCTGCACTGCAGGAACAGCCAGTGCCCACCCCGGCACCCATTTAGGCATGGTTCTGCCAATTGCCACCCTGGCATCAGGGTTTGTATATCAACATGTGCAACACAGCTTTAGGTGTGGTCAGATGAATTTGCTCACAGGTGAAAGGAGAGGATAGGCTCAGGTGGTGTGGCTGGATCTTCCCCCTAAAAAAACCCAGGGCTGTTGGCAACTCAGCATCTGGGAATGTCAAGAAAAGCCTCTGTTACTGCTGAACTGAAGTTTTCTTAGTTACATGCATGAGTTATCACAGACATTACCTGATGTTGGTATTTAGAGAGAAAAAACAAATCTTCCTTAAATTACTCTCAACTAATTATGTTCTTTGAGGAGCTGTGCTCTTTGAAGCCTCTTACATCAATGTCTGATAGTTTAAAAGATAAAGGAGAAACAAACGAGGGAGCACAAGCCCATTTACTAGCTGTGCTTTTTCTACAAGTCTTATTGAAGGCATACCCATCCTTATCCCATCGTCACTAAGTGCTGTTTCAGTGAGAAGCAAACGGTTGTGAAGAAAGCTATTATTCCTTTGCAGTACTTAAATTCCAATGACTGTGAATTGCATATAGACCAAAGCCTGCTTTAAGTTATATCTTCTCAGGTGATATAACTATCTGAGTGGGGGCTAGAGGACAAGAGAAATTTTTTTCAGAAATTCGGCAATTGAAGTTTTTTATGATTGCTGCAATCATGTTGCAACACTCTCTCTTGAGCAGGTTTTTCAAAAGAGGAAAGTTTTTGATGGTGAGATTACAAAAACTTTGTGGGCCGGAGACTCTAAAACAGTCACAGGAAAATCCCTATGTTTTTAATACTTTATTCCCATGAGAAGTTCTTGCTCAATCAGGAAGTCTCATTAAAATAATGGAGAATAGGAACAAAAGAATGAGGATTAGTTATATGAGTAATGCTGAAGACGTAGGTACAAAATACCTTTTTTCTAGAGCATGGCTTATCCAGCCGGCATCACTGTCTTGAATCATATTAAAAAAACTTATATGTCTCTGTCTGTCTGACTTTTGAAGGGTGGGGACAAAGCTAAGGAAAATTAACAATTATACCAGGCAGAACAGAACCACATTAGTGTATATTAGTATGACGTACGTGTTGCAGGGAAGGTTGTTCCAAGAGCCCGTCTACAAATGACAGTGGGATGGAGAGGTACCAAAATGATTTTGAATTATTAAGTTGCTGTGGTGAGAAGTTCAGGGCAAGCTAAAGCAACTGAAAAAAACCACAGGTGTGTCTGTTCAAGCAACTGGCCACATAAAAACTTAAAAATAAGGAAATGGCTAACGTGGTAGATTAATATACTGGTAGTGCTACTCAGAATTTTCTGGTACTTCTCTTTCCTCTCACACTCCCATCCAAGGGGTGTAAATGAGGTGTTCTTCCACAGCTAAGAGCTCCATTTGGGAAGTAAGACTACTGCATCAGATAAACTGCAATGAAGGACAACTCCCATCTCCCTTGTGATCCTACTGCCGCTACTGGAGACGTACCTGTGGCCATTTTTCATATTTTTCTCATTTTTCTTATTTTTCTTATTTTTCTTATTTTTCTTATTTTTCTTATTTTTCTGTATACCATTCAGCTCCCAACTGAGGAGCTGACGTCAGGATGATGCAGATATACTTTCAGAGTCTAGGAGTGGTTTAACATTCCACCCACAAACAAAGCTATCCACTATTTTCTTTCCTTTGTGATAATAGACAAAATTTATGTCTATATTAGCTTCTTCCTGTCTGGGGAGAGCTGAGCTGAGTCTGATTCTTTGAGTTTAGACAGACACAATAAGCAACTGTGTCAAAACCACTTGGAATTGTGGGTGGCACACAGCTGTGTGAATCCTTGGAAAAGTAAGCACAAGCTAGCATACAACATCATCTTCCACTGATTCCCAGTTTTGGTGTCAGATTAGCAGCAACAAAAAGTACGCTTTAAGATAGCAGGTTTAGGCTGCACATATTCTCAGATGCCTCTGTGTGATGGAAAGCAGCCCTGTGGTTGATGTGACCTACCCTTGCAGACCATGAGCGGTCTGGGCTTGCACAGGACACGGTGGGCTGCCTGCTCCGGCAGTAGCCAGGTCAGACCTGGGCACTGGGCGTAGGGAAGGGAGTGAATGGGGGATCACTGTGGCAGTCAGTTGTTACAGGCAAACTTTCCCTAGCACCTCTTAGCCTGAGGGGGCTGCTAAGCATGTAGCAGCTCTTATATTTCAGTGAGTATTGATAATGCTCACTGAATCGTTGCCTCAGCTGAGCGATCCGCAGTAGCTTGGTGTGTTCCCACACCTCCCTTCAAGAAGGATCTAAGGAGATACGAGTGCTGGCATCTGAGGAGATATGAGTACTGGCATGAGGTTATTGATGCTGGGCTTAGGGTGAGATGGGAAAATCAATATCTGGGTGTGAATGTTCTCATGCAGGGTGGTGGCGGGGTTTTTTTGTTGTTTGCTTTGGGTTTTTGTTTTTGTTTCTTTTTTTTGTTGTTGTTTTTGTTCTTGTGTGGGATTTTTTTGGGGCATTTCTTTGGTTGGGGTTTTTTTTGTTTGGTTGGTTGGTTTGGTGTTTTTTGGTTTTTTTTTTGTGGTATTCAGGAGCCATAAAAGTGGTGGCCAGAACCACCAATGAGTGTCAGACCCTGCTGTCTCTTAGGCTTCTCATCAGGGAAGGAAAGCAACAGGAAAGGAAAACATTGGAAAACCGGTCCCCACAGCAGCAGCGGCAGCTGTAGCACATATCCTATAAAAGCAGGTAGGAGACAATGACTCCGATATGTTTCCCAGGCTGCAGGAACAGTGTCTTTCTAACAGTGCAGAGAGGACAAAGGCCAGCTTGCTGAGAATCTGTCAAGAGGGACTCCAGGAAGGGTTATTTTGGCAACAAAGAAGTTCTAGTGCTCAGGCACCTTGTGCACGCTCACCCTTACTGAAGAGAGCAGAGGCGACAGTGCAAGCACATTTTGTTATTCCACAGGTGAGCCAGTTCTGAGAAGTGGTTTAGTCCAGTGCATTAGACTGGGCGTCAGGTGTCAGTGTACCAGTGCTGGCTTTGCCCGTGGTCTGCTTTAAAACACTGGGAATATAATTTCACCCTTTTCTGCCTTCTTCTGTGAATGGAAAATATAAGTACTGATCTTCCTTGTAAAAGAAAGATGGTGCCCCTGAATGAGAAGTGCTGCTGCTACTCCTTGTGGTCTTTATTTTCCCACTTGAACAAGTAAATTCTTGGTGACCAGCAGAGCTATATATCAATGGACACACCCCTGCATACCCTGAGGGATTGTTTTCACCCGACACTGCTTGAGTCCCAAATCACTGTGATTATATTGCATGAAAGTGAGGGCAGGGATTTGGCTTGGAAGAAGTAAGGAGGCTCAATAGCATGGCCTGGGGATGCACACCTCTCCCATAGCCATCAGAACCTACTTTCTGCTTTATATGAGGAGAGAGAGGAAAGGTGTCCCAGTGCTGGCCTGGGACGTGGCCACTGACCCACACTGTGGCAGTGCATGCTCCTCCAGAGTCCTGGGGAAAGTCATTAAGGGCCAGACACTTCAGACCTACATACCTTGGAAATACTTTCCCTTAATTTCCCCATGCTTCTCTTTCTTATCTGAAAGGTGACTTTCAAGAATTTTCTGTCTTGCAGGAGCCTTGTGCAAGATAAGAGGCCTGAGATAAATACCAAAGAAAAGTTAAGGCCGTTATTTGAAAACTAGCTGAATAGGACTGAAAGCCTTTAGCCTTTAAGGGGGTAAGAAAAAAGTCTTGGTCTTCATTACATGACTCTAGGCAATAAGCATGCTATTTTAAGATTTGTAGAAAAGTCTTTTTTTTTAATCTTTTATCTGAACTGAGTTTAACATGGCTGATACTGACCCTACAAATAACTGGTTTAGTTCTTTCATGGTATGCTATCCATCCAAAATGGTCCTTAAATGACTCCTCTGCCTGCCTGGAAGCCTGCAACTTTTTGTTCTAACAGCTGGACTATGTCCTGACATCACCTCCCTTTGATGTGCCTGGAAACTTAAAGGAAGTGGCTCGGTCAAACTTGGACAGGCGTTTTTTGTTAGAGCCTGGAACTGAGTCCCAGCATAACATCCCACACACTGAGGGGGGTGAACTCTCACCCCAGAGTTGCCCAGCACTCTTGGATCTGACTTGGATACATTCAGGTGAGTGTCTGACTCAGTGTAAGTCTGGGTTCAAAATCCTGCACAACCACAGGACTGTGAGCACATCTGAGCACATCTGTCAGAGCTGCTAGGCCACTTTTGGACAGGCTATCTAACGTGATGGCAAGGAAGACAAGGAAGAGGAAAAAACCATACGAGCTGTGAAAATGTTGCATCTTTCAGATGCAAAAAGAACAACCACAAAAAATGTTATGCCCACACTGGAAAACATACAGTGGTTATCATGAAAATAACAATGAATTATGCAGGCTATGTGAGCTACACAGTGCTGTACAACAAACGTCAACCACCTAAAGCTTTCTGACTGTGAAGAATGTATCTGGACATATCTCAGGTTTATGGGTTCTGAGGCAATGGACTGTAATAAGATCACAGCCACCGGCTTCCTGGAAAAGTGATCTGGTTACAAATCATATAAGCTCATAATTATACTATAAATATATTGATCAGTTATTACTTGTGCTTCTTGTGCAGGCCAGTTGTAAAATACAATTATCAGGAGAGCAAGCACTATGCTCATAAAGTTATGTGATAATTTGAAAGTTAAAGTAATCATGCTCTGCCTCTGTTACTGCTCCCTATGTTTATTTCCCACAAGTTACAGTAGGGAGAAGGTAAGATGAAAGAAAAAGACAGGAGAAAAAATTTACCTGTGCTTCCATTCCTCATATCCCTGCTTTGGGCTGCTGGGAAGGTCTCAGCAGTTGGGAGCAGTGGAGTCCTACCATGTGCTTCTAAAAACAACATGCGTGAGCATGAAATCCTGTTCTCTTCCAACCCTTTCCAGTCATGCGAACAAGGCAAAAGTAATAGCAAATACACACGGTAAAGATGAAAATACTGGTTCTTATTCTGCTTCTCTGCATAAATTCTTGACCTTGTACAATGGAGTTAAGGCAGTAGTCACAAGTTACGTGGGTTTTTTGCAATTGCTATGGGAGAGCTGCTGTGTGTGGTCCCCTAGAAAATCATGTGAAGACTAGAAGTCGACTCCAGCATGAATTTAAATTTTCTGGGAGGAATTGACTTCAATTTGTTGAAAAATGAAATTTCCCACACCAAAATGAACATCTTGTACAAAATTCTTTACTAGAATGCTTGTATAAATTGCATATTTTAATCTTTATAACTTCTCTTTTCATCATCTCAAATTTTACAGGTGAATCAGCTCAAATGTCCAAGGATTTCTGTTTTCTTAGATTACCAGGCATCTTTCTGCTCAGACATGGAACAGTAATGCACATTCTGGACCGCACAGATACCTCTTCCTCAATACTTAAAAAGGGCCAGTAAGATTATTCGATGGATCAGCCTTATATAACAATTATATTTTTCATCTAAGTTTTGCCAAAATCAACTCCAGATTATGCTTCTGCATGTGTAAGTGCATCTGCACCTATGAAACAGAATCATAAAATGGGTTGGGTTGGAAAAAGATCTTGAAGATTTTGTAGTTCCAAACCGCTTTCCATGGGCAGGGACACTTTCCACTAAACCAGGTTCCTCAAAGCCCCATCCAGCCTGGCCTTGAAGACTTCCAGGAATGGGCAATTCATCACTTCTCTGGGCAGCCTGTTCCTTTGCCACATCACCATCACAGCAAAGAATTTCTTCCTTATATGTGATCTAAACCTACCCTTTTTAAATTTAAGGCCATTCCCCCCATCCTATCTCTGCATACTGTTGTAAGAAGTTGCTCCCAGCTTTGTGCATGTGTGAAACAAGCACAAGTGTGTGTATCTACAGAAAAAAAACCAGGTGGAAGTGTGCTCACCTGGGATCCTGCAGGGCATCACCCAGGAGTGCCCCTCAGGGCTGTTGGTGTCCTTGGGCCATGGCAGAAGATGGAGAACATGCTGATCCTGCAGCACGAACCCCACAAAGAGCCAGGTGGTAGCCACATAGGCAGAGCCAAAATAGATGGTCAGGTCTTGAAGCCGGGGCATCTTGCCCACAAATGTCCACAGTATGAAAGAGAAGGAAGAGTAAAATTGCTCCCTGTGTACGTCTTTGGTGCAGGTGGTGATGTGAGGAGGTGGCAGCACCCTGGGTGTGATGTTCTTGCCCCCAAGGCCCTTCAGCAGCTGGACGATCTCCCTGTTGTTCTTCAAGGAGAGGTCCTGACCACAGGTGTTGAGTGGGTAGCACCGGGGCACAGCCAAGGCCAAGCAGGTCTGTTGTGCAGTGGAGGTCAGTCCACAGGCAGGATATGCTGCCCTAGACCACCTTCTTTGCCCAGGAAATGAATGAGGTGCTGAGAAAGCAGCGCTGCCTGCTGGAAGGGAAATGACTCCTTGAATGACATCCACATGAACACAGTAGACATTCTGGAGCACGAACAGATCCCTGGAGAAAAGCTGGAAGGTCTCAAACTCTTGTGCAATGTCATGACATAAGTGAGGGTGCAGGCGGCCTCCTCACCTGCAAGGGTGCAGGTGATGTGGTGGTCCTGTGTGACCTACTCTGTGCAGTTCTGTTCTCTGAATGGTATTTTCCTTCAGAAGGACACCTTATCTTCAACAAGAGCTTTGCAGGCTTCTGCTAAAATCAGATTCACTCAGAAGTTCAGCCTCCTAAGAGGTTTTTGTGCTTGCAAATTAACAGCATAGAAAACAAATGGAAGTGAAACACTGACTCAGAACAGCAAAAACGCAATATCTGAGTGTTGCACAGAGGAGGAATTCATTGCTCCTCAGAAAAAGTCTCTCTTGAAATACAGTATCAGACACCACCAACAGCTTGTTTTAATGGCTGTGCTTGCTTCTTGCTGAGGACACATGGATCCATCTGACACAGAGTGTGCAGTTATGTTGCCCTTATTTTCAATATTAATAGCTGCACAGTCATCACTGATGTGGAAGCAGCATAACTAAAGAACAACTTGCAGATGGAAGCTGCTCCACATAGTGCATAATTACTGTCTTGGTAATGTGCAGCTGGCACATATTTCAATGTCCCCAAATTCAGTTTATGGGTATGTTCTTAACTGCGTCCTCCCCACTCTACCTTCATGTATCACAGAGCTGTTAAAATTTCAGTGCATGTACCCTATGACAGGAAAACCTCATACTTATCTCATACAATTCCTTTTTTTTTACTTGCAGGATTTTTTAACCACCTATATGTGTCAGTCATCACTGCTTCTGAGTTGTGAAAGACTTGTAACATGAAATAAATACTACTTCAATATGCCTCAGTGACAATTGCACTACTAGATGAAACGTATATATAAGCTGTTGTGGCCTTTTTGCTCTTTGATATTCTGAATAAATATAATTTCTAGAAGGCAATTTTCAGAAACCCAGTTTGATACATACCATTTTCCAGCCAAAGACCAAAGGATGAAGAAGAACCACTCATCCATCTTCCATCTCTATATTTCTGTCTTCACTATTCTTCATTTCTCATGTAAGGCCACCAACACTCACATATAGGAAGCAAGAGAGTTTTTGCCCCTGCGTAGAATTAAGTCACAGCCATCAGGTTTTTTCAGCAGTATTTTCATTTGCAAATTTGAAATCTGACAAACAGTTTCTGCTAAGAGTCATGCATGACTTTTGATGAGCTCCAGGCTTACATCCATCACAAGGAACTGGGTTAGCAAAACCTGGTATTTAAACTATTTAAACCAGCCCTGGGCTTTCTGATGAGACATTTGTATTTGTGAGAATACTGTGTATAAGATACTAAGATATAATACTAAGAACTGTGTATGCATCTGGTATAACATGCTTATGCAATGAGAGCTTGACATTGCTCTGACTAGAGTGAAACACTTGGAAAGTCTCTTTGTTCCAGCTGTGAGTCCTGCCATGACACAGCATATTTGGGGCATGTAAACTTTTCTCAGCATCACCTTCTTTTGCTCCAGTATGAAGCAATGCTGAGGCAAAATCAGTTGATCTGAGATTTTGCCAGTAAATGTTCTGAGTGGGCAGTTGTATTGGTTTGGCATGAATGGTGAAAACCAATTAGTTATCAGCCTTAAAACTGACAGCCAGGTTGGCCAGTTGGATGCAAGTGTACACCCCTGGGACACAGGGGTTAAAATACAGGTGAGATTTTGGGAAAGCTCTCTTTTGCTGCGGGCTTGCCATGAGATAACATCAATGGGAAGGGAGCAGCGGGGCCCGGCTTAGGCCCCGCCACCCCCGGGGCTGGGCTGGGGCAACCGGCCCAGGGCTGGCCCTGGCCGGAGCCGAGCCAGGCCCCTTCACGCCCAGCAAATGCCGGCAGAGAAGGGGAGCCACGGCTGCTGACATCCAGCCGATCCTACAGCCTGCACCACGCCGCCAGCTGGGCCGAGGAAGATGGCCCATGCCNAAGAATGAGAAATCCTTTGTTGTGGAGTTGTGCATCTTTAAAAGGTGAAACCCCATGTGTAAGTCCACAGCCCATATGTAGTCATGGGAAAGACTGTGTTTTGGGAAGCTCACAAATGCAGATTCTTGGGTGGGCTGCTTTTGTGGGAGCTGGAAGCCACAAACAGACTGTGTCTCTTGTGGAAAGTTACCAGAACAAAATCAGGAGGGACTTGTCTCTCTCTCAGACTAAATGAAAGACTATTTTATAAGTGGTACTGACTTAGAGTTCTGATTTTCTGTCTCTTTACATTGTTTTGTAGAAAAGTAAAGTGTTGGTAGGGGGGAGGGGAGCGCTTTTAAAAGGTTTCATGGGGGGTTTTTTGTTTACCCTTTGGTGTGTGTTAATAAATCTAACTGTTTCTAACTTTAAATTGAGTCTGTTTTGTCTTTCTTCTAATCCTATTCCATAGTAGAAAGATAGACCACTACACTGCATTTAACAAAATAAATTTGGCAAATGTGAAACCACTACAGCAGTGCATTGTTCTGCAGAGGGAGAAATACCATCACCTACCACCTAAACTCCATTGCAGACAAGTTGCCTCAGACACTGGTAGATCTCTCTCAAAGCTGCACTTCCCTCCCATCCTGGCCCCCAAGAGTCTCCAGGATTCTCTGTTCAAGCAGATTGCAGGCTGCTGGCAGAGGCTTCAGACCATCAAATACAGTTACAAGATGTAATGAGGAGAGGAGCACTGGAGAAGCTTTGTAAGGATTTATGGCCAGAATATCCCCCAGGAGGGGCAGCGGTGCAGGACAGATCTGGCAGTCAAGCTTACCTGGAGGCAGCAAGCAGCTGAGCCATTCCTCACTGGCCAGTCAGCAAGGATAGGTTGTCCTGCTGTCTCACACTGGAGGTCCAGAGCAATCTTCTTTGTGGGCACCAGTGCTTTCAGCAGGAGAACAGCTCCGGCGGAACTGAGGAGCTGGAACGGAGGTGTGCAAAGTCCCAGGAAGTAACGGAGGCTCAGCTGATGCTGCTGCAGGCCAGCTGTAAAGCTTGTTAAAAGATGCACAGATCCTGAGCTGAGACCACTATCTAAGCCTAGCAAAGAAATAAACAGCAAACATGGGAAAACATGTCCCAGCTCAGTCACCGGTGAATGCTGTCCTAGGGAGCACAGACCTGCCCATACTGCTTCAAACTCAGTCCTAATTTGATTGTTACACTGAATTATAGCCAGGAAGAAACACCACTCCCCTGTCTGACACCTCAGAAAGGCAAATCGCCACAACATCTGGTGACTGTAAGTCCAGCAGCCTCCTGCAGTCCTCTGTGCATTCTACAGACTGTGGAGTTCATGGCCTTTCCATCTCCTCACTGGGTCAGCTGGCTGCAACACCATTTCTCCCCTTCTGCCATAGTCTTAACATGAGACCTCCATCCAGCTGGAATTAGGAAGGTGTGGAAGGAGAAAAGCTGGGGGAAAGATGCCAGCATTCCTGCAGGAGTCAGGGTTTCATTGAGAGCGGTCTCAGTTGGGGGCAGATAACACAGGTAGCTTTTCTGAAGTACAAAGGCTGAGATCTTTCAGGGCATTTAGAAGTTTTGGAAATGGTCAGATCTTTTAAAACTGCAGTAGGCACAGTGTAATCTGCTACACAGATGGGAAAACCGCTAGGATCTCAAAATATATACATTATATATAAATATGTATGTAAGGAGATTCTTAGTTGTTGAAGCCTGCATTTACTAGCATGGTCCATATGAAACAAGTAAAACTACATGCAGAAAATGAGATGAATCTTCTCTTCACATGAGTGCAATGCAAGATTTAATTTTTCCTTGGTGTGTTTTGTTGTTGGTTTGTTGTTTTTTTTTCCTTGCACAGACATTGCTGCAACACCTTTGCAGAAATCCACTCATTGTGATGTGATCCTTTGGTACCAATAGCCTTGGGGGAAAAAAGGCTGCATGCTTGATGCTACTTCTTAATCCCAGTGCCTTGATTCTCTGGCACAGTTACTATTTAGATAGCTGAAAACATACATGTAAATGGCTGCTGTGGGAAGTCAGGCTGTCAAAATCTTTGGGGTTTTGAGGGACTTCTTTGTGTTTGTTTTTTAGCACTAGTTCTGCCTTGTGCTGCTCTGTGTGAAATAGACCCATGCTCAAATTATAGGCAAAAATCACCAAACCAAACTAACCCTCCCCACCCCAGAAAAAAAACAAAAAAAACCCCCACATAAACCAAAAAACCAAACCAAAAAAAAAACAAACAACAAACCAAAAAAACAAACCAAAGACAGTTAAAAAAAAAAAAAAAGTGTGTAAGTCACAGAGCCACCTCAATGGAAAAAGTATTTTTCAGGTATTGGTGTTGTTGATTTACCGACTCATCCAAAGTTCAGGTGCACAAAGCAGCCAAATCTAGATGCATATCTGAACCATATTATGGGACCTATCACCAGCAAGGTGGGAGGAAACATCATGAGCTCCTGGCTTTTTCTGCTGTATATTTTATTGGACCTCTGCATATTCTGGGTGCACAAACAGAGTTATGGGACAAATAAATAACAGATGATTGAATTTATCATGCAATTTAACAAATAGCCTGTGTAAAAGGGTTCTGTGCTGGCAGAACTAAAACTGCGGCTGACTGAGATTTGCAGTGCCACTCCTTTCTATTGTTCCCTGGACCTGCATTGAAGCGATTTTCATTTTAGCATGAGAGGAGTTTTTGGTGTGGCTCCTGTACTGGAAACATACTCCCCAGTAGGACTGGGGATTGAAATGTCTTCCATGTGGATGAATGGGAATAGACCTTTCCAGACAATATGGATATTATCTTAGGAATAAGGTTAGTACTCAGTAAACTGCTCCTGGCCTTAAATACAGGTAATTGGTTTCAGTTAATTTGTTAGCTAATTAAAAAGCAAGATGCATAGGTTTTGCACATTCGTTTCAAGTTCCTGTTTGGCCTCAGTCAGTAGCGATGAATGTGATTCATTTTATGTTTTTTTGGAGTCACTTGGCATTTTTTATTCTGTTGTTAAGACTATCGGTGTCACGATATTCCTTTTCCTGGCCCTCTCACGCAAAACTGTCAGTTTGAACTGGCACCACTGTTAAATTCACAGTGAGCCTGTAGGGAGCAAACAATTCTTCCTCAGTGTGTTTTTCTGTTTAGGAAGTGCAGGTAGCCACAGGTCGCTGTTTTGTGCCCAAGTAAAGGATCCCTTCATCCCTCACCCTTCTAAACTGAATGAGATGAAACTTCTCTGGTCTTGTGTTGATTTGGGATGTCCTACAATGTGCATGGTCTCTCTAAAACTCTCCCCTTGGAGCAGCCCTGCCTAGCAGGGGTCTTCTCTCAAACCTACCTTATTCATTTGCCCTGTCTGAGCTGGAAGGCAAATATATCCACTGTATAACACAGGGGAAGTGAAAGCAGACTCTGAGCACGAAAGCAGTCAAAACTTATTCCTGTCTCCCCTCTGCCCTCCCTTTTTCCTTGTTCATAGCAGTCCCTGCCATTCCTGCACTACCCAGCCAGCCATAATCTGACTGTTGAAAGAGAAGAAAATTGAAACCTACCTGAAGCAGGAGTTCCCAGGCAGAGGCACTGACACCGGACAGTCACAACGCAGCAGCACAGGGAGCAAATGGGAGGAGATGAAATGACACATCGAGGCAAATGCTAGCTCAGCTCACATGGCCCAGCAAAACCATCGAGTAATCTAATTGCACACAGTCAGTGAGCACATCTGTCTGCACAAACAGGGGCCAGGCAACGCACCATCTCTTCTGCCTTTCTCTTGCTGTGCTCTCGAGCTCCAGGCACAGAGCCTCTTGCCCTGCAGGAGCTTCACTGCTTGTCTGCGTTTGCAGCAGACTTCCAGTACAAAGGTTTTGGGAATAGGTAAGCTGCCTAGCCTCTTAGCAGAGCACATTTTACAAGTCAGACGTACTACTGCTCCAAAGCAGAGCGCTCAACAGCTCTCTTCTCCAATTAATTTCCAACAGGGACACGTACTCACCTCTGTGCAAACTACTCCTCATCAGCTGCTCAGGAGCAGCAGCATGGCATTCTCTTCCCTGCTCATTTATCCTCCTGCGCAGGGAAAGCAAGACATAATTAAACACGTTCTCATAGAGGACAGGCAGGCTGTGGTGGTGAAGCTGGTTTTCTTCTGTAAATATGACTAGATTTTGTAGCTGACACTGGTGTAGTCGAGGCACAGGTAGGCATAGCAATCTGTTTTCTCACTGCAGATTAATATACACATTAGTGTACAGCAAAGTACAAATGTACACGTGCAGCTACTATTTGCCCTGGAGGAGTGTCCAAAGGTAGCTTACAATGGGTTTTGCAAACATTTGGGCGCTTGCTAGCTTTATGAACATGAACCCAAGGTGTTCCCCTCGGTGTGTGAAGTGAGGCAGCTGGTGTTAGACCCCCAGAGAGGTGTCAGGTCAGGGTAGTGTCCCCGCAGCCTGGTGTCTGCATGGCCAAGGGTCTGCTCCCAGCGGCAGGTGTGTCATCAGCTAGAGGAGTAAAGCAACTCCATTTGCAGGTTGGCAGCCACCTGCTCTGCCGAGCAAGTCTGACCAGAGCCCGGGCTGCTGCTACAGGTGACTGGCTGTGTCAGAGAGAACAGGTATATGGATCAGATCACTGTTATTATTTTTAATGCCTCCACTAACATGTAGCATTATCATGTTCTTGATTCTGACCATATAACTTGTTGGCAGGTACAACATGAGCAGAGAACTCATAGGGATCTAGAAAACACCTACTGTCAAGAATGTATGAAAAATATATGCTTATTTATGGCATTAAAGAAAAAAAATAGGCAGGAAGTCTTCAAATATGTAAAAAAGGTAAACTAGAAGCAAATTCTGGTTCAAACAGGAAGGGAGTAGCTGATTCTCTCTGTTCTCTGTGCATAGGACAAGAACGAATCATCTTAGCATCAGAAGAGGTGAAAATCAGACATAATGGAAGCTTTGTAGTGATAAACAGTTAAATGTGGATTAGATTGTCTGAAGAGGCTGGAATTTTCCTGATGATGGTTTTCATTGGCAGGTTAGGCATAGCTTTTTCAGCAGTTTTACAGGCCATACTGGTTCAGACCTGGTAATTTTCTAGGTCTTTTCCAGCTTTCTTTCCTAGACAGGCTATATTACAGTACCATAACTTGGTTGTAGCTGGGCTGGGAATCCTGTTACACTCAGCAATGGTAACAAGAGGAGTTTGTCATCATTTAGAAATGTGTTCATGATCTCTGATAATTGCTATTTGGTTAAAATCAGGATAGTCCTGGACCATTCAGGAAGAGAAGAACATTTGTGAGATTTTGTGATTCATCCTAGGCATAAAGAAAAATCATTTAATAAATGCTAAGTCTGTAATAGTTTACCTATTGTCAGATATTTCACATCTTATGTCTTTTCTCATTGTAACACAAATTAGCTTGATGACTCTTCTGTTTCTTTTTCCTTCAGTGAATTACCAGGTGTCTTTTTCAGAGGGCTGTAGTAGGTATCTGCTGTCCTTAATGTCTTCCTACCTAGGAAAGATTTTTCAGTAGGTTTAGGTAGAACCAAGCCAGGACTTGCCTTAGAAAATCATTTTGCTCCTCACCACCAGCATCTGTGGGGTGCCACCTGGTTTTTGGGGCTCTGGAATCTCCCAAAGGGCTTTAGGATTGAAAGCATTCCCATCACACTGCACTGCAAGGTTGCTTGGGGGATAATGTTAGACACCCTTGACTGTTAGAGCCCACGAAGCTGTTTGTGAGTAATGAGAAGCCACTGGCAGAAGTACAGACATTGGCTGTCAGGGAAGGAAGCTGACCAGTGCTGCACAGCTGCAGTTTTCTACCCACCAGTGGAAATATCACCATTTGTAGCCCAAAGTTTTTCATAAGATTTAGCCTAATATTTTCAACTTCTGTTGCCTTGTTTTCCCTTCGGAGGCTTTACTGTGTGCTAGGGTCTCCTCACTGTATAACCAAGAGTCTGAGCAATGCAGCCTGTGCTGCTGAGCCCTCCACCTCACACTGCATGAGCCTCAAACTTGAACTGAAAGTTACCACAGTTCTAATGTGGAGACAGGGGATTTTTTCCCTCTGTCTTTGCCATCCACAGACATATGGAAGCCTGCATCATCCTTTTTAGAAGGAGCGTTGCTTCAGGCTCCATCAGGTTTTCACATCATCCCCACATATTTTTCCTGGTTATCTTCTGGAGCTGCTGATGTGCACACACCCAAAACTGCTCAGCAAAATCTCAAACTCCACTCCTGAGTGTTTCAAATTGCCAAGCACCTTTCTGTTTGCTTTTGCTTAGGGTGGAGGCTCATGTTGATGTTTTGGTCCCTTGTTTGACTGCTAACACAAAAACCTTTTATGGCTGTCTTACGGGAAGGGGAGTGGCTGCAATCACCATTCCCCATGGGTTGAAGACAGACCCTGATGGCATTACTGAAGCTGGGACAATCTTGTCTCCCCATATTGGGTCACTGGAAAGTTGCCAAGACAGTTATAAAAGGACAAAGAGGCCAGAAAAGTACTGGAAATCTCCTGCCTTGCATGACATCGCATTCCTCAGCTCCTGCAGATAGCCTTGTCTTGTCTGGTCCTTTCCTGCTACATGGCTTCTCCCAGGCTGAGATTTTCTTACTGGATTGCCCAGTTACTATACACACCTGGCAGCTGGTGTCCTAACATCTATTTTCTCTCCTTAGACAGGTTATTTCATGGTACTTTCTGGAGCCTTTCTTTTGTAGCATGTGTGGATACTGCTTTGAATTATAATTGTACTCTGCAGTCAAAATTCTGCAAGTGTTTCTTTTCTTCCAATTTACCTCAATTTCTGTTTGGGAACTGCTTACAGCTTCTTGGCTGTTGCTCACACTGAGAATGCTCCTTGGCCTGAACCCCAAGCCTTTATTTAGATTTAGGTTTTGCTAAACTACTTTTTATTTTGCAAAGAATGTACACTTTTCCCCCTACCTACAGCAATCAGAAGAAAACAGGCAACTTTATCGCTAAGCCCCTGTTTATTCCATCTCTGTGGGCTCTGCTCATGACAGAGAAACATTTTTGGGTACACGGCAGTTATGTCCTTCTCAGGAGATCCTGGTCTACAAATGGTTGTAGGCTGGAAGGGTGCTAGGAAAAGTGCCACCTTTCCTTGCACATCTCCTTTGCTCTTCTAAAGGCCTCAGCACCTGCTGGGGACACAATACTGGTCTGGGATGTTATGACCCTCCTGAGTTCCTGCTCAGGGATGCATAGACCATTGCTTTTCTCACTCTCAGACCCTTTTCACACACACACACAGAGCTCAGCTGCAAACACTGCCCTCCTCCAGGCCATTGGTTGCCAGTAGGTTCTGAGATTTCTCCAGGTCAGGTCTTGCTCAGGACATTACATGAGCTCACTGTCTTGGATGGTGGCTGCTGTGACTAAAGAGTACAGGAGTCTGAGCTGCTCCCGGTGGTCAGCCCAAACAGACCACAGAGAGACACATTGCACCTCTCAGCAGGCTCTGAGGTTTCTTACACACCCAGATTGCTGTGTCCAGCATGAGGCCACCATGTCCTCTAATCAATACAGCAGTTCTGGGGCAACCTGGCTTCTCTGACAGAAAACAGTGGTGGATTTATGCGCCTGTGTTCATACAGTACCATATTAAACATTTCAGCTGCGCCATCTCATAGCGGAAGCTAGACTTTTTCCAGGGGCATTAGCTATGGGATCTCCAGAGTTATAGCCACATTAATCACGAATTCCCCAAGAAACTGCCCTACCCCATTAAATACACTGGCATATTTTTTAATAAGGTCACCTGCCTTGTGTCAGCTGAGATGGAACAATTCCCACTTTCATTACCAGTTTGATCAATTTAATATCCAGCCTGCTCAGGGACTACGCTCTAGTGATGCTGCTGTGTGTACAGAATGAAATTTGTGGTGTTTTACATCCTATTTGATTGAGTCTTAAAGCGCATCATGTCTGTTGATGCCCCCCTGCTTTACTTTTCTCTTGTAAAGGTGGGTTCTTACTCTCTTTTCCTCCAGCCAGTCCTACTGTTGCCACACCAACATGGAAAACCACACAGCCATCTGAGGAGCCAGCTGAACCTTCTGCTTGCTCTCAGTTTCTTCTGGGACCTGACTGTTTTCATGGGAACACCAGGAGTGTGGTCCTCTTTCTGCTGGCTGCCTGGTCTTAAGTATCACATCCTCTACCCTGATTTCTGTTGCATGGACACCCAGGGTTATCAGCTCTTTGTGGCAAATCTGTTGCAGGCCACCGTGCTGTCCCCAGGCAGTGTGTCCCTGGTGCTCACCAACCAGCACCTTCTGATCTGCAGTGATAAACTCTGCTGCGGCAGCAGGACCTGCCTTGTGATGCAGGGCCAGCATTTGCATTGGGACTTGCAGAGTAACCTCTGTGCTGTCCCTTTTACGCAGCTTTTGCAAAAAATAAACAGTCCTTTTGACTCTTCTTATGCAACTACTTACTATAGAATTATATATTCAAACAATAGGTTGGAAAATACCTCCAAGATCATTGAGTCCAACCTTTGACCAAACACCACCACACCAACTAAACCACAGCACTAAGTGCCACGTCCAGTCAGTTCTTAAACACTTTAGGGATAGTGACTTCACCACTTCCCTGGGCAGTCTATTCCAATGCTTTACCACCTCTTCAGGAGAAAAATTCTTCCTGATGTTGAACCTGAACCTACCCTATCTCAGTTAAGGTCATTTCCTCTTGATCTGTCACTTGTTAACTGGGAGAAGAGGAACCCTCACCTGAGTACAGCCTCCTTTCAGGTCGTTGTAAAGAGTGATAGGGTCACCCCTCAGCCTCCTTTTTCCCAGGCTAAACATACTTCAGATCCCTCAGCTGCTCCTCATGCGACTCTCTAATCTCCGTTGCCCTTCCCTGGACAAACTCCAGCCCCTCGGTGTCTTCCCTGTGGTGAGGGGCCCAGAACTGAAGACAGGATTCCGGGTGTGGCCTCACCAGTGCTGAGTCCTGCAGGACAACCACTGCCCTGGTCCTGCTGGTCACACTGTCCCTGATACAGACCAGGATGCCCTAGGCCTTCTTGACTACCTGGGCACGCACTGGCTCATGCTCAGGTATGAGCATGACCTGCATCCCCATGTCCTTTTCCTGCGGGCAGCTTTCCAGCCATCCGTTCCCCATCCTGCAGAGCTGCATGGGGCTGTTGCGGCCAAAGTGCAAGACCTGGCACTTGGTCATGTTGAACCTCTTTCCATTGGCCTTGACCCTTCAATCGAGCCTGTCCATATCTTCTGCAAAGCCTTCCTGCTTTTCAGCATGTCAACACCCCTGTTGAACTTAGTGTCATCCATGGATTTACTGAGGGTACACTCAATCCCCTCATCCAGGTCATGAATAAAGATAATAAACAGAACTGTCCCCAGCAGTAACCCCGCTAGTGACTGGCCATCGAGGAGATGTGACGCAGTTCGTCACACACACACACAAACACACACTCACACTTTGATCAGAAGGCATGAACTAAGAACTACCTTTATTTGAAAGTCTGACTCCATTATATAGTATTTCTACAAAGGCCAGGGATTGGGGGAGAAGGTTGACACCTCTCCCCATCCCATTGGTCAAGACAACTGTCCATCAGCTGTCCATATCTCTAAGACCAGGAATGAATACTACATTGAAGTTATGACAAACATTTGCCGGCGTTTACAGACCAGGGCGTGAGAAAGATCCCCAAGCATGAAACTGTGAAACAGAAGAGAAGGCTGAAAAAATCAGGGCGACAGGGATGTGGATTCACTACCACAGTGGGTGACAGATTTTAACCCAGCAAAGAGTGCCCCTAAGCAAGATGTGGGCTGCCAACTTGTCCAGCATTGTGCCATGGAAGTCCAGGTAGATGGGGCAACCTTTCCCTCATCCACCAGGCAGATCACCTGGTATAAAAGGAGATCAGGTTGGTTGAGCATGACTTGCCTTTCATAAACTCATGCTAGCTAGGCCCGATTCCCTGATTGTCCTGTCTGTGTCATATGATTGCATCCAAGATGATCTGTTCCAGGACCTTTCCCAGCACCAGGGACAGGCTGACAGGCCTGTATTTTTTAGATCCTCCTTCCAACCCTTCTTGGGGATGGGCTTTTCTTTGACTAACCTCCAGTCATCTTGGACCTCCCTAATTCACCAGGACTGACGATAAATGTTATAATTTAAACACAAGCAGTTGGTTTTCAGTTTTCTTTCATCCAAATAGTAGTGAAAAATGGCTGTCAATGGCTCCTTCGGGTTGGGCTTTGATCCTTTGCGACCCTGCTGATTCAGAGGATTTCTCTCTGGGCAGCAAGAAACGGCACATGGCAATGTCCTGAAGAGTGGGTGTACGATAGATATGTTCCAAAGACTAGATCAGTGAAAATATTGCAAGCCTTCTTGGGAAAGGAATGATCCCTTATCTTTGCAGATAATTTTTACCAGTAGTCTTCTGTGTTTGTTACATAATGCTTGAGGTTTTGGGGAGCAACGTGGCTAGCAACGTCTCAGAGGAAAAAAAAAAAAAAGAAATATGGCTAGAGGAGTGCATTAGAGTGACCATTTATAATCTACTCCGTTCTACAATCCGTAGAGGAATGCTGAAGGAGACTACTGACTGTTAAAGCACTGTGAATTTACANAAATAAAAATAAAAATAAAAATAAAAATAAAAATAAAAATAAAAATACTTTGTAAACATGGCATGGCTGGGCTCAATAACTATTCAGTGAACTCATTTGAATGTGCATAGACAGGGCTTGCTTGAACTGCTGCATCAAAGAGAAATGCTGAAATGAGTCATTTGTGAATCATGGCTTATTTTCTGTTGTTAGCTCATCTGGAATCCCATGGTGATCAAACACCCTTTTACAATGTGTTAATACTTCGCTACTCCATGTGTTTAGCAACAGCTCTGTTCCAATAAATTGCAGGTAGTCACCCATTACAAAGAGGTAGGGTTTTTTTCTGCCGCGTGTAAACCGGCTGGAACAAACTCAGAGACGAAAACACCAGCAAAATTTCGAGCTGTTCCAAACACTGTTGCCCACACTGCTTCATTCCAATATCATACATGCCTTCTGTCTCCTTGCTTGCAGGGCACAGTTCAGCCAGGAGAGATTGCCTATAAGGACTAGGGCTCCCGCCCTCCAAGAGGCTGCAAGCAGCAGCAGGCAAAGCACTTTCGGGGCATAGGAATGAAAGGGAGGCAAGAAAAAATCATCCTCGGCAGCAGTTCAAGGTAAGGCCCTGTTTTCCGAATTGGTGACTGTTCCCGTCCTATGCCTTCAGTTTACTGGAGAGATTGGACCAGATTAGAAGATGTTCCAGGCCTTGGTCTGCCTAAATTTGGAGGGAACTGTAATCCTTCCCCNCCCTAAGCAAGATGTGGGCTGCCAACTTGTCCAGCATTGTGCCATGGAAGTCCAGGTAGATGGGGCAACCTTTCCCTCATCCACCAGGCAGATCACCTGGTATAAAAGGAGATCAGGTTGGTTGAGCATGACTTGCCTTTCATAAACTCATGCTAGCTAGGCCCGATTCCCTGATTGTCCTGTCTGTGTCATATGATTGCATCCAAGATGATCTGTTCCAGGACCTTTCCCAGCACCAGGGACAGGCTGACAGGCCTGTATTTTTCAGATCCTCCTTCCAACCCTTCTTGGGGATGGGCTTTTCTTTGACTAACCTCCAGTCATCTTGGACCTCCCTAATTCACCAGGACTGACGATAAATGTTATAATTTAAACACAAGCAGTTGGTTTTCAGTTTTCTTTCATCCAAATAGTAGTGAAAAATGGCTGTCAATGGCTCCTTCGGGTTGGGCTTTGATCCTTTGCGACCCTGCTGATTCAGAGGATTTCTCTCTGGGCAGCAAGAAACGGCACATGGCAATGTCCTGAAGAGTGGGTGTACGATAGATATGTTCCAAAGACTAGATCAGTGAAAATATTGCAAGCCTTCTTGGGAAAGGAATGATCCCTTATCTTTGCAGATAATTTTTACCAGTAGTCTTCTGTGTTTGTTACATAATGCTTGAGGTTTTGGGGAGCAACGTGGCTAGCAACGTCTCAGAGGAAAAAAAAAAAAAAGAAATATGGCTAGAGGAGTGCATTAGAGTGACCATTTATAATCTACTCCGTTCTACAATCCGTAGAGGAATGCTGAAGGAGACTACTGACTGTTAAAGCACTGTGAATTTACACCAGGAAAAACAAAACAAAACAAAACAGCCGGCTGCGCTGCCGTTTATCGCCTGTGCCGCTGGATGGCAATGCTGGATAAAGTATCGCTGGAGAAAGCATCGCTGGATAAAGCATCGCTGGAGAAAGCCTCGCAGCCCGCGGCGGGGAGAGGAGGAGGAAGGGGACTCGCAGCGCAGGCACAGGGACCGGCTACGGACAACGCAAGGCAGGAGCGGGCATTGCCTGGGCGAGCCCGCTGGGTCGTCGCATCCTTTGCTGTAATTTTCAACCCGAAAGGGGATGCCCGAACCACGGGGCGTGATTTCTCAGGAGCCCGCGCTTGGAGGGCTCGAATCACGGAAAACTAGTATTTGGTGACGAGTTTTTAAGCGTCGGAAGGGGTTGTCGGCAGGAGTGACTGGAGTCAAGCGCTGGCTCGGCTTGCTAGAAATTGCCCAATTTTTATACTTAAAAACTGTACTAACGCTTTGTAGCAAATAAAATAAAAATAAAAATAAAAATAAAAATAAAAATAAAAATAAAAATAAAAATACTTTGTAAACATGGCATGGCTGGGCTCAATAACTATTCAGTGAACTCATTTGAATGTGCATAGACAGGGCTTGCTTGAACTGCTGCATCAAAGAGAAATGCTGAAATGAGNTGTGAGGGAAATTGTATACTTCTCCTTTTTTTTTTTCTTTTTTTTTTTTTTTTTTTCCCTGTAACAAACTGAATCGGTCCAACAGGTCTGCAAGAAGTTGACAAGAGTCTGAGGAAGAGGGTGTGAATCCCTTAAGGCTGCAATTGTCATTGAACTCTCCGTGGTGTGAAACCACAGCCTGAGGTGCTGAGCTTCTACCAAGAGCAACTGAGGCTGAGGAACCAATTCCCTTCTGCCAGCTCTTTTATTGGAGTAAGTGGCTGGAGATGGAAACATCTTCAACCAGTACAGCAAGCTTCACCACAGCCCATCTGTCAGAGCCCTAAGCCCTGTCTGCCGGTGAGTTACTTAGCCATAAAGGCCCAAATACTCTTTGCCATCGTACTTAGGTTTCTTCTGTCACACATAATTGTAGCTCAAAGGTCCTGAATAATTGCATTCCTATTGGGGCCGATCCAGCCCCCAATAATAACTTTAATAACTTTGCTCTTAATCAGCCACTTGAATCCCTTTCAATCCCCAATCCAGGCTCAGTCATGCTGTAATACAGTAGAGGAGCCCCATTCACTGTGGGGCTAATTTAGTTTAAAAGGCAGCCAGCCTATTTATGGGACAATTTTTTGTTCATGCTCTGAATTCTTATGCACAATCAACAGCCTATAAACCTGGTCAAACCAACACAGTAGTTGTTGCCCACTAGTGCAGGCATTTGGGGCTTACAGCCCCTAAGAGCAGAGTTTGTGCTGTGCTCCCCCACAAGTGGAATATATCCCCCATTTGGTCAACGGGCCCTCTCATAGGGGAAAAACGTAGAAACTCTTTTCCTGCACTGTAAATCAATTTCATACGATCCCAGGATGAGTTTGAACTCACACTCACACAGTAGCTTTTGTGACCAGTGCCAGCCTTGCAAAATAAAGAGGCACCACTTTTTCTGTGTGAGGGGAGAGCAGAAAATTGAGACAAGCAGGAGTATCACTCCACTGGTTGTGTTACTGGGAGCAGGATTCCCAGGAACATGGGGAAAGGTTTTTACTCTTGAGAAGGTCCTACATAAGGACCAGACTGTTAGCAAAGCTTGAGTTCCTTAATGGGTCTAAAAGAAGATTAAGTAGCAGCTTGTTCTTGGGTTTTGAAACGCAGCCCACAGCATGCAAGACCACATAGGGGTTAAGGCATGCCAATATCCAGCAGGGGAACAGGCACCAAGGTAGATGACCTAAGTCCTAACACAGGACAAGTCCCCTGAATTAAGCAACACCTTAATTTTTCCTTCAGGGATATTTCTAGGCTGGCTACCTGAATTCAGCAGTATGCCTTACCAAAAACTTTGGTGGGGCAACTTGATACTGCATGAAGGAAGGGTAGAAACAAGAAAAAGAAATGAGGCAGGGGAAGCAGGTGGAAGACAACTTTTGGGATCATTTCTCCTGATGTGGTTGCCTTAGGGAGCAGATTTACTTCTGACAAGGAAGGGTGCAGTGGAAGGGCTGGTGAAAGGAGTAATAATTGCTCCAGGTGGGAAACCAAGGCAGGGTAACCACCTGCTCATAAATATTGGCAGGGTAGGCCTACATCTACATTGCCTACAGCTGGGGCCATCTGTCTAAAGGCAGGCACGGGTGTCAGGAAAGGAGGGCCTTTTCCAGGTTAGCAAGGCTGAGTGTGAAGCAGGTGATGCCGACTCTGGGACAAGTGATAGCTTGCCTGGGTTTGCCTGCCGTATGTTCTCCAGTGACATTTTGCAGAGTGTGTGTTTGTATGTTTTCTAAATAGCCCCAAATAGACACCACACCCCTCACACATGCACATCTCTTACTTGTTTTGAAATAAGGACTGGCAGCTGGAAGGCAGGAAGGGGGACAAAGACTTATGAGACTCATTTCTGCAGAGCCCATTTGTAACAGGACCTCCGACAGAGTAAATCTTGCCAGAACTTGGGCTGGCTGGAATTCCTTCCTCTATGTCCAGCTGTTTGCCACATCCTTGTACCCTTAGGCAACTCACTTTATTCCTCTGTGTCACAGTTATTTTGAAGATATGAAATAAGTAATACCAACTACCTCACAGAAAAAATATTTACAGTTCATCTTAGGATTTTGCTAAATTTCTGTGTCAAATTTTCTCTACCTCTGCCTTCATCTGGGAAGAAAAATTGATTGTAGTGCAACCCGGATGCAGAGATATAGATAAGTATTTCACATGTATTGCCTGTCTAGTTTGTAAATCTGACATTTTGATAGCTTAAGATATATTAAACGCCTTTTTTTTTCCTGTAGTCTTTAAGGCTCTTTCCAGTCTGGACTTCAGACATACTGGGAGATAAAGCGATGTAGAAAAGCTAATGATAAATGTCCTGACTCCAGGAAGTGGTGTTCTAAGGACATTAGTCACTTTGGATAAAGTTGCCAAAGAAGGCAATTCCAGCAATCCTCCAGCATCTAAAGGAGGAGAGGTAAGGAGTGGAAATGGCACAGCTCAAATTGAGAGTCAGGCCACTGGGTAGCATTATCCAGACTGTCCTGGCAGAGCTCTCCCTGTTTTGAGTGCAGTGTTTCCGATGCTGAGTTAAAAGGAGAAAAACTGGCATTATTCTTCAGCTGAATTTCCCAAAAAGAGGACACAGAGGGGCGCCAAAGTCTTAGGAAAAGAAGCACAAGCTTAAGCTTTTTTTTCCCTTATCGCTTCTCTCTGGCAGGCTCCTCAGCCGGTGCAGTCGGAGGGCTTCACTCCCGGCTCCGGAGAGAGCAGCGTTAAGGGAGCAGCTCACTAGCTCAAGACTGATTTCGCTTGCGAACGCACTGGGGCTTCGCAATCGCTTACACTTGCGCGGTGTAAACAGTCTGGGCGGCTGCTGGCTGCTAATAGCTCTGTGCCTCTCCCAAGGGGAATCCTGAGGAGAGATGGGATGTGCCCAGGTGTGCGTGGGGGGGTCTGATTCCCGCGGGAGGCTGGCGCATCTCTTTGTCCTTCTTGCACGGCACTTGCAAGCATGGCCTCAAATTTGTTCTGGACAAACTTCCCAAATGAATTTGGAAAAGTGCCATTGTATGGTAATACCACGCTTTGAAGAATAAAGAGGGTTTTTTGTCCAGTGTCCAGCTGTTTGTATTCCTGGGTGTGAAGATGATGGTCTAAACCTCTGTCTGCTCAGTTTGTCTTCGTGAGCTGAACCTGGCGTGGTGGTGCCTACAGCGGCTGGAATGGACACCAAGATGAAAATCCCCAGGACAGCTGTAATGCGGGTGTTCGTCAGCCATAACCTCCTGCCGCGCCCTCGTTTCCCTTTGACAGAGGGAGGAGGGTGGCGAAAGAGCTGTTTCATCAGCCCCTGACTGCAATTAGATTGTACATATAGCGGGTTGGTATTCTTTCAATGGCTGTACGGAATGATTACACCAGATTATCCAGTGCACAGCCTGCTCTTTCACTCACCTCCAGAAGTTTTACTCCACAGTTGTCAGGCTGGCAGGACATTTTGGTATTAAATACCACATAAACCCAACCGAGCCAAGCAAACTATACCCATAGCATAAGCTGCCATGGAAAAAAAAAAGCCATGTTGTTCACTGTTTTGTTTTGTCTTGCTCTCCACTGAGTGATATATCTTAGTGACAAGTTGGTGTAGCCACACAGCAATTCTTTTAATACCATAAAGTGTCGTGGGGTGCGGACATGTCCTAGGACAATGGCTAGAGCTAATGTTAAAGGCTAAATGTATTGCAGCTGCATACAGTCTGGGCTAGATTAAAGACTAGAGCTTTGGAAGTTTCTTGTTAAAAAAAAAAACAACAAACAAAAACCAACACCCCTCCCCCACAACAACAACAAAACCTTAAGAGATTTTTTTTTTGTGCAGATTAATTTTGGTCTGGATGTCAGAGCCTCCAACAGTCATTTTCCAGTAATATGGCTTATTGTAATTGTTTGACACTTTAAAATACATGCCTTGCAGACAGCAGTTCCAATGTTAGCTTAGAAATATCAAAGTAGATTTTATTAAAACTCTGCTGTGGGTAATACCAGGCTTTGTTTTCTGAACATGTCTCTATTAGGGTGTTTTATTCAATGCACTGAAAATGAAATTCCACTTCCATTATATCATGTCATGCCAGGATGGATGCCACACCAAAGTGTCATTGGAGAAGCTGAGAGATTCAAACATGAGTGCCCAAATTTAGCCACCACAGAGTAAGTACAGTGAGGTATCAGACTGGAAATGGCCTGTTTTATGGAGTTTCCAATTGCCTCCTCCTCTTAATATTGCTTTCCTGGCTATGGGACATGTTCGGGTGGCTAGTTCCATCCCAGTTCTTGGTTTCCTTTCCTTCCCTTGATCTCAAGCAAACCAGCTGCAAGACCTTATCTTCCCTTTGCATCAGTTTACTTATCTGTAAAGCAGATAAACTAATAACACTGCACTTCTCAAGAGTTTGTTGAAGCTTATTATACAGCAGTGAGTGCTGTAAGAGGGAAGTCATTACAAAAATGACTGTGTTAATATGACATGGGGGTAAGATGAAGAAGCCCCATTCTACTCCATGCAAGTCAGTGGAGCTCTGTTATTTGCTTTAGCAGAAGCAGGGATTTGGCCTATGCTTAAATGACTTGCACTTGTTTTTCTTCTTGAATGCTAATATAGAGTTAAGAGGTAGCATTACAAGGAAAGCTCATTCCTGCCTATGTGTAAATATTTAGCAGCTGAATAGGCATTATTTAGCAGGGCACAATTTCTTCTTCTCCACAGTTTTCAAGGATGTCGTTCTAAGCTGCTACAGATCAGAAGATACACTGAAATTACCAGATCAAAATCCTTCCCATATAAGTGTACACATACAGAATTTATTTTACTGGGCAATTAAATGTGTAAGATAAATATCCCTGGGGGAGGAGGGTTGTTTGAGGTTTTATGGCATATCTTATTATGGGCTCAGTTTTGAAATCTTAATCCAAGCAAAACTCCCCATGTGGAGACTTAATGCCGGAGCGTAACTGTATTCTGTACTCAGGATATGTGCAGTTGCATCAGTGGATTTTAGGGCAAGGGGGTAGCAAAGGCAGTGAAGCTTTGCCTAGAGAAAAGCAGCCCTTCCTAGAACATTTATAATTAGCAATAACCCTTTGATCAAACACAACGTGTTGAAGGACCTTAGGCAGCATATCGTTTTCTGGATTTCATCAGACAATGTTATTGATGAAAAAATTGAAAATATGTAAAATAGAACTTTTTTGTGATTATTTTGGCGTGGCATGATCAGTAAAACTGCAGTCTACTGCAGCTATGAGGTTGTTGGCAAAATAATTGCCTGTGTTTCAAATGCAAAGGCTTTTTGAAGGACATGTGAGTAGTCAGAATTGCCCAGAAAATACTCCAATTTTATACTCAAGCTGCAAATACATTTTTTTTTCTTAAAACTGGGTAGGTTTTGTCTGTTTAGAAAAAGAAATGTACAACAGAAAAAAGCATGCAAGTTGGAGTGAACAAATAATCAGATCTTGACAAGTGGATAGGTTTATATTTCTAAAGACAAAAGTGCTTGGTATCTCTAGCATGAATTTATTGTGCTTTGCAAGGGAAAAAACAAAAATAAAAACAAAAACAAAAACCTCACCACCTTTGTACTTGAGACCATACAACTACTCCCTGGGGAATCCAAAAAAATATGAACCCCAGAGTTTTACCCCACCAACACTTTACTCAAAGGGATAATTTTTAGGAGCTCATTTTCTGGACATGACAATGACAGTAGCCAGCCCGTAAGGGCCTAGGTTGAGAAAGGTGTCTGGTGAAGCAGAATGTCCCGGTTCCCTTTCCCTACGAGGTCTAGGGCATGGGAATTTGTACCATGTGGTTGCTCATGCAAACACCGGCCAGTCGTCGGTAGCGGGGTTGCATTGGCACCGCAGTGTGTGCTCAGTATTAACTCCTGATTACTTGCCGGTTTTGCTTGTTTGGTTGGTTTAGTGTAGTTAGTTTGGCAAATAAATATTAAAGGAGCAGGTGAGACCCACGTGCTCCTTGGAAAAAAACTCGCTATTTCTCCTCCCTCCAAAAAAAGTTTTCATCAAGCTTCCAAAAGAATTGCACTCAAACACCTCTCCCATACTGTCATTTGGCATTGAAAAAAATAGCTATTTGTACGCACTTGTAAGTGTTTATTTGCTGATTTCCTAACTGATCAGCGTCCTGACAACATTCAGGGGATTCACACACCGGACCGGGGGCAAAGGGAGTCTCGGGAGGGGGTGGAGGTGTGAGGGAGAATGGCAGAGACGCGCGGAAAGGTACCACCACAGTGCCGTAACTCAGGGACACAGCATCCTCATCCTTCTCCTCCCGCTCCTCTGCAGAGGCTGCGTAGGGGCCACGGCTCCTCGTCTTGTCCAAGCGGGACGTCCCGCATCCCCCTTCAAAGAGTATCCCAGAGCAAAGTCGCGACGCGGGGAGCCGGAGGAGGGAGGACAGGGAAGGGGCATTTGGTTTCGTGAGGTCCCGGGAGCAGCTGAAGCGACCTGTTGCACTCGGTGAGCTTCTCTCCTGCGGGAAACGGGCTTGAAAAAAACCCCAAACTCTGCTAGACCGAATAGCTGGGAGGTAGCACAGTGGACAAGGCGGACAGGTGTGCGCATACGGATTTCTTCTCTTATCCTTTCTTTTCTCTCCTTTGCAACATCCCAAATCGCTCATCGGAAGGGCTCTTCCGGATCCACTGGCCGCAGGTTGAAACTGCTCTGCTCGGGGGCCCGTCTCCCCCACAGCAGGGCATAAAAACAAGAAACAATCTCCCAAATCAACAGAGAAAAAACCTCTCCGCTAACATCCGAGTCACAGCACCTCCCCTTCTCCGGCACCGGCCTCCCAAAAGTAATTGAATCGTGTTGGACCGCAAAGTGCGAGCGAAAAAGGGCGGAGAGTATCTGTATTTTTTTTCCCCATTTTTGTCTTTGTTGTGTAGGGTTTGCGGTGTTTGGGGTGTTTTCATGTCCTGCCGGGTTCTGCCTCTTTCTTTCTGGTCCCCTGTCTGCTGTAAGAAGAGCCCGGGAAGACACCCCGTGCCCACAGTGACGGCAACCCTCATCCCGGGGACAGCGGCCACCCCTCTTCCCCCCAGCCTCGTAAAGCCGAGGTGGACCCACACCAACCTCAACCTCTCCTTTCTCCCTCCGAAAATGCCGACGCCGGGAGTTGGGAGTTCAGCCTGGGCAGAGGACGGGGCGGGGGGTGCGAGCCCACCCCGCTGCCGCCCGCAGCCACCGCGGAGCGTCTGTCCCGGGCGGCGCCGAGCGGGGCCTCCGCCGGCCCTGGGGCCGCCTGAGCTGCAAGCGACCCCGCGGGCGCAGGCCAGGCACTGCCAAAAGTTACTTTAGAAAAAGGAAAGGAAAAGGGAAAAAAAAAAAAAAAGATGCTATTTATGTGTCAGTGAGCCGGCGGAAAATCAGCCAGCCGCGTTGAGCTTCTCCCCAGCCGAGCGGCACTGGGGCAGGGAGAACTGGAAAGCAACAGTGAGAAAAATAACCAAGCCCAAACTCCCCGCAGAGAATCGGGAGCCAGATTTATCTGAACGTTCTGGCGGCTCGCCCTGGGGGCCGGCAGAACAGGCAGGAGGGAGTAAGAAAGACCTGTCCGGCATCTGGGAGCCCGGCTGGTGGGGATGCTCAGGAGTGAGATCGGTAACTCAGACCGCCTTGGGAACCTCGACCTCGGGAAGGTAAATGACCCCCAAGACCATCTCTTCCCTACTTTCTCGTTGGGAAGAGATCCGTGGAGGGGTTTAGCCATGAGAAAGCTGCCCGTGAGGGAAAGGGAAGCAGGTAGGGCTTTGCCCCGTGTGCTATCCGCGCTGTGACACATCGGGAGGGAGCCGGCGCGTCCCTCGGAAATAATTCAGGGGGCACAGAGCTCCGCGATGACTCCCTCGCAGCCACCTGCTAAAATCCCTCCCGAGCTGTGAATCAGACGGTGTGACATAGAGGAGCGAGAACATGTCTTTGCGCTAGAAGAGTTTTGTCTGAGGAGAGAAGGTGGCTGAGCTTCAGCTTCCCTTTGTACAGGGAGGAGGCAGGCGGCAGGGCGAGACAGAGCTGGCACTTCAGGGACGTCAGTAGCTCAGGGTGCGGCGATTTCAGTCCCCTACACGGGCCGAGGGTGCCCTCAAGGCTGCGAGAGAAAGGCGTCCTCTAAACGCCCGAGCCAGGGAAGTCGAATTCACCCCCGAAGTGCGGTCACCAAATGCCTCAGGGAGGGGAAAAGGAGCGCCCCACAACGCCCATGCCCTTTCCCCTAGGCTAAGAAAAAGAACGCGGATGAGCCCGATGCGAGCCAGGGCTGCCCATAGCCCCGAAAGCCGGGCTCACGCCCCGAGCGCGGGCTGTGTTCGAGCCGCCTCGCTGCCAAGTGCCGCGGGGCAGAGCTGGGCTGGGGGAGCCGGGTCCTGAGCCCAGAGATTTAAGCCTCTGTGGGGACGGCAGGAGCTAGGCAGAAGGGAAAGATCCTACCGGGAGAAGTGTGGCGCTCAAGTTTACTGGGAACGTTTCACAGAAGACCAACTTAAAGTCGAATTTATTCCCCACCCCTCTCCGCAAAATAGTAATGAAAGTTGGCATTTTAAATAATCGCTACGGGGCCAAAATTGCTGCCCCCTTGAGAGGGCTCGAGGGGGCAGGGCGAGCAGCAAGCGGGGAAAGGAGAGGCGGCGGGGTTCCGGAGCCACGAAATCGCTGTACCTCTTCCCCATCCCTTTCCCGTTTTGCACGGGGCCGTCTTTGCTTCGCGCCGTCCCCGAGCAGGAGGCACCCCAGGACCGAGGGGGGGTGGGAAAGGGGCAGGGCTGTGTAATTAAATTCCGGTGCCCGGTTAATTGCTGTAATTTGACGCTAACTGTACTCCGCGGGCCGGCACTGGCAGCGGCGGTGCGAAGCGCGCCTCGCACGGCCCATTGACCGCGCCCCGCCCCGCCGACGCGCAGGAGCCGCCGGTCTCGGCCGAGGGTGCCCGGGCTCCGCCGACCCCGGCTCGCTGGGACGATGGATGAGAAGGGAAGCCCCGCAGGAGCCGACGTTTCGACTGCCCGCGGCCCCGGCGTTCCCCCGGGATCCAATGGCTGCGGGTGCCAACTCTCGCTTCCCTCTTCCCACCAGCCTGGAGACAGGGCAGGAACTCCCCTCTATAAGGTCCTTGCATCCAAGCCCTTACGGTGGGGTGAGGGGATGTGATCCCCTTCCTTCTTCTGGAGACTGGGTTCAGCCCATGGATCCAACCCAACACAGCCTCACTGGTGGGTGACAACGCACCCCGGCATCCAGGAAGACTCAAACTGTGCCATATCTGGGACATGATGCCCCATTCACCTGTCTCTGAAATGTGAAAGGGCTTGCTGTGCAACCGCGAAGTGGAAATTGTTTGCATCCCTCCCCAAAATCCTGTGGCTGGAGTACTGATTCTCCCCACGCCCCCACTGCCCTGCCCCTAGAAATGAGGCAGGGTCCGTGCTTCCTCACTTTTTCGGGGTGTGAAATCAGGGCTGCGCGACACGCTGGCGAGCTTCCAGGGCACTTCGGCACTTGAATCCCCGAGGGAAAACAAACCCAACAAAACGTGGGCGGGGACAAGGGACACGGACATGGAGAGGCCCAAGGGCCACAGGCTGTGGCAGGCCAGCTTCCTCCGGGGGAAGGCAGCATCCCTCACCCCACGCTGCTCCCGCGCAGCCCAGCGGGACAGACCCCGGCTAGCCTGGTGCGCATCACCCCGGCCGCTGCCGCCCGCCCCCTTTTGGTCCCCGTACCAGGGGCTGGAAGGACTGTCTGCACGGGGGGAGCGGGGCGGGGGGGGGAATATCTTTGTTTCTGCCTGGACTCCCCTGGCAATTTGCAGTGCTTCTGTCACTCATCTGGGCTAGTTCAGCCCTGCCGGTGCTTTGCCTTCTGGGCTAGCGATGTTGTGGTTATTATTATTATTACTATTACTATTACTACGCCCATGTACTCCTTGCCCCCAAGGTAACCT
>WBMY01013620.1:978619-997018 GCA_013397315.1 Donacobius atricapilla | reverse complement strand
CCGGCGTGTCCCTGAGCCCCCCGTGGCCATGGGCACCCACCCCCCGGCACCGGCGTAGCGGCTGGCGCTCTGCCGTGGGCTCCCACCCCGCGGCCTCAGCCGGGCAATTAGGCGGTGCCTGGGCTGGGAATAACGTCCAGGATTAATTAAGGCAGCTCCCATCTCTGCTGCCCCGCTTAGCCCAGCTCAGCTGCGAAGCCGCTGATGGGCCGCGCAGAGTTTGGTGTGAGGGCGGTGATGCTCTGGGGCTGCCTGGCTCTGCAAATCGGCCTCCTCCCCGCACGCCTGGGGAGAAGCTGCCTCCGTGTCCGTGGCACCTTGGGAGCTCAGGGAGACCCCTCTGCGCCCCCCCATCAGCTCTGGGGCTGATCTAGACCTTAGGGAGGGCTGCTGTTCTCTAGTGTTGGGAACATCCGAAGCACCATCCCTGTATCTGGGATTCAGCTTTCAGCAACAGTTGGTCTTGAGCCTCCCACAGCCATGTATCCCATCCCTTGTGCCTAAACCCTTTATGCCCTTCCCTGGGAGGGGATGTGTTGGGGGCATGTGAGGGTGGGAGCCAAAGTAGGAGTTGGTGTTCCCCCAAGCCCCATTTCTCAATGCCTTTCTGTGTGGACCAGGGCAAAGTCTAAAAACGGAGGGAGATCTCTGAGGGAGAAACTGGACAAAATAGGATTAAACCTGCCAGCCGGGAGGCGTAAAGCTGCTAACGTTACCTTGCTCACATCACTTGTGGAGGGTAAGTGACTTAAAGAGCTGGGAGGGCTTGTTTGGAAAATGTGCCTGTTGCCTTTGCCAAATGGGAGAAGAGTTGCTGTTGGGTCATTCAGGTTTTCATTCTCCCTTCCCAGAGTCAGTGCTGCTCGTTGGCATTTGGAAGGGCGTTATTTTCTATGTCTTAAAAAAAGATGAGGTTAATTGTGTGCCTTTGCTTTTTGTTATAACCTGAAACGGGTTTGTGCGAGTCCAGAAGACTCAACAAAGCGTTCTATTATTTTTTTGTTTTTAAGTTTCCGAGCTAGATGTTTTCAGGGCCCCATCTTGCTCGCTCATTCAAATGAGTAATCCCTCTGTGGAGTAAGCAGATCTCATTGGGAGCAGCATGGGAAGGATCCCTGTGAAGGGGGATTGTGGGCTTAGCCCCATAACAGACCCATGAGCACCAGGTTGGAAGTTACGGGCAGCCGAGCCTCTAATCCTTCACTGCTATTCTTTTGCCACAGGTGGACAACCAAGCAATTTTAAATGTCTAAAACTGCAGCTACTTTAAGTTTGTTCTCCGTCCCAGACTGCAGCCACGTAACAGTAAATCATTTAACTTTTCTGACATCTGCATTTGAGAAATGCGTGACCATTACTTCCTGAATTAATTTGGGAATCCTTGACCTCAGCCACGAATTAATGGTGTCCTGAAAGCCTCAAAGTTGTGCCACTGCCAGCCCCCACTCCCTTTTGGTTCTCATTTTCAGAACACATGTTCCCTTGGCTGTATCGTTCTCTTCTGCTTTGCTTTGGCCTGAAAAGGTGCAACTTGCTTTTAATGCTTTGGGACGTCCTATGCTGTCTGTACAGGGATGTGGGAAGCTCAAGAGCTTGCAATCATTTAGTTTTGAAGCAGTGGCTGTGTCACAAAGTATGTCTAAGTTCTGCAGATAAACCCCTCTCCTTTCCCCTTACTTACGAGTTTGGCTGCATTTTAGACTGGTTCAGTTTGTAAAGTGCTTTTAAACTCAGACTGAGCTGTCCAGGTTTGGCTTAAGTTTGGTTGTGTAGGCGGGAATTTGTTTTGTTCTCACTTCGCATTCCATGAGAAGTGTTTCATGTTAAAAGAGATGGGGAAAGGAGCGCTGTGCGATGGTGCCAAGCATCATTTTTTAAACATCAGGATTAGTGAACAAACTATTTTTATACTGCATGAAAATTACCGCGTCTTCATGTTTCTGAAAAGGCTTTGCAATTGCATTGACACGCTGTGGTAAAAAAATCATGAGGGAGAAAACTTGTAAAAAGTCTAGATTTGGTAGATGCTTAACATTATTTGTGATGTTAATGAATATGGAGAAGGTTTTATGGTAATCCATTGTTCTGTTTGGCTTTCACGTACAATGGCTTTGAAAAGAATGATTTTTTAAAAAAGCAAAACCAGAGGCCTGATCTTCAGATAACTTAGTGATGGTGGCTAATTTTGGGGAGATGATAGTATAAACATTGCTGGGGCTTTGAGTCCCGTAGCGATGAGGCAGTTTCTAGAGTACTGTTATTGTTTATGATCCGCTCCATTTTATGGAAACAAGCTCACTGGACTGAGGCTTTGAAGCTCTAATTGGCGCATGCGTTCTTCCGGAGCTAGAGCTAATGGCAGGAAGCCCTGCAGTAAAAACCAACTGGTTCAGGAAATTAAAACCAAAGATTTGAAAATCAACAAAACAGACTCGGTGGAATGACCCTAAAATTCTCATGGTTAATCGTTTGGGGGTGAACATATAATTATATGTGATCAAGTTAAATTTTAAACACTTAGCTGTTTAATGCATTTTATTTAGAAGAGCTCTAGGAGTAATTATGATCAATATTAATCATTGATGCATTGCAAAAGGATATAGAGATGTGGCTTAGGCAAACACATTTTCAGAGTAAATAGCTGTGAATAAAATGTACATAAATGGCTCTCTTTAGGTATGGAGATGTAAATCGAAGCACGCATTCTAGGTGGATGGAGCCTGTCTGTCTAAAAGTATCTCTTAAGTCAATGTGACCTTTTAAAAATTCTTATGCGAGATTTCACTTGTAACAATTGTTATGAAAATTTGGATTTGCATTACCTTCAACTGAAGCAAAGAAAACTGCAAGATAAGATGTAATTAGCTTTTCTGGCCCTAACTTTTTCAAAGAGAAAATGTCCAAGCTTTTGAGAAGAAAAACCCAAGTGGAATGTAGTGGGTTTTTGGAGTTTTTTTCAAATGGATTTTTGCCTTTGTGCTATGTGTACTGATGAGCTGTGTTTCTTTCCATCCCCACCCATGCCTCCCTATTCAGGAGAAGCTGTACATCTAGCTAGAGATTTTGGGTACGTTTGTGAGACAGAATTTCCTGCCAAAGCAGTAGCTGAATTTCTCAACCGACAACATTCCGATCCAAACGAGCAAGTCACAAGAAAAAACATGCTTCTAGCTACAAAGTAAGACATTTAACTTTCTGGCATGTTGCTTAGAAGTAAGGGCGGGGGACAAACTCGAGTTTGGGGCTTTTATTTAGTGAAGATATTTGTTTGCTGCATAACCAGTGGCTGATGGCTTTGTAAGATGTGAGGGTGTGTGTTGGCCCTACTGTTATAGGAGATCTCTGCAGACCAGCTTTGTTTTCTTCAAATCAGTTTGTGCAGATTACCTTGAATGCGAATTGTGCAAATTGAGGGTAGATGTTTAGCTACAGAAAAAGCGGTAATTCTTCAAAGCAAAACATTTTCTGGGCCTATTCACTTAGCTTATCAATTTAAGTAGAAGGGGAACGCTTCCCATTGACAGTAAAATAAACCTGGCACATTAAACTGATTTCAGTTCATTAAAATCAGCAATGGTTCTTCCTGCCTAAGCAGCTCCGTTACTTAGCAAATACAGGGATATTAAAAATATATTTTAAATGACAATCTGTACACAGTTAAAATGCTGGAGGAGTTTATCGTTGGTGGGGCTGCCTAGACTTCCAGGTGGTGCGTGAAATAAAATGATTGTTTTGGTATGTTTGCTGGAAATTAAAAGGGTTGTTTAGTAGCCCTTAATTACCAATGGAGGTGTCACCAAAGGGCACAGTGCCAGAGGACACAAGCAGGAGATGGGAGCTGCTTTATGACTGGGAGACATTAATGTGGGTTTTACAATACAAACTGTTTCAACATGCCTCTGAGCTCTCTTGCTGTAAGGTGTGTTATTTTTCCAACCATTTGTGCAGTGAGTGGGTGATAAAACCTATCTCCTGCACCATGCCCTCATATCCTCCCTTCTCACCTCCCTGGAAGGAAATTTCCAGGCGCTGGTTAGCGTCAGCCTTTCCCTCGGTGGAAAGGTCCCTTTGGATTTGAAGACAGAGATTTACATATATAAATGTTGCAGAATACCCTAATTTAAATCCTCAGTTGCCTGCTCTGCCCTCACTCATTCTTCCTGACACACAGGTGGTGTGTGTTTTAGGCTTGTGAAGGAAGAGGCCCATATGTCTCTCTGGTTCCCCCTCAGAAATGGAATCTTCTAAGATATGGATAAATCCCTTAGCCTACCTTTGGATATCACAGCCTGTCTATTAAGCCTGCTCAGGAACTTTAACCTGTGTTTGTGCTCCAAAATCCAGCTGGTCAGGGATGTGTGTTTGTGGAGAATGTTGAGGGCTGAGAAACGGAGAGCAGTGGGGCAAGAGGCACGTGTCTCCGTGTTCCTGTTGTCTGTCTGCCTGTGTGTGCGTGGGGCAGGCTGGGGTGTGATGTGTGGTGTGCTGTCATGTGTGCACACAAGGTGAAGGGAAGAGGTTCGTGTGTGCCGGGGAGGTGTGAGAATTAGGGGGAAGGATGGATAGAGAGGAGAGGGAGCGGGGAGAGAGAGTGTCCGCTCAGGAGCGGGAGCCCCCTTGTTCCAGGGGCTTGTGCAATCTAGCAGGGAGAATGCATGGGCTTTGCTGCCGCCAGTGATGGTTCATTTCTCTCCCTCTCTCTTCCCTTCCCTCCCTCCCTCCCTCTGTCTCTCTGCTCCATTTGTGCTACAGACAGATCTGTAAAGAGTTCACCGACCTGCTGGCTCAGGACCGATCTCCCCTGGGGAACTCACGGCCCAACCCCATTTTGGAGCCGGGCATCCAGAGCTGCCTGACCCACTTCAACCTCATCTCGCACGGCTTTGGGAGCCCGGCGGTGTGTGCTGCCGTCACTGCCCTGCAGAACTATCTCACCGAGGCGCTCAAGGCCATGGACAAAATGTACCTCAGCAACAACCCCAACAGCCACACAGACAACAGCACCAAAAGCGGCGACAAAGAGGAGAAGCACCGAAAGTGAGGATCCCCCCCACACACACACTCCTCTCCCTTCCCCCTCATAGCCCATTGATCCATTCATCTCCCTCCTCCCTCCCCCCGGCACCCAGCACCCCAGGCTACAGCAACAGAATGAGCGTCCTTCTGCCAGTCCTGTTCTCTGACTCTGCAGGACTGCTCTGCCCTCTCTCCACGCCCCTTCCCAGCATCCACATTTCCATTTGTTCCCACCTAAATTCCCCCTCTTCCCACTGCCACCATCGTTTTACCCCAGTTTGGAGCCTAAGAGAACAGAACAGGGGGACGGAGCCAGCAAAGAAAAAAAGTTCTGTGTTGAGTTTGTGAACTTTTTTTAAATAAAACAAAAGGAGAAAAAAAACCAACAAAAAATAAAACAAAAAAGAAAAGGACTTTTTTTTCTAAAAATATATTAAAAAATTTAAAAAAACAAACAAAAAGAAATAAATAATACTTAAAAATTCTATGAGCTTCACCGGACTGAATCACCACCTTCCCTTACATAAACTTCAGTTAAGATTGTAGCCATACTAAAAATGAAAAAAAAAAAGTGAAAAAGTACAACAGCAACAGCAGACATACAAAAGACAAAAAGGACTGATGACATTTTATCAGTATTGTGAATAAACTTGAACACAAAACACAAGCGGTTCCATGTCATATCTTCAGTTCTAGAACTTTTTCCTGTCCAAGGTAAAGCGACCAACTTGAACTTTCTATTGCAACACGATTCACAGTTATTATATAAGGGAATCAGTGTTCATGTATGTATATATTTATTTATGTGTAATTTAATGGGAATTGTAAATATGGTGAGTCTGTTTTAAGCCTTTTTTTATTTATCTGGTGATCTCGTTTACCTCTTGTTTAGTGGGTTTTAAATCTTCCCCTCTTAGTTCATCATGTGGTTCATGGTACTTATTTAGATATCAGAGGTTTTTTGGGGGTTTTTCTCTGGGATTCATCATTTTTAGCCCTGTTGTAGCATGTTAAAAGCGACAATGAAGCAGCTGAACAAATAAAAAACCATGACTTTTTATATATAATTAGTATGACATTTAGTTTCTCATTGAAGATAAAATAAAGTGATGTTGGACCCTGGCAAGGTTTTTAAACATGTTAGTGGTTTTACAACCCTTATGTGTTGTGGAAAATGAAAAAAGTTATTTTCATCCACTGTCCTTCTCCCGAAAGCACCAACAGAGCAATAAATTATTATTGTCTTTTAAAACAACATTTAGCTTTACTTTCCCTTTTTTTCCCTCTCTGTTTTTTTCTTTCTCCCTTTCTTTTGTTTTTATTTTTCCCTTTTTTTTTTCTTTTTTTTTTTTTTCCCAAAGAACTTCAAACATTTGGGACCACCTGGTATCCTGTATTTCCACTGGCCATATTGGAAGCAGTTATAGTTGTATTGTATTGAGTTGTGCCGGCAGTAGTTTCCATGCCTATCAATGTATCATAGTCCTTTGTTGCCCAGATAAATAAATATTTGATACGCTTTATGTCGATTTTTTTATTCAGTAGCTGTCTTTACCCAGGCGTATTTTTGTTCTTGGCAGTATTTTTTATTCAGTATGGTTACAGTAATTGAGTTTAACTCTCCCTTGACAATTGCTCCTTGCAATAAGCAGCTGAACCCATTGTTTCCCTCAAGTATAATAAAAACTTACTTTCAACTTGGAGTTCAGAGCAGGGTATCATTTAGATATTCCACTGAGTCTGTATTCAGACAAATGACACAATAAAGCACAATGTATTCTTTTGGATAAAAAATTGTCTGTACTACTAACAAAAATGACACACTATCTTTTCTTTAACCAAAACATAATTTTATTTAAAAAAATAAAAGATTTATTTTATTTATGTTGACCTCTAGGTTTTTATTTATGTTTATATATAGCGTACAGAATTATAAGCCTATAAAATTTTGTACATGTAGTTGTCGTAACGGAGAGCAGAGATTAAAAAACACATTTCAAGAAGGACATTAAAAAAAAATCATTACTGAGAAAATACTGAAAATTAATGCTATGAAAAAAAAATTTATACCGATAAATCAGAGCTGGGTGCTCCCTCCCCCTCAAGAAAAAAGAAAAGCTCCGTAGTTGATGCCAACAAAATCATCTCACGGTTGTGAACTTTAGTGAAATCTTGCAGGAGACAGATTATTTCTGATTGATGGTTCGTGTTTTAGTGGAATGCACAGACTGACATTTTGAGATGGCTGTGTTAGTTTATAAGGGACTGAAATTTTTATCTTGAGTTCCTTCTTGTGGAAACCAGTTGTGAAACAGGGAAGTCCACTTTAAAAAAATGGAGTGTGTGTCTTGAAGATGGGCTATAAAAACATGTGAGAATTCAGATTTCGAATCTATTTTCTTTGGCCCGGGGGGTAGGTAAAGTCAGGATCAGGCTGGATTATGTTATATCATAGGAAGGGAGACTTAATGCAGTTTAGAATGTAAAGGCATTTTAAAGAGAGGGTCTCCTTTAAGTGCTGATGGTATTTTGGTAGTGGAGGCTGATTTTTCTCTCTCTTTCCTTCCCTCCCTGACTCTCTCTCTCCCCCTTTTTTTTCCCCTTTTCACTCAGGCAGAAATTGAGGAGGTTAGGAGGGAGGTGTGTACATAAAGCTGCACAGAGAATTAACATTTACTCATATATTTTGACGTTTGGTAGAGCTGGTGAAGCAAAGCATTAGATAAAACTTAAGATGTTTCATTTTGCTTTGGTAATCTACTTATGGAAAGCCGTGTAAAATCAATCTTGCCAAGCAGAAAAAGAGTTGGTGGAGTCTAAATTCTATTTTCGAGAGCCAGCTAGTTTATAAAAATGGTGAATATTTTTTTTCTATAAATTGAAAGTGGATCTTTTGAATGCAAAGCTCCAATTGTTTTAAAAACAGTTATTTATTATTTCCAAGAGAGACTGGTTAACCGTAAAGTAGATGTAACAAAATAATGAGGTGAATGAACCCTAACTGTACATATTCTTGACATAAATGAAATGCACAGTATTGTAGCAGGTGAAGTGAAGCATTGTCTATCAGGGCTGTTTTTCTTGGCTGCATCTCAGATTGTGTGTGGGATCCTAACCTCAGGCACAATAGCATTCATAAACAGCAATACATTGCTGCTCTTTCTACAGCAACACATAAATACTCATTTTTAAACAAAACAATCTTATTAAATACCATTCATTCATATCTGGATTTACAGATGCTTGTTACTTTTTTGAAACCTGTACCCAATATAATCGTTTTATACTGGTCAATGTATAAAGCAGTCTTATGCTAGAACATTATAAGGTCATAATAAATAATGTTTTAAAGATATAATCAGCTACTTCATGGTAGGAGAGCGCATTTTAGGTATCCTGCTGCTGGATTAGCAAGCCACCAAAAAACAGAAATGAAATGACCTTGCATAGATTTCTTTATTAGTATTATTTCTAAGGAAGGATTTTACAGGCAATAATGGAAATCAGACTAGGTTCGGTTCAGCCTCTTCTGCTGTGACCAGTGTGCAGTTACTAAAATGTGCTAATTACTTCAGCATTCTTTGGATGCATTTTTAACATTATGATCGAGGTGGAGCAGTGAAATTCTAGGTCATGCTTTCATACACTAAACAAAAATCTGTTGTTATTTTTTCCCTCCCCCAGATCAGTTGAAGCGGGGCTGAGTGGTGGCTGAATGTTAGAGCGTTGCTGCCACGCTGAGCTAATTCCTACATGTGAACCAAAATACAGCTTGGTGATCTTTCACCGTGAACAAGGACAGCCCTCCTCTTTGTACCGTATTTTATCCCACCCTCCAAAAATCAAATATTAATATAATTTGAGATTTAACTGGTGGAACAGCCATCAGGACAGCAATGCCCCGCAGCTGAAATAATATTTAAAATAGAAGAGATTTGACATTTGAGAAGTCAGTGGCTTGAAATACCCAGTTGTACTTAGCTAATTCAGTCCTTAACCTCTGGTTTCAAATAAATCAATTACAGTCGATTCCACTTCAGTTCAGAAGTGCACAAGGTTTTTAGTTAATTGAATACATTTTATTCACTTGCTAGGAGTATTCATTTATCCAAACCCTTACATTTAAAGGCAATTTCTTTATTGTCCATGATAAATTTGACTGCATAATCAGATCAGCTCCTTGTTTGTTTGCTCGTCTTCTTCCTCCAATTCAAATTCCAGAATGTGTGCTTCCCTTTCCCTCCTTGGTACATGCATGTCTCAGCCCAGACCAGATTCCCAGAGCCTCAGCCCTCATGTAAGGAACATGCAGCTAAAATAACTAGCACCCTTCTGACAGGGAGCAGTGGGAAGTCCATCCTAGCTAGTGAGGGCACAGTGATTTAAACTGGCTGCATAATCAAACGTGAAAGGTTGGGAGCATAAAAAAATAAATGGTGCCTTCGATTTTGTCCCATGCACCATTTCTGCATGAAAGAGCTGTGTCTCTGCTCCCTGCCCTGCAAGCAGCTGGAGCTGTTAACTCCTGGAGAGGATCTCGGGCCAGCTTGGTGTCAGCAGGATAAGGTTTTTGTGGAGCACCGGGCAATGAAGTTGTGTCCCTGATCCACTTTGTACAGCTACTGGTATACACTTCGCGTGTGCTGTTTGCAGAATCATGCTGGCATTGGTTTACTGTTTTGGAAAGGAAAGGGGTTAATTAGCATCATTATCAATCACTAATGCTTGTCTAACATGTCCAAAGAATAATCAAGTTAGGGAACTGCATGAAGCTAACATCTGCTTCATTCCAGTTAAAGATTTTTCCTTATATCGTCCAATTATTGGAAGTCCACACCGGTTTCAGGCTTTGTCAGGGCCATAAAGCAGGGTCAGATCGTTACAAATCTAGAATGGAGGGGAAAGTGCAATATAAATAACAAATGGCTTCATTATTTGAGTTACAGGTGCAAGAATGGCTGTGAAAATGAGTAGGGATTACTAGAATGTGTTCCTTCTTTTTTTTATCTCAAATATAGAGGAAAAAATAAATCAGCCAAGGCCAGTTCTTAAATCATTTATTCTGCATAGGCTGCAGCCTCTCCATTTGCAGTATTTAGTTTAGTAACCCCAAACTCCCCAAAAGAAGTAGTTTAAGTAAGCATTTGGAAATAGAGCAAAAGTGAAAGTCTTTTATGACCCATTATTAGCAGAGCCTTACTGGCTTCAGAATAGCAAAATAGCCTTGTTTTTCTTCTTCTAGTTTAAGTTTCTAGGCTTCCTTGCGTGGATGAAACAGCTGATGTTTCAGGCAGGGTAAACAAATATATAGCTCATGATGGCAGTAAATATTTGTATCCTTGAACTGTTACTCCTTTCTGGTGCTGTAGATATGATGGTGACAAATCTGTGATCTTTTATTCAGTCTTACAACTGCAGTCACATCTCTCTGACACTGAGTTTAACTTTGGTGGCCCAAAATTTTTGTCATACCAACAGAGCGGTTAGAGCATCTTCACTGAGTGAATGTAGTGTGGAAATCAGGATAAGACTATCGAGAGCTTTCTGGTAGTGTAGGAGGGACCTGCTGGCTCCCTGTGGCACTTTTCTTTCAGGCCCTCATTTTGCAAGGCACATGCTGGCCAGAAACCAGAGCCTGTGGTTTCCCCATGAGTCCCTCCCTCTCAAAACCAGGGCCCTGAGGTTACTCCAAGCTCCATGGTTATTGTCCTGTTTGTAGTCGCAGAGCTCATTTGTGCAGTGGCTCTTCAAACCAGGGCAAGGAGGGTAAACTGGGAAAGCATAGCCTAGGTGAGGAAAAGATTGCCTTGTGTTCAGCAGGAAGGTGGAGGACTGTCAGGTGTGAAGTGCAAGCCATTTCACCATGTTCCTTGTGCACATGCGCACATACACATGTATCCTATTTTCTATAGGAGATCTGCTGCATCTACATGAAGACCTTTTCTGTCCAGAGATGCTCTCAAGCCCCACTGCTGTTGTTGCCTGTGGTATAGTTAATTCTCCTTGTAATACTTGATTAAAGCAGATGCAGGGGTTCCGAATAGAGAGCTGTTTTCTTGTGGGAGTGTGAGCTGTGCAGTTACACTCGCAGGTTGAGGGATGTATATTGCTTCTATACAATGTTTTTGGTTATGTTCCTACCTGCTCGTTCCTCCCTCAGAACTTCCTGCCTCAGCATTGCTTTGGGCAGAACTGGCCCCCTCCTCTTTGTGTATGATCCATCCTGATCCCCAAAGCTAAGGATAAAGAAACAGAGATGGGAAATATCTGGGGCACATTTCTGGTTGTAGAGCAGAGCATTTCTGGGGCTCCCAGGAGAAGGGAAGAGCTGCATCCTTTTCTTCCCTCTTCCTCCCTCCCTCCCATTTAAGTTTGCTAGCAGGCGCCCTTGCCTCCAGCTTATCCTCCTTGCCCTCTACCTTGCTGCTGGATGCTGCTCCCTGTGCTCGTCCTGTCTCCTCCTCTTCTGTGGTGGAGTTTATCTCTCTGCCCTGCAAAGTGGGACAGCTTGGACAACTGCTGGGGACACTCTGCCCACACTGCGGCATGTGCAGGTGTGCCCACGCCACGGGAGACCAGTGGGGCAGTGCTGGGAGGAAAGCAGAGACTGTGCCTGGCCTCAGCGCTCTTTTTCCTCATTAGGCCTAACGAGCTACACCATACTAGTGTTAAAATCGTGCTCCTGCCATGCCCACCTGAGTTTTGGAGCCTGTGTATGGGTGTAGATGATCCAGGACAGCAGTTGATGGGTATCTCATTGCCACTGAGCCTTGATGAGGGCTCTTCCTGGTGTGCTGATGTTTGGGATGGGGGCTGACAGGCTGGCTGCTGGGGCTTCTTCCCATCTTCATGCCCTTGGCTATCCTGCCAAGGATGGGGTGAGGATGGGGTTTTTCAGGGAGCTGGGGAAAGGGAAAGAAAAGAGGAGGTGCTGTGGCCTAGAAGAAAATCAAATGGAAAAGGAGCAATTGATGGTTTACTTTGTGTTTCCAGGAGGGCCTGGACACGGCCCCAGTAGGGGGTATGGAGATCACCCATTCCTTGCTGCAGCTGCTTTTGGAAAGTTTCCTGGGAAAGGTCTGGGGAAACTGGAGCCTCCAGCAGAACTGGCTGCTGCTATGACCTTCTTGGAGGCCGACTGTTTATTTGTTCGCATTGTCATACCCGGGGAGGTTTTTCACCTGGGGCGCCTCTTGCTCCTGCCTATCTGTGCGGAGCTGGCGTGCCAGCACCTCGTGCATGTGTGGTTGTACCTAGAGGTGTGTGCTCATCTATATTTTTGGGTGTTTGCATGTTTGTTCGTATCTATCGGTTTATCTTTATGGGCGTGTATATTTATGTCTCCATCCCTGAGACTTTTGGAGAGGATGGGATAAGAGGGGGTGGGGGTGGGCTGTCTCCCGATAGTTGATATTCCAGGTTCAGCCTCTTTCTCCGCTCTCATTCTCTAAACCCAGCCAGGGGGAGTGTCGCCCCAGGCCGAACATATGCTTCTTTCCATTGCACTAATCCACCTTCAGCGTGGAGGAGTAATTGCTCGAGTGTCCATGGCTCCTCGGCGCTTTGTCCCTCGCTGGCTCCCATCAGCTTGGCACACGCCATTTCAATCAAATCCTTTCAGAGCCCTGTCTCCTTTTATCACGTCCCCCGCTCCGGCGAGAGGAGGGAGGGGAGGACGGGGCTCCCCGCAGCCCCGGCGGGCCGAGCCGAGCCAGACCGGGTCTCCCTACCGGGAACAAAAGGGCGGCCGAGCAGCACCGAGCCGAGGTTGCTCTGTCGGCAAAGGCGTTAGTGTATGATGTTGTTGTTATTGTGGGGAAAAAAAAAAAACCAAAAAACAAAAACAAAACAAAACAAAAAAAGCCATCCCGCGGGCTGGTTGAGCTCTGTTCCCTGCCACGGTGAAGAGCTCCGGTAGTCCAAGGGGGCATTAGGTTATGAAGAGGTGTGTGGAACCCTCACCTGTCGGTGGCTGTGCTGCTGGTGATAGGGTAAGGTCTGGGAATTAGCGGCTGGAAAACTCCCGCGACTCTGTGGTCAGCGGAATGGCAGATCTTTGCAGAAATGTGCCTCCATCCCGATTTTCCCCGTTCACCCGGCAGAGCCAGCCCCAGCGCGGCGGGACAGAGCGGCTGGGCACGGAAGAGGAGCCGGGATGCGCCTGCCCTCTCCGGCCGGCTCAGGACCCTGGATGGGCACGGTGGGGCAGGCTCTGCCCTGCTGCAGGGAAAGGCTCCGTCTTTTACTCATTCGTTTTTAGTCTCTTCTCCTTCAGACGTGGGAGTCCTGTTCTGTTTCTGATGTTGTGAAGGGGTGAAAAATACTACCTAGAACCCCCTAGCTGAGGGAGTATAGGAAGAGCAAGGCCGGATGGTTAACTGAGGAAGATTTAAAATAAAAGAGGAAAGAAAAGGGAAAAAAAAAAAAAAGAGAGAGAGAGAGCAAAATGTGTACAATCTTTACATCTCTGCGGGACTTTTCAGGTCTTTCTTACTTCTTTCTTTTGCACAGCTGCCTGCGATGGTTGATGGGGGGCAGCCCCCCATAACCCCGGGCTAGCACCGCGGCCGACCCCGGGCCCACCTTTCCCGGGAAGGCCGCTGCGCTCCCTACGGCTGCCTGTTGTCCTATCCGCCTTGCTGCTGCTGGGAGGCGGGGGCAGGGGGGCTCCGGGTGGGGGTCCTGCCTCCCCCATCAGCGCCTTGGGATCGCCGCAGGTGAGGACCGGGACTTTCCCAAGAGAACGGAACGTCGGGCCACCGACGGGATGGCCGCACTTCACACCCTGCCGTCCCTCCGTCCTCACCACCCTGAGCTCGGAGGGAGCCCGCAGAGCCCCGACCCAGGCGAAACTTCCCCGGGAGCTGCGAGGGGCTTTGCCGCGACACACGGACCGGGTCGGGGGGCGAGAGCACCGGGGAGCTCCGCGGGGGCAGCGTGCCGCCGTTTGCTCCTCTCCATGAGTGCTCCGTGAATCTCTGAATAGTTTTTTTACTAAAGCGTGGGTCTTTCCTTCTGCTGAGAAAAATCGTCTTTATCTATCTATCTATCTATTAAAAAAATAAATAAAATCCCCTTTCCACTATTCCGCTACGTTTGTATTCAAACGCAACATCCACAGAAACTGCCTTATGAAAACCAGACTTTTCTATGAAAAGACTCTTCTGGCAGCAATTAGTCTGGCTTTCTTCAGCAAAATTCTTTGTAATGTCATTCAGCGGAAAAAAATAATCCCAGGATAATTCTGATTACAGAGAAAAAAAAAAAAGTAAAATATTAAAATTAACATATTCGGGTTTGCCCTGGAAAACAAACAAACAAAAAGGTTTGAATTTCCTATTGATCGGAAAAAACTCGCTGAAATCGTGCGAGGGTGGGCTTTCGCGGGAGACAGACTCGTTCAGTTCCCGTGCGATGGGCGTAGAGGGCACAAACGCACGCACTCGTTACCGAGTCATTCTGGGGGCTTCGCCCCAGCCTCGCNGGGAAGGCGTGTTTATATTTCAGATATTTTTAAAGGTCGGCTTTAATTAGGTTAAATACAAGTATTATTGGCCCAGAAGCACATACTGCAATAAGCTCGTTACAAGCCTAATTGCAAAGCCAAAAAAAAAGAAAAAAAAAAAAAAGAAAAAGGGANAGCACCGGGGAGCTCCGCGGGGGCAGCGTGCCGCCGTTTGCTCCTCTCCATGAGTGCTCCGTGAATCTCTGAATAGTTTTTTTACTAAAGCGTGGGTCTTTCCTTCTGCTGAGAAAAATCGTCTTTATCTATCTATCTATCTATTAAAAAAATAAATAAAATCCCCTTTCCACTATTCCGCTACGTTTGTATTCAAACGCAACATCCACAGAAACTGCCTTATGAAAACCAGACTTTTCTATGAAAAGACTCTTCTGGCAGCAATTAGTCTGGCTTTCTTCAGCAAAATTCTTTGTAATGTCATTCAGCGGAAAAAAATAATCCCAGGATAATTCTGATTACAGAGAAAAAAAAAAAAGTAAAATATTAAAATTAACATATTCGGGTTTGCCCTGGAAAACAAACAAACAAAAAGGTTTGAATTTCCTATTGATCGGAAAAAACTCGCTGAAATCGTGCGAGGGTGGGCTTTCGCGGGAGACAGACTCGTTCAGTTCCCGTGCGATGGGCGTAGAGGGCACAAACGCACGCACTCGTTACCGAGTCATTCTGGGGGCTTCGCCCCAGCCTCGCAGCCCAGCCCCAGCCCGGCCGGGAAGCGGCGGGAGGGCGGCAGTGCCGCTGCCTCCGGTGGGAGGCTGCCGTCCGGCCCCGCGCAGCTGCGCCCGCCCCCCGGCAGGCAGCGCTCGCCTGGAAATCGCGCAGGGAGAAGCGCTTCCCTNAAAAAAAAAAAGAAAAAGGGAAGAAAAGTGCGTGAGGAGAGAGACGCCGTACTCTTTCGGCACGACCCACCTCCCAAAGTGCGTGCGTCGGGCGCCGCGCATCCCCGCGCGGGACGGCCAGGGCCGGCTGCGCCGTGCGCATCCCTCCCCAGCCCGGCTTCCAGCCTTTGGGGATGAGTTTGGTATTGGTGCTTGTCCGGAGTGGGGGGTGCTTTTGCGCTTGAGAAAGGTGCCGAGTGTCTGTGCATGAATCTACTCTGAGCTTGCCGTAAAGCTCAGTCCCTCTCGACCCTCCAAAATAGCTCTTCTCCCCAGCTGGTCCTTCTCTCTCAACCCCTTGGCAACACAACTTGTGGGGGGAAGGGGGAACCATTTGCCCTGAATCACAAATTTTCATGGCTTGGAAAGGAAAAAGGTAACCCTCATGTCTAGCTCAATTAATAAACATGGTGATTTCACACCCAAAAGGAGGACATTATTTCACGGGAGCGCTATCAGCTCCATCACAAAGGGTCACAGCGCAGCTGTGGCGAGCCCGGGGTTATTATGCAGCCTGATGATAGGATCCCGCTTGCCATCCCGGCTCCTTCCTCGGGGCGACCAATAGCCCCCGGCAGGGCTTGTGCCACCTCATGATAAAGGACTTACCCGATGTGTGAGGAAATGGAGCAGCTTTCAGATGAGAGGTAATAAGCTTGCAGGCGCAGCCCCAGCCCTTCGTTTCCCCCCCACCGCCCGTCTCCTGCCTTTCCATTTAACTTTTCTTTTTCCTCTCCTCCCCCCAGACAACAACAGCAAGAAGTTATTATTCATTTGAACGCAAACCTGACGCTCCCTCTCACCTTCTCCGGCCCCCTGCGGGGAGCAGAGGCGGAAGACCCTGGGTCCCCCCTCCCGGCCAGCCCCCACGGCTGCTGGTGTCAGGAGGAGCTGCCTCCCCGCAAGGAGGGACAGTTGTGGCTGATGGATTTCTGGTGTCAGGAATTGGGTCCAGAAGCTGTGAGGCAACATATTAGCTGCGATCCCATAATCTCTTAATCACATTACATTTTAAGTGAGCATGTGTAATTTCACCCATCAATGATTTATTTAAGCAAGGGAGCACAATTACTTGTCTCGCACACAAACGCTGGCTGGGGGAGCATTGTTAGCCAGAAATAAAATGTGCTGTTTCAGGGACTATCTGTTTCTCCGTGCTGAGAAACCCCAGACCCCCGCTCCCTAGGACAGGAGTTAGGCGGCTGATCCTCCTACACAGGCAAGGCGAGGGCGAGGTTCCCCACCCTTCCCATCCATCCTCTTTCCAGAATCAGCCCGGCAGCGATGTCTGACGCTGGTGCGGTGAGAAGCGTCTTCAGCTGCCCGGTACCTCCCCGGTGCTGCCCGCAAGCTCTTGCTCGCGGGGACGTGCCAGGGTTTGCTGGCCTGTGGGGGATAGGATCCTTCTGCTCCGTTTTGACTAAAGCAGGTATAATTTATCGGGGGAGCCGATATTACATGGTGTCATTATTCCCGAAACCTACATTAAAGAGGAGGGAAAGTCGAGCAACCTCTCCCGGCACGTTACAGAACCCTGGTCAGGGCATCTGACTCCTCCTGGCCTGGACACATCCGGCGCGGTGAGAGCTGAAGAGCGCTCCGCATTTTGGCACGCCAGCCCGCTCCGCCTGGGCTGCCCCCCTTCCCCCCCTCTCCGGGCTGAGCCTTTAAAGTTGCCCCAAGAAGAGCAACGCGACGTTTCAGCGGGAGGTCAGCATCCTCCATCAACATCCTCCATCCCCTCTTTGGCCCCAGGGCCAAATTCGCCACCGAACGGCCGGTGCCGGGATCCGCTTTCCCGGCTGCGGGGCAGCATCCCCGGCAGCTCCCGCCTGGGGACGGAGACCGCCGGCGGTCAGACCTCCGAGCCTCACCGTCTGCCTGCGGAGAGGGTAGGCGGGCACGCAGGGGACTCCCCCGGCCCCCTCAGAGCCCCCCCTGGCTCCGGGCCTCCTGGTCCCGTTGTGCAGCCTGGCCCCAGCACCAGGCTGGAATCACCCCCACTGCTTTATGTTTTTATCGTTATTATTGGTATCATTGCGATTAACCCCCCGGCTGATCGCTCTGTGCTGCAGAGCGGCCGCATCCCGCGCCCGCGGCCAGGAGGGAAAATCACCCAAGAAACGTGTGGGACTGCCCCGGAGCCAGTGTCTTACCCAAACTGGGCTGGGGTTCTGCACCTGCCGCTACCTTTACTAAACAGCCGATGGAATAAGGTCCCCGAGAGGTAAAATGTTCGGCTACAGAGAGAGAAAAAGACCCCTCTCCTCTTTCAGCAGCTTTATTTTTTTTCTTTTTTTTTTTTATTTTCTGGAGCTGCCTTAGTCAGGCATTTGGCAGATTTAACGTCGCAAAGGAAACAAAGAAAAAAAAGTAATTACAGTTTTGGAAAACAAACAATAATTACACGATACAATCGGTATAACAGTAAGTGAAACACAGCAGCGGGAGTTAAAAACAATATTCTAGCCATGGAGATGGGCTCCGCCGCTGACTCAGCGGTTTTGAATACTCCAAATTATCCTTACATCGGATTTCGGTAGCGCAGTTCAGCTCCAGTCTACTGGCTTTTAAATTAAAACACATCTCGCTGATTAGGCATGTATTAGGGTCTTAAAAAAAAAAAAAAAAAAAAAAAGAAAAAAAGAANAAAAAAAAAGAAAAAAAAGAAAAAAAAAACCAAGGAAGAATGTTTCTCAAGGCAAAATTATTCTGGTGGATCAGGAATATTTCATGAGCCCCCTTTTCCCATCCATATGTCAAGCGAGGAGCTGCGTTTGGAGGGGCAGCCCCTGCTCCCCGGTTCCCGATGCCCGGGGCGGGGGCGGGAGGGGAGCAGAGGCGGCTGCCTCGCATCTGAACTGCTGCAGCACCTGTCACCTGGAGAAGCTGTGACTTCACGTGCCCCCCGGCTCTGGCTTCACGTTGGAGCGCATTATTCCATCACTGAGCCGTGTTGACATAAACACTTCCTCCCCCCCC
>WBMY01013620.1:967571-978529 GCA_013397315.1 Donacobius atricapilla | reverse complement strand
AAAAGTTGTGTGTGTGTATTTTCTTTCTTTTTTTTTTTTTTTGTAATTAAGCATTTTTTCAATTTCTTTATGCAACTGTCTTAGTTTTATTATAATCAAGAGCCCTTAGGATTAGTTGTAATGATATGAATGGTTAAAGTGGGAAGACCTGAAGGCTCAAGAATGCTGTCTCCTCGGAAGAAAATATCAGACATCCCACAAAAAATAGCCGTGCAGAATGTAGGTCTTATGTAAGCAGATAGAAATCATAGGGCTGCCTGTGTAATGTGAAGTGTACGTGAAATCCAGCATTTGTTCAACCAAACCTTTGTTCTGCTTCCCATTAACTGCCAGACCAAAAAGAAGGGGAGAAAAAAAAAAAAAAAAGAAAAAAAAAAAGGAAGAGAGAAGAGGAAAAAACCCTAACTTTGACTGCTGCAAAATTCTGATTCCCATCACTTAAAACGTTTATCCCAGAGAAAAGTTTTGGATTGTGCCGTTTTTCAGTCTCGGTACTGCCCTCAGGACTCCCAAATTCCCAGTGAACAGGCACACAAGCGATGATGACAACAACAGCAGCAAGTACGAGGCTCCTCGCCGACTGCTCTATTTGGAATCAAACCCAGACAGAAGTGGCAACTAAAGCTTTAAACCCTTTGGAAATTCCTTTCTGGTTTAAGAGAGCCGGGGGGCTTTCGTCCCCTCCCCGCCGTTGGTTGTGAGGAAGGGCAACAAAAGAGGTAAAATGCCTTCTCCAACTAACTGGCTCAGCGTTTCACATGCATCAAAGGGAAGGCAAGAGCTAATCCGAAAATGACCACTTTAATGTACACGAACCCATGGCTACAGCAGCAGAACCGAGGGGGATTTTGAACTCTCCACCACAACAAAACCCTACACTTAATGTCATAATAATAGATATTAAACAAAGGGGAATGAACGGATCTCACGCTGGGTTTTCTGCATTCTTGAGGTTAATTAAAAATATACAGAAAAAAGACATAGTTTGGGTCAAAATGGCATGAGAGACGCCTTGTGCCAGTGAAGAGGCTGCAATTATCAGCTTAGAGACAATGTCCTAGAGGTCTTATTCACTCTTCAGCTCCAGGGGAGCTGAAAGCCAGTGCAGGGGTGAGTGAGACATATGCACCCGACCAGGGCTGAAAGGGCTTGGAGAAAAGGGCTAAGGGACATTTATCCTCTTCTTTCCCCATTCCCCTAGACAGCAAAGGGGGACTAAAACAAATACAGCAGAGCTTTGCAAGGGGTTTTTGTGGATTTTTTTTTTTTCTTTTTTTTGAGGCCTCTCGGACTTCCCTTCCATTCAAATGAAGCCGAGGTGTTTACTTAGTGTCAAGATTGTATGACTCTGGCTTCTGCCTTTGGAGCCGGTGCCGCCAACTGGGAGGGGAATCCTGCGGTGAGCAACAAGTTCCCTGCATGACAATACCTTCTTGGGGAGAAAATACCTTGCAGAGAAGGGATCTTCTCCAAAACAGCAGGCCAGAAACTGGAGCCAGACAAATTCAAATGCAAGATAAGGCACAGGCGGGCGATTTACCACTTGAGTAAGTTCCTGACAGCCGAACTGGTCCTATTCCCCCCTATATTTTGGCCGAACTGTGGATGTCCATACAGGTGCTGTGACTGAGTCTAATCCAAGTGATTGGGCTCAATATAGTGCATAGCCTACTGTAGCAGAGGTCTGATGAAGCCCTCGAAGCTATGACTAATAAATGACCTAAATGATCTGGCCCCTTACAAATATCCACAGTGCTGTTTTTGGGTATTGGTGTTTGGCTGACGTTACTTAGATGTAACAGTAGGCAAACTGTCTTTTCCCTGGCTCTATGAAAGCTAACCTCTTTCAATGCTTGCTTATTTTGTTTCCAGAGGAGCCAGGCTTGGCCAGGTGTCAGGAAGATGGGTCTTCAGGGAAGGGCAACAGTGTTGCTACCCTCCCTTTGTCCTAGACTTTCTTAGTGCCTGCAGGCATCTTGGGCTGTACCCAAGGTACTCCCATCCACCAGCAGGGCAAGTGATGGGCAGGGGGTCCTTCAGCCAAAACAGCTGAGATCTATGGATGATACTCCCGCTCCAAAGAAGGGACATAACGGCGGTGGAAATCAAAGAGAGAGGTGAGCAGTGCTGCTATCATACCATGGCAGCCACAGGGAGCAAAATACACCTAACTCAAATGTTCCCCTTATCCCTCCTCAGCTGGTCACATGGACCTGTTCAGAGTTACTCAAGGTATTGAACTCGATGTATGAAGACATAGCAGAGAGCAGCCCTGACTCTTGCTGCAAGCAAGACTTGGTGACCTGATTGATACTTTTTTCTTAGGTCCTGTCTATGTCTTGTCCTCAGAGGCTTCATCTGCCCAGGCCACTCTGCCTTAAATCCTGTCTTGCACAAAGAAGAAGGGTCTTTCCAGCTTGCCTGGCAGGACCTTCCTAACCTGAGGGCCTTTACAAGTGGCCCAGGAAACCTTTCCCCATAATTGCAGGGTACTCACTCAGGGCGGTGTATGCAGTGCAATCATTTACACCCATGGTGACTCCTACTAATCCTGCAGCACAGCTGCCTTACTGGAGCTAAAGATTAATTATTGCCTGTAAATCCAAGAGGTCTTCTCCAGGCAATATAACTAACAGTTCTGAGGCTGGTTGTATGCTGAGTTTTTGAGAAAAAGCTGTAAAATGAAGGTTTCAGCAAACATTGCTCCTCAGCCCATAAAATCCTAGAGAGAGGAGAAGAATATTTGTTATTTGTGCTTAGACTTTCTGCCTTCTGTTTTCTTTATGGCTTTGGAGCAACACCTATGAAGTGGTGTTTGAAACATTTATGTGCTGTTTTCAGTGAACACCTGGAGAGCAATCCCACTGCCCTTGCAGGGAACACTGACAGGACAGGACAGGGAGAGATAGTGCAGCTCATTTTCACACTTGCAGGTGTAAGTTTATGCTATTTAATCCCATAGTGGTCTTTGGCTAGTGCACCCATGGGAGCTGAATCACAATTGGTATTGCAGGGGTGCTCCCCTCACACTTCCCGGAATGGACACAGCTCTGTATCCCTCCAGGACGTGAAGGCTCCTGCACAGAGCTGACTGAAGATATGCTATCAAGTCTGACAAGGGAAGAAGTCCTACTTCAGATAGGGGTACCAGCATCCATGTGCTGGAGGTAGCCCTAACACTGTGGTAGGTTTCCTTGTGGTATGGTGGCCAAGAGATTTAGGAGCTGAGTAGGAAGCTGTGAGCATGTCCACAGGGCTCTCTGCCTGCCACCTGAATACCTGATTTAAGTGAAGTTCGCAGCCTTAACCACCGACTTTGGAGGAGCTGAGGTGTTTTTCCTTTGCATGAGGCTCAATGTGGTGGTGGGAGTGAAGTACTCATCAAGTGAGTACATTAAAAATATCACCAGACAGATGGATTTGAAAATAAAAGCAAATGAGTGCAACAGCAGCAGCAGAGAGAGCAGCAATTCCTGGAGAGATGGACTTAAGTAACCACCGTGTTGTAAAGTAAGTTGGATTCTCGAGATGAAAACAACAGGAGAAATTTTATTCTGACAATAAAATTATCATGATCATCATCAGCAGCAGCATCACCTTAAAGGAAATGGTAAATGAGATCTGGAAGAAGCTTGACCATCTTTGCCAAGCTAATAAAATAATCTGGTTCATATTGCTCATATCCGATTAATATTGTGTCTAATTGTCATGCTGATTGCAGTTCCATTGCCAGTATAATTTTGAAGCACTTAATTTTTTTTTGCAAAAATTTGCCCTCACGTGAGTCTTGGTTGGTACATTACTCAGGGGGAAGTGTGTATTTTTTAACCTGAGTTATACATAGTAATTAGCTAAGCCATGAGAATAAACACTCACAACATATAGGGCCCAAACCTGTCACCATTTCACTTTTATTAGTGTGAACACTCATGGCATGTTCTGCACGGGCACATTTTTAGTGGGGTTGCTCATTCATCTCTTGATGGCCTGCTGGGATGGGGATGTAGGCAATGGTGATGGGGAGACTGGGAGCCAGACTGGGACCTGGGGGAATTACACTCTTTTCTACTACTTCTGTCATAGGGAATAGGTAGGAGGAGGTGGCATTGTAACACAGTCCACAAGTACTGTGCTTTTGTTGTCTGTTTGAGGAATATAATCGATTATAGCTGATTAGAACAGGTTCCTGTACTTTATCCCCAGCATACATGGCTGTTTATTGTGGATTAAGCTACAAAATATGATTTGCAAGATGCTGATAACTTGAGAGTACTGAAAGGCACTGTGTCCCTTCTATAATCTACTGTTTGTTCTTCACATTTTTTCCAGTATAGAGGTACTGGGATTGCATTCACTGGGCTGTGCCCAGTTCCTCTGCACTGAGAGCAATGGCAAACAGCTAGGTGTCTCTCTGCACTTTCAGGTAGTTCAGTGCTTTAAAAATCTGATCCCTGTGTGCTTTGTGTCTATGTCCTTATCTTAAGATCAACCTAACTGACTTGGAAGCAGGTGAAAATTTTACTAAAAATACTTGCTGGCCTGTTTCTAAGAATAGGTTAGAGAATAAAGACAAAAAGGGTACTCTAGGTCTGTGCCTTTCAAGTTTACATTTGTCAGGGGAGCATCTAATACAGCTGGAAAACTGGATCCTGCAGATGGGACATCTACATGGGACAGACTGCACTCATACAGCTCAGGGAGTCTTGTTAGTTTAGGAAAGCTGCTCCCAAGACTTGGTATTTGGAGATCTGGATAAAGGGGTTGAAATGCCACGGCATCATGTCATCCCTTATACCCTTACCAATAGATCCTTCTCTTTTGGTTTTACTGATGAAATTAATGAGAAGGAAAAATTCTCATGGAAAGGAAGCAAACTCCACAACCCTGCTTATTCATAACACCAAGGTTTGAACCCAAAGTGATGGGAAAGTCACATTTTAAGCTGTGCCTATGTCCTGGATTCACCCTGTTGAACGAGAAAGTAGTACTGTCACTTCTGATTCCCTCCTTGCTGTTGCCCTGGCAGTGTCCAGGGTGGGAACGGTTGCATGCATCCACTGCTGTGTTTCTTCCGTGGCTGTGTCACATTTCTCCAGCTGCTCCTCAGAGGAGTTGTTTGTCCCTAAACTTGATGGCCTCCCCCAGACCCAGCCTCTGGTATTCGACATGAACCTTGCTGGCATCCTGGCAGCCTTTTCCAAAGGGTCCTCTGAATGACAGACAGACCTGTGGCTCCCAACCACTGCCCTTCGTCCTGTCCCTAAGCGCCTCCTGTGAACTTCCACAAAAGGACTCTGAACATAGCTGAGCAGCGTGATGTGTCTTGGCATCCCTGCCTAGGCCTCTTCAAAATGTGCTTCCCCTTGTTCATAGCAATCAGGCCATTTCTGATGATGGTTCAGCAATGCCTCCCAGGCAAGTGAGGGCATGATCAGTCCTTCTTCTCCAAATTTTGTTCTGAGTGAGTCAGATAAGTCATCTAGGCAAGGAGAGGCTCTGCAACTCTGGGAACAGCAATGGCTTGCAGTGTTCATGTGCCCCTTAAGGCTGTGCTTGGAGAGGGAAAATAATGCACCCCAGGAGCCTCTGTGCTGCTGGGGTGCAGGGAGGCATTGCTACCACCCCAGCATCTGAGACCATAGCTTGTGGAGCACAAGGTGGTCAAACTCTGTAATCACTCCTGCTTCCTTTCCAGTGTGTCCCCCAGGAAATTAGCTAGATGGCCCCACTAGCGTTAGAGGGGTCTTGCTACTCCCAGGAGACTTTGCTACTTTTTGAGTTTACCTAAAGCCAATTGAAGATTGAGTAATACAAATATCTGTTCTCTTTTAAATGTGGCTATCTAGATCTCTCTATGTTGGTCTAGTGTTGTAGATCAGTGTTCCTGGCCCTAGGACTTCTGACATCTTGGGACTAGGGGATAGGTGGGTTCTGAATTTAGTGATTTTTATGGGTTCCTTGACTGTAAAAATAGAACTGTCATTGTATCTAGCTGTACTTTCTAAAACAGCGCTGGTGTCTGGAGAAACAGCAGTGTGCTAGTAACAGGATGACAAAACCCCAAAGTAACTTCTCTACCAGCTACTATGAAGCAGCTATTCTAAAAAAAGGAATTTTTCTTTCCATTGTTTTTTGATATTTCATTCAATCAATTAACATTTCAACAGGAATCCTGTTAAGACTGGGTTTTATTTTATCATCTATTAAGCACAGGCCAGGATATTTTATAACAACAAGTTAGGGAAAAAAGGTTGATGTTTTCCATGATTACTTGCATTTGACACAGCAGAAGACACACATACCCTATTCTCTCCTAAAATGAACAAAAAAAGATCCTCCAGCTAGGCATTTTACATAGTGATTGGGCAAAGGTTTTAAGTGGATAAGTGTCCATCACAATACTTGATTAGCCCCAGCCATGGCTCAGCATGCCACTCATCCTTGTGCCATTGGAATAATACATCTTAGACAGGAGAACTGATAAACTTCACCCCGTGCTGGGGCTTACAAAGACAGAAGCAGTTTTCCTGGGAAATGCATGGCCTGCAGCCCCCACTCAGATGACATCCCCTAAACAAGTCTCTATTCGGGCAGTTCTTGTTAGCAGGAAAAGGCCTTGAGGTCAGGCTGTCTGGGTCGTGGGGCAAAGAGCAGCGTTGAATGGAAGAAGCAGGAACTTTTGCTGTTTCACTTGTCAGTAGAGCAGTTTCAGGAGGAGCAAAAGCTGTGTGAGTGGTTTGCCTTTACAGTGCACAACATCTCCATTGTGGACTTGAAGGACAGCGCAATGTTGGTCCTTTAGTGAGAGGGGAGTTGAAGCACCAAGTTGTTAAAGGACTTTGCTCAAGGCCAAACATGCCACCCCACACAGTACTGGAGAGAAATGCAAGCCTCTTGCCTTTCAAACTCTTGTGTAAATAATTTTTTTCTACTCTCCCCATAGAGTGGTGTAGGGTTTCCAGCATACTGGAGGAAATAAGCATGGTATAGACATACAGAACAAAAGGAAGACATGAAACAGTTTGCACTAGGGTGTGACTTTTCAGGAAAGAAAACTACAAGTAAATGTGTTTTTAGATTATTGGGTGCAAAGAAGGATTTCCATGGATGGAAATATGAATAAAATTTGCTTTAATAAAATTTCACTGATATGCCAGCGTTTTGTGCTTGTATTGCTGGCATCAGACTATAGTCATAAACTCATTGTTTAAGACATGCACAACTTAAATATAAGGATATTGCAAATGCAGAATTTGAGAATAGATGTTTCCCATTCAACTTCTAATTCCTTCTTGATGTATGAATTTGAAGTACCTAAATGGTGGTCGTTGGTTTTTCTTTAGTCCTGTTTCGCTTTGAAAGATCCATTTCAAATGAGACTAAAATCTCCTGTGTTTTATCTCAAAATTCATTGAGTAGCAAAAGAAACTAAGAATATGCATGGAAAGAGGTACCACCTGTGAGACTTGTGTTGACTGAAGCGTTGAAGCGCTGGTGGCTGGTGCTGCTGAAGGCAGGTGTCCAGCCTTGTGGTCAGTGTCAGAGCTGCCCTGGCAAGGGCTGCAGGTGGGGAGCCTCCTGCACCCTGACTGAAGTGTTGCTCCCTGTGGGAAAGGCTGGCATGGCATTCGACAACCTCAGCTCCCCTGTGCAACAGATTGTCTGTGATGGTCTCCTACCTCTTTTTTATCTCTCAAAGAGACTCTTTGCAGAGCATGTGAAACCTTCAATTTATGCAGCCTAGGCTGACTCTTCCTGCCTGCAGCAGCCACCATGGCCATTCTCCAGGCCTGTTTGCTTCCTGAGCTAACATAGATGCTTCTTAGCAACAGGATAAATTCAAAAGCCTGCACAACCCAGAGAAAGCCTGTATTGGGCACTTCCTCTGTTGCAGCAGGCAGCTCTGTCTTGCCTCTGCTCTGCCCTGCTGATGGGGCGATATCCCCTTGGTCCTAGTGCAAGAGCATCAAACCTGGCTGCAGCTCCAGTCCTGTCACCACAAGTGAGCACAGTGGGAATCCAGGGGAAAAAAACCCTGAGAGTTAACTCCACAGCATGACTATAAAAAGTATATGTGCACAAGGGGCTGTTCTCTTTGCTGTGTTTACGTGGCTCCCCTTTTCATGCCAATAGCAGCAGTGTTTCTATGTCCTGCGGTGGAAACAAACCTCTTAGTGAATAACATAGTGTTAAGTCCTGGGTAACACATTAAAATGCCAGTAAAACCAGTGCAATAAGATTAACCATGGCAGCTCCAGCTTGTGACCAAGCTACTTCTAATAATGTATCTTAGAAATCTTAAAATCTGTTGGTCCTCTCCCATGTATAGGCAGAGTGTATTTGGCTCTTTCAAGTCAGAACATGCTTTAGTGAATTTCTTTCTCTTCTGTTTCTTTTTTTTTTAGTAATTCAATCCTCTCCTCTGTCCTCTCAGAAGGATAGTAAAAATGAGAGTTCAGAGTTTCAGGGAAATCAAGACACTTGCATTTCAATTTGCAGTAGAGACCCTCATACTTTGAAGGCAGGTTGGGTGTTTGATGTAAACCAAGAGAAACTATGTCCAGGTGTGTTTGTACACATGATACCCACAAACACCATGTGCTTATTAATCTTTCTTGTCAGCAACACCTAGATAAAGAGAGAGTTTAGGAACCATAAGAAAAGGCCATGGGATCAGGAGAAGGCTGTTTTCATTCCATTTTTCTGCTTTTTCATCTTTCTCCTCCATCCCCTGCTTCTGTAGCAACAAACCTAGGTGTCTGTGGAACTCATTTACATGCTTTGCTTCCATTACCTACTCCCCTAATTTATTCCATATGTTTATTGCTCTTTGTGTGCAATAGTTCTGCCTGTGTTCCCCATTTGCTTATAATTTCCCAATTTTTCAGATTCTACCTCTCGTGACTTAGGTTGTGNACTCCTGTATATGTGTGTTGTGTTTTTTTTTTTTTTTTTTTTTTTTTAACCTACTCACATATGTGTGATCTCTGTGAAATTTCTGCTGGACGCCAAAGCAGCAGCATTCACCAGTGCTACTTGGAGCCTTGCAAAGCAGAGCTCTTAAAGCACTGCCTTGTCCAGAGGTGCTACACTGAGACTGCAGACAGGATGAGAGATTAAGTTAGTATGACTGCTTCAGCGAGTCAGCACTCCCCTTCTCCTCTGCTGAAGTTTGGGCCCATAAGGAGAGGAAATATCAAGACACCTCTCAGTATGTGGCTTGGTTTAACAAAATGCACAGCAGTTCCGACTTGACAGAGGAGTGTTTGGAGTCTGAGAGTGTAATTTTGAGCCAAAGATACGTTTTTAAAAGCATCAGCTGTGCAGTTTGCAAGAAAAACATAATACTTCCCATTGCTGCAGTTCTTCTATGCCATGATACTCATCAATGAATTTTTGTTTATGGGCAGGGACTGGGCATTATCTATATTATATTTGTGGATATCCCTCAAACCAGACACATTGATGGAGACCCTGCAAGCATGATCTTCACAAGACTTTAAAATGCTTGGGCATCTAGATGCCCTAGGGGAGTGTTGCCTGAGCAGAACCTTTTGGGCTTTCAATGAAACTCACAGCTTTGTGCCCCTGCACAAAATCAGAAGTCTTAGACAGAAGCATGGGAATGCAGTAGGTGATCATGGGCACTCTGCAATGACACAACTTTGGGTTGAGAAAGAGGGCTTCTGTCTAAGACTTTCTCTAGAGAAATTGTGGAATTAAGCAACCTGATCCTTTCTGGAAAAAGGAGTAGGAGAGGTGGGTAGAGAGCATTGCTACCCTCCTTTTCTCCTTCTTGATTCCTGAAGCTTCAGCCAGCCAGCAGCTTGGTAACAACATCTCAGGTTGCTTGACCAGGTGAAAAGCATAGCGGAGGATGGAGGGCACCCACAGGGGAAGTGCGACTTGGCTCTGGGAGGAGGGAAGGGAGAGACAGCAGGGAAGAGGTGCCTGAGGTGCACATGATCATGTGAGCATCACCACAATGCTGGAGGTGGGAGAAATCACACAGGTGAAATGTCAGTACTGCAGAAGTCCAGGAAAGTTACTTCTTTTCCTTGTTTGGACCTAGAGTCACACTCCTTGCTCTCAATACAACCACTTATATTTAGGTATTTTCTTACCTAGCATGGAAATGTATCCTCCTTGGTCATTGCTGTGGGGCTTCTGTTGAAAACAGTCTCCAGGGCATTACTGTGGCATTTGATTCCGGGATGGCATCTCTGTAATACTCCCATTGCCTCTGATTTGAGCTTAAATCTGTGTGAGGAGACAGGAGGTGTTTTGTGTTTGCCTTGTACATGATGGCAGCACCCACCAGGGGTGTCCTGTGTGCCTGAGTACTTATCCTTTGGGGGTGTTTTTCATTAAAGGGGGCCCAAACAGCACATGCATGGCAAAGGAAATGCCATGGTTGTGTAAGACACAGAGAAATGTGCTTTCTGGGGTACTGGAAAAGTGTGAGATGCTTTTGTGGAGTTATTCTTAGAGTGACTTTATGATGCCTGTATCCCCAGTCGCCTGTTCTGTATATTGTGTTCTGCACCTTTAAGGTGATTCTTAGAGTGCACAGTTTGATTTGAAAAACTACGTTAACTCCTTTGCATTCCTCTCCTGGATGCTCTGTTCAGCTGAGGCTCAGACTGACTGCTGCGGGACAGAGATCTCCTGTGCTTTTTAGTTAGTTTTAGCTAGCTAGGGCAGAGACTGTTTTTTTTTTTTCTTTTTTTCTTGGGACTGTTTAAACCTGCTCCGGACTCAAAACCCAGAGGAGAACTGAAAGATTTCCCCCCTGTGCCCTTCGGAGCCAGGACGGCATTTTTCTCCAGCACCGGAGGAACTGATAAGATACTGAGAGAGACGAACTGCACCCACGGCAAGGAGTCTTCTTAATGTGCTTGTGGGAATTTTTCTTTTTTTTCTTTTTTTTCTTTTTTTTTTTTTTTTTTTATATAAAT
>WBMY01013620.1:932455-967539 GCA_013397315.1 Donacobius atricapilla | reverse complement strand
TTTTTTTTTTTGTTAAATAAATAGCTTTTTCCACTTTTCTCCCAGGAGGCTTTGTTTTTCTGGACCAGTTATAGGGGAGGGGCTGTTTGGGTTTACTTTTTTCCAGAGGGACCCCATTCAGAGGTTTCCTCCCAAAATTTGCCCTAAACCAGGACAGGAGTGCAGGTTGCTTTTGTGAAGCCAGCGGGGATTGGCCTGGTTCCATTCCACAAAACACTACAAATTTTGGCTGGGCCCCTGCCACCCACCACTCCTCACAACTGGTGTTACACATCTGCGTGTTGTATCTCAACATCCGCTCTTCCATTTTTGGGAGCAGAGGCCAGAAGAGTGATGCTCTCCCTCATGCCATCCTGCCCTTTTCCTGGGGCAGGGCATGCTGCCTGGGCTGCACAGGGGCACAGGGCATTGCCTTGTGAAAAACAGCCTATTCCTGGCTCAGCTCCCCAAATTTTTCACTCAGTTCCACATGCAAGGGTAGTCTACACCTTATGGGAGGCAGCCAGACCAGCCCTCTCTTCCTTTCTCAGCCTCCATGGGGGAACACCGAAACCCACCATTACATTTTTTCTGTAACCCTGTGGAGTTTTGCTGATCTGAGCAGGTGAAAATCTGACTTGCTGTGCAGGTATTTGTCTTCAAATCCATGTTGATAATTTTTCCTATGTTTCATTAAACATGTCACATTGAGGCTAAAGTTTTCATCCTTCTGATTTTTTAACAGTTACTGATTTTACCACATTTGGTTTGGCAGCTTGAAAAAAAAACTACAGAAGGATTACATTTCAGTGGCACAACACCCTAATCCTCAGGCAAATGATTTGTCCAAGCCTAATATGAAGTACTTAGGATGTATTGTTTGATGTAAACACCAGTTCTAATAAAATGGTGCCTGAGGTACAGTTCTTCAACTTGTAATACCCTATTTGCGTTGGCTGTACACATTGGATTTGAAACCATTATGATAAAATATATCCTCTTTAGCTTGATAAAAAAAAAATAATATTAAAAAAAATCAACAAAAATCTGCAGCAGAGGGCCTACTCTCCAAGGTAGGACACTGAATGCAGCAAGGAGCCTCCTGTGTTCACTTCAAGTGGCGTCAACCAGAATTATGTCCCATCGCTCATGGGGTGCACGTGGGGCAGCAATCAGCTCTCTATGGGCAGCGCATCAGTCTTGGTCTGTGCTTGTGCATCCTGAGGGAAGAGGCTTTCCTGCCCCACAGATCCAAACTGATATTCTGGAGTCCATCTGAAGTCCTTCCCAGCTTTTCCCTGAGTCACTGTACCTATTTGAAAGTATTTGTGTTTGGCAATGCAAATATGCTCCTGGTGTGACTAAGGGTTACTAAAATGCTGGATTTTAAAGAATCAGTTAGAGGAGCTGGACGACTATCTAGGGAGGGGTTCAGGGCACAGGGGCAGAAACACAGCACAGCAGGAATCCTTGCACAAGTCGAGCCCCGTCAAGGAGCAGCCAGCTTAGCACCAGCAGGCAAAAACGTTTGGCATGTCAAGACATTACATTTGTCTTACTACTCCATTAATACACCAGTGACAGAAAGTCACTTCCAGCGACCTCCCCTGCTGCTTGTACTACCTGGGCTCCTGTGCAAGATTTTCACAGAAATATGAGGAAACCCTTGGTTCTGGCAGTGTTATGGCAGAGTAGAGATCCACTACTGCCTGAGTGCTTTTTACAAGAGGGTAAATAGCAACATTTTGGGCAGGCTTACTTGTTCTCACTCAGCCTTGACTTGCTCAAAATAATGCTGCCCTTACGACATTCTTTGAAGCCCTTTTACTAAACAGGCTAACAGGGGTAATGATGAACAGGGCAAAGATATCCCTTTCATGGAGATTTTCTGTAGCAGAAATGAAGATTGAGAGAAAAATGATTTAAAGGAAAGAGGAGGTAAGGAAATGCCTGGGGACATACCCATGTACAAGGAAGAAAAAAACTTGCAGGCACAGATGTCAGAGACCAAGTGTGCTTACTATCAGCTTGCACAATATTCTAAGTTGCTCCCTATTAAAAAGCACAAGTGGTGAATGCTTTAGTCAAGAAAATACAGACACGGACTTCACATGACTCTGTGGTAGAAATTCCCAAATTACACAAAGGTCTTTCTGCAAGCTCTGGACCCTCTTCCCCCCCTGGCTGGAGGACAGCTCTGCTCAGTTGTGGGGGTCTCTCCTGCTGCTGCTTGTGTTCCAGTTCTGCTCCCACACCCAGTGGGTTGTTCCTCACTAGAGTGAGTTGGGATATAGACAGTTGCCTTTATGACTTTCTTGGATGAACTTTTTCCTTCACTGTATATGTGTTGGGTTAGCTGCAGGTGCCCATCAAACTGCTCTATCACTCCCCTCCTCATCTGTGCAGGGGAAAGAAAATACAGTGAAAAGCTTCTGGGTTGAAATAAGGACAGGGAGAGATCACTCGTCAATTACTGTCATGGGTAAAACAGACTCGACTTGGGAAAATTAATTTAATTTTTTACCAAGCAAATCAGAGTAGCACAATGAGAGAGCCCTTCTTTCCAGGCTTAACTTCACTCCTGATTTTCTCTACCTCAGCCCCACAGCAACTCAGGAGGATGGGAAATGGGGGTTGTGGTCAGACTGTGGTCACACTGTGGTCTCTGCCACCTCTTCCACCCCAGGAGCAGAACTTCTCAAACTCTTTCCCTGCTTCAGAGTGGGGTCCCTTCCCCAAACCTTGCCATGCAAGCCCAATACAGGCAATCTCAAAGCACTCAGCAAGCAGGACCTTTTGACACTGCCATCATAGCTCCTCCGTGCCTGGATGTGGCTTGGCCAAGCAAGAAGGGAGCCAGGGCATCCCAGAGAAGGGCGCTAAGCCAAGTCATGGAGGCTGGGAGAGAACAGGTTAAGCTGCAGCTGTTCCAGTGCCACTGGGAAGCAATTACACTGGATCCCAAGTAAGCTTTCCATCTGCAGTGAAGTGCATTTAAGGATAGAGATATTGCTTTCACTGAAATAATGATAACCCTGCACCACATGGCCAACAGACAGCTCTGCCTTTCTGGGCTCCCCTTTCCCCCTCAACCTTTCTCATGTTTCCTGTATTGCATAGTGAGCAACATAGGACCCACATTTTCAATGATTAGGGAGTGGGTTGTGCCTTTCAGCCTCTTTGAAACCAAAGCTGAGAGCTATTCCAACCCATGTGAGGCACCAGTGTTGAGGGACAAGGGGACTTTATTTGCACAGAGGTCTCAAGTTGGATGGAGGAGGAGTGGTACCTCACAAATTTGTGACATTTCTGTTTTCCCCCAGAAGAAGCATTAATTGTGCGTGGAGAAAATGTTCAGCTTTCTTGCTCAGTGCCTTGAGCTGGCTCATGGGACAATCTCATGAAAATGGAACATAATCAGATATTCCAGTGTCCTGGGCCCAGCATCTACTCTCACCTACAGAAGGCTATGAGAGCCTGGGTAAATTAGCTGAGGCTTTGTACAGAGGACAGTAGGAAAAGCCACCCTGCACCTGATCCCACATTAAAAGAGACCTGACTTGTCTTACTTGTCCTGACTTAAGTGCATGGATTGAGAGCTGAAAGAAGAAAAGGCAAGAGCTAATGTCTTCCCCTGCTTTAGGCCGACCCTTGTGGAAGCTGCACAAATTTCTGTCTTAGGGGAGCTGGGGAGATGAAAAAAAGCAAAGAGCATTTATTCTTCCCCTCATATCTGGAGCCTGGCTTCACCATCAGGCTTCCAGTGAAAACAGAAAAGGGTGCGAAAATTCAAGAAGCAACAACAGGTAACAGGTTTCTACCCTTTCCCCAGAAGACATCACTCAAGTCACTACTTGTACCTGACGCTGCTCTTGGCTTCCAATTTTGCCTGTTGCAACTACTCATAAGCAAGTCTTTTTGGAGGACTCTTTTCCAATCACGTGGTGGGACCAGTTATTTGCTGGTTTCAGGAGAAATCTGGCAGAGTGTTTTGGGGAGGTGACCAGGCGTCAGGATTTTCTAAGCTGTTGGGAGACACTGTGTCCCAGCTCCAGCATGGTGACAGGAGCTGTCACTGCTGCTGCTCGAGGCCACCATACCCACAGAATCTGGGCACCCTCTGGGCGAACCTGGGCAGCACCGCCAGGCTCAGCTCCAAAACCCTGCCTAGGTGGCACGGGGAATTGCACACACCGATGGCCGTGCAGCTGCTGCCACCACTTCTTGCTCCAGCCCCACATGCCCATGGCTGGGGGTTGCACTCCTGAGCCTATTGCCAAGCCCACTGTGACCCGAGGCGCGTTGCAGTCTCTGCACATCCGCCTAGTCATTTTAAAAACCAGCACAGCAATGCCTAGCCCCAAACGTAGCAGGGAATTACACACGGAGGCTGATCAGATAACAACTGTGCCTTCCACTCTGGGAGCAGGGGCTGAAATTATACCATGTAATTATAATGTAGTTAACCTGTGACTGTGCTTTATATAATTTTTTTTCCCTCCAAGCCAATTATTACTAAAACTGTAAACTCAGTATGACTGAGTTGTTTATCACTGCCCTGAGAGGAAATCATCATTTGGCTTCACACTCCTCAGAAGCCAGGTACACTACTTACCTTATATTTACACTGTCATTTAGACAACATTATTATTAATTCTGCTATTTTTCCGGTGTTAGCACAATATTGTTGGTATTAATAACACTTAATTCAGGTCCTCGGTTCCTTAGGAGGAATCACAGCCCCTGGTTATTATTAAGCCTGCAACTGGGTAATAAGCAGTTTGTCCCAGCAAAATTATGGTCTTTACAGCAAGGTGGCAATAGACTAGGGGAGGCTCACCTGCCTGACAAAGCCAGTTGAAAAATACTCCCCTGGGCTCAATGAGATTTGAATCTGCCTCCCTGTGAGTGAAAAGAGCCAGAAGGGAGCACAGGATCTACAGCCTTGCTCTGACCAGGGCTTCAGCAGCCGCAGACAGGGTTGCTGGTGTCACCTGTGGTTGTGGCCAACATGCCTCAACCGAGGTGAGTCCCAGTGAGGCGCTGACAGAAAGCACAGGGGACTTTGCTATTGCTAATTTATGCAATGGAAGGTAGGAAAAGGGAAGGCAGAGCGTGCTGTCAGAGCTGGTGGTGGCTCCTGAAAGGCCATCCCTGACACCAGAGCAGCAAATCTGAGTCAGTACGATGGGCTAATGTGTGTGCTCCTGTCACATGCAGGGCCTGCACATGTTCACGTGAAGCAGCAAATACCAAGGTGGGAAATCAGGGCTGGGCCCTGGAATGAAAGTATGGCTTGATCCTTCAAAATACTTCTCATGGGTTATCCTCTGAACCTGCTCTTTGACATATTATCTTATCAGCAGAGGTGTAAACTTCACTTAGGTCCTGCAGGAATTTCTGTGGAGTATTTATCTCATGGATGACTTAAAAAGTGGCAGCATGTTACTGGCGATGCTCTAAGTTCTGAAGCAAGGATACCAGCATGTTTTTAACTGGAATACACTAGGAGATATGGCTGTACATTCAGAAATGGTACACTGCAATTTATCCCCTAGGTGATCAGAGAAAAGCAGCCTTCACCCCATTCCCCATTTTTTTGGACTCCTTGGTTTGCAGAGAAAAGGGTCTTCTGCCAGCTAAATAATCCACAACAGAAGTTTCTGAAAACATTATTTTTTGCTAATTCATATTTTTTCAGCCTCTCTAAACATAGTATTTTCCTCCCAAACAACTCTGCCTGAAATCTCTTGCAATAAATCAGAGATACCCTTTCCTCTATGCCATCAGATATGAAAACACATTTTTCTCTTCTATGCTGTTAAAAACCTATTTATTTTGTTCTCAGTATCTGTTTCCCATGCTTGATCATACAGAAACCTGCTTTGGCTTCAGTATCATTTTCACTCCAAAACGTCCAGAGTGAGAGCAGGGTTCTGTGCAGAGTTTATTAATAAAACACCCCTCTCCCACCACTGTGCTGACTCCTTGCAAACCCAGCAGTGGGCAGAATGCGATCAAGGAAGATGCATTGATAGAGGCATCTTAACAGAAAGCTTCCACATAATTAACAACATTTGCAGCCTTAAGTTGGAGTGCACTTTAGAGGCAGCGTGTGTCTATTGTTTTCTGCTCTTCCTGTGAATTGGACTGTTTCTAACTGGGCTGACACTCAGTATTATAATGTCACCAATAATAAAAAAGAGTTGTTTTTTTTTTTTTTTTAACGTGTGGAGAAAGAACATGTCTAGTGTCATGCTGCTGTCAGCCAAATTGCCCCATTTCTTTGCTCATGGTACAGCTTCTGTGGGCTTACACCTCTGGCAGCACAAGAAATAGAGGTCAAATCATTTAGAGGTCAAATCATTGTCCTCTGACTCAGGTTGGCAAGCTGTGACTTTCACAGGTAGCCGTCTTACAGCCAAAAAAATTTTACTTCTGCGAGCAGCTCCTCTTCACGGTGCGGGCAGAGGAGGCACCAACAACCCGGCCGGCTGCAAATGTCACCAAAAACCCTCGTCACTTTGGAGCTGGGGAGATGCAGCAGCCGCCTCAGCCCCTGCTGGGTTACACCGGCTACGCTGAGCTCATTAAGGGAATATCGACCCGGCAGAAGTTCGAGCGGTGTTTGATGCAGCTCGCCTCCTTTGCAGCCGCGAAGACCGAGAACGGATGGCTGGAGCGGCAGAGCGGAGCATGCGCACGCACACGCGAGAGAGCGAGAGAGGCAGGGAAACCAAACGCTCTGAATCGCGAAATCCTGCCTAAAAAAATCCCCTGGTCGAGTTTGGGCTAAGGATGCGAGCATCAGCTAAAGAGGGGACGGGGGCAGAGCGCGGGGCTGCGCTCCCGCCCGCGGCCGCGCACGCCCCGCGAGGCGCGGGGAGCCCGGCAGCCTCCTCCGGCGGCGGGCTGGAGCGAAGGAGGGCTGCCTTTGATGTATGAGCTCTGGCTTGCCATTGTGAGTCACCCCAGAAGTAGCTGTAGGCGAAACAAAAATCTTTTGTGATTAATTAGAAAAACTGGACAATTATGAATTGACTGCACACAGCCAGCGCACGGTAATATAAATAGTAATGAAGCCGGCTGGATGTGATGAACACACTGTGTTTATGTGAGATCGCAGAAGAAAGGACCCGATTTAGGTGGTGTCAGTTTAAATAACGTAATTTCTGCTCTCTGACTCTTTGTTCGGTCTTTACCCAGGATTAGAGCTGAAACTTTAAAACTGAGTTTTAGTTGTCTGATCTAAATGTCTGGTTGTTCTTTTGATGTCTGCCCGAAACATATGCTTCTCTTCAATGACCATCTAAAATTATTATGTTACAATGAATGAATAAGTCTAGCAGTGCTGTAAGTGGTGCGCAGTTGTTGGTGCTCCTTTGTGTTTGTCAGTAGCCCTTGCACAGGGTCTGACAGGCTCCATCCATGCACAGGCATGGAAGATTATTTGAATTCCCCAGGTTTTTGATAGTTTTCAGAGGGGAGGGACCGAGAAAAAAAAGACTTATAGGCGTCTCTCTGAAGCACAATGGATAATTACATCCACAATGTTCTACATCACTCTTCATTTAGCCGCCACCTAATTAAAAAAATATATCGGCGCTGAGCTGACGTCAGGGCCAGCGTTCGCCGCCGCTGTCGGGGGCACGGCTGGCAGCGGGGACAGCGGCGCGCCTGCTTTGGGGCGCCCTGCCCGCTGCTCCCCTTCGGCCGCCGAGGACAAACTCCTCCCTGCCCGCAGGCGGGCGAGCAGCCTTCAGTCCCCTCGCACGTCCTGACAATCACGAAATCGCGACAGCAGGTTAAATCGCCACCCGCCCCTCCCTCCATCTCCCCGGCCCACTCGGCTCCGAGTATTTCGTACATCCAGGCTTAAAGCGTGCCTGGTGCCGAAGTACCTGTGAATGTATTTCTGGAGAGGGCTCCTGGAGGAAAACCGCGCCACTCTTCCCGTTCAAGGAGTAATGGTAGTGACGTGCACGTGGCATTTAATTACCACTGTAATCCTGCAACAAAAATATACATCGCTCTAAGGTGAAGGCATGCCTCTGCTGTAGTCTGTTGCACTTTTATAGCCTCTGAGACAAAGAGCAGTGATTCGGTGGGGCAGGTGCGAGGGGCAAGGTGATAATAAACATTACTTTACGATTGCTATCGATCTTCCAGCAGATACTGTTGACAGAAGGTGGAGATAACATCATGCGAAGCGGGGGAATGGCTCATGATGGTATTAAGTATTCTCAGATAGTGTCGTGGATTTTTTTACACTTTGGACACTGCCTGCATTAGTGGAGCACGGATTAAAAGCTTTGAGTACAGCTGCAAACTGCTGCAAATAATAGTACAAGCACTGTGGGCCTTACCCACTGGAGTGTCCCACACACGTGCAGGGTTATGCAGGGTGACACTGCGCTATATTTTTTGCTGATAGATTAACTCTAGTGTCAAATTAATGAAACTGCGCAATGTCCCACACCGTTAGTGAAATGCTCTAGCCTCTCAAGGTCTTAATTCTGCACATGTTTAAATGTTTACAGAAGCACAGCCTGAAACTCTGGCTGAAGAATCACCTTGCCATCAAGACTTCTTTTGAATTCCATCTGGAAAGGTAGGGTAACAAGGACAGCACTATTAACCACATTACCTTTTCTCACATCTCAACCAGCTCATCTAGCCGAAAAGAAAAGCTGGGTCTTTATCCTGAAAATCCTCCATGCACAAAATTTTCATTGCAGTCAATGATATCTGACTTGGCTATTGATTTTCTCATTATTGTTCCCATGTCAATTATATCCCCAGTCTGAGTCTATCTGCATTGCAATGAGGAGTCTGACCTCAGTGCAAGTACTGTGTGTTAGTTTTTAATCTAGTGAGCTGGAGTAACCCTGACTGCTAAGGCACGTGGCAGTGAGGGCATCAACCTCACAGCTACATGCCTGGCACCTACTGGGGTTCTCATTTCTCTTTGCTTGTTGTGTTCTGACCACAAGCATGGGAAGCCCCCCACAGTTCACGTGTCAGGTTTGGGGTGCTCTCCCCTGTCTGGCTGCCTCTAAAAGCTTCTGCCCCGCCCCTGGAACTCTCTATGGCTGCACTTCCTGCAGGACTCTGGGCTAACTGTGCCCCTGTCTGCTCATCCTTCCCGGAACAACTCAATTCCTCAGAAGTCTCCAGGCAGATAAGTCAAAGTGATTTACGAGGCCGTTGATGCTTCTGTGGGTGCGGCTGTGCGGACTCACTGCAATCTGTGTGTCTCATGTCCATGACATGGCCGATACAAAGACACTGTCCTCTGTCACTGCTGGGGATGTGCTTACCCAGCAGCAAGCCAGATTCAACTGCATGCCATTATGCTGACTTTTAGAGTCCTTTTTCTTCAAAACCCCATATATCTTGCTTTTCATTACAGCATTTGTTATATTATAAGGAAGTAATTTAAAATAATAGTAACTGGAAGCTAAATTCTCTGGTTGCTGATGACTGTTGCTGTCCCTTTTACCTGGAAATTATGCAAAAAACTTTTTCTGGCTTTGAAGCATTACACTGCCACTTCTGTCACCTGAGCTTGAAGTTTTTCATCAGGCTTTGGAGAATGCCACTCTTTACAGCTTTGATAGAGAGGAGTTTTGCCGAGCTTGTGCCCTGATCTCCTGCTCATGTGCCAGGGAAAGGAGGACTATATCCTTTCCATAGGGCAGAGATCAGTATCTTTCTTTCTGTGACTGCTGTTAAACCATAGCCCTAAAAGAGGAAAAAAGCAAACATGACAAAATAGCAGCAACCTAGCTCCTACTGCCTCCCAAACACATACTCAAATGAATTCACCTATTGTGTACGTGGGGACAGGGAGGAGGAGAAGACCAGAAACCCCTTGATGCCAAGAGGCTACTGAGCTGCACAGGGCTTGGATTGGCAACCACATCCTGAGCACCTTTTGGGACTTTCCTGTCGTGTTCTTCATTGCTCATCTCCAGCAGTTGTTCAGCAGCACCTGGCATCTGTGTCTGTTTCACATTTTGGTTTGTTGTCATCAGTAGTGGGGTGAGCATGTGCTGCTTCCTGCCAGCGCAAGAACCATGCCAACTGCTTTTGGATGTCCTCAAGGTACAGCTGGCAGCTCCAGGTCCTCCTGCAGGCCTTCCTGTAATGCAGGCTCCTCATATTTGAGTTTGGACTAGACATAATATTTGTAAGTATGTCAGGTTCCCAAATACTTACTTGCTGAAATCTCTTTTATTTAGATAGCAGCTATTTGGCAGCTTTGGATATTGCTCGTGTCCAGGCATAACCTTTCTCTGTAACTATACCTCAGAATTTGTTGTATTTGCTCAAGAAGCTGGCAGGATTGCAATTTACCTCACCCAAACTGGTGAGCCTAATAATATGTTGTGAGGTGTGTTCGGATATTGTAACAATGACAAATATCAACCTTTTTACTCAACCAGGATTTTTTGCTGTCAAGTCCTTTATAATTTGCCATCTGCCAGGCTGTTTGACATTGCATAGTGTAGGCTGGGCAATGTGTTCCTGACTGAATTTCAAAGATAATTTGGTCAGATGAACCGCTTATAAGCTATGGTAGTTGTTTCTAACTTAAATAAAAGTGGATGTAAAGAAATCTAATATTTATAATTGGCTAATCCAATGACATGTGCTGTGCAACACCTTTTCAAAACACTCAAAACTGAGTCAGAAGAAGAGAGCAAATAAGAGGCAGCTTACTTAGCGACCTTTCTGGTTTAAATCACATAGGTATTTGTCCGTCAGGTAGCAAAAACTTTCAGAAGTATCTTCTTGTTTCTGTTGGATGTTGCTCCTGCTATTTATTACAGAATCACTTGGTTATCTTATCTCTGGTGGGTGCTCTTCTATCTACAAAGGAACGTTTCCGACTCTGTTCTTGTGCTTCAGCTGAACACTGAAGGCTATGACTAAGATTTCTGACTGTTTTAGGATGATGTGCTATTCAGTGTCTTTATCTTCTGTTATCCAGAGAAAGACGGTTATCTGGAGGTACCTAGACCCTGTGTATTGGCTGCTCATCTGGAGCCATGCTTTCAAAATCCAGTCAGGCTGGGTCAAGTTCTGAGTTCGCCTCAACACAGATGCAAGTTGACTTTTGTTCAAATAGCACATGAGGGAACGCAGGGCTAACATTTGCTTCGTATTAGTCTTTTGAAATTCCTCGTTCCCTTTATATTGAGCATGGGCTCATTTTGCAATTTTCTGGACAGATTAGTGCAGTTTGGCCAGAATGTGATAAATGGCATCCTTAATATGATTTCTGATTTGCAGTGCTATATGGACTCACTCATTTTCATCGTGATTTATTTCTACTCATATTCATGAATGCAAGACTTTCATCAGCAAGCTCTTTTTATTTTTTTTCTTTTTCTGATTTTCTATTGGAGTCCCATTGTGTCTTGTTGACAAACACCTTCAAAAACCAGGTGAGGCTGCATCACATTCTTTGTTACTCTTCAGTTGTTTCATTAGGGGTGTTTCTGAGACTCTTTTGCTTAATTCTCAGAAGCTTTTCACTTGCCAGGCATCCTAGTGGCACTCTGAATTATCCCACAGACACTCTGAATAGAGCACTTAACTGAAGCCAATTACAGGATGAATTTGCTTAGGTATGTTAACCTGCCTGAGAATGTATGGGAGGCTGCCTTGTTTTGGTATCTCTCATTATATAATCTAAAATCCTGCCAACCAAATTTCTTTTCCACTTAATACCTCTTTTATAAGTTAATGGCCTAATTTGACTTTTCCTCTCCTTATGTTTTCAATTCCACATTCATGCTTGTTCCTTTTTCTACACTTTGTGACTATTTTTGACCTCAATTCAAAGGATCATGCAAAATTGTGTCAGCTCATTGGAAACCTCGAAGACCTGAAACTTCATGTTTCTATACTTAGTCTGAAAATCCTTTACCTTGGCTGAATAAATAGTTTGCTGTATAATTTAGAACAGTACGATTGTAGTCTCTAAGTATTGTTTCAGTGCAAATAATAATTACCACTTTGCCCATCTCCAAAAGGAAGCCACTTGCCCTCCTACCATACCTACTTACAAAGAGTAGAAGCAATAGTAGGTTTTTCCTGTGGCACATCAGATTGGCTTAAAGCCATTTCCTGGCCTCCAGAAGCAGAAGCATTCCTTTTTTAGTGCAGCCTGGGTGTGGGATCCTCCGCTGCTCTTTACCAGTTCTCGATTGATGGATGCAAATGGTTTAATTTGGCCCACTTGCCCCCAAAATTAGCTTGTCCTGGGTACAAGACCAGAATGGGTGTCATTCAGTAGAGAGACCAGGAACGAATCATGCCTCCGATCTCCTGGTATGGGGCAGGATCAGAGATTATGTTCCATTCTATGCCATGGGTGAAGAACCCACAGCAGCAGGGACCAAAGTTCTAGAGGGAGACAATTAGTTCATATTATGACCACTCTTTCTGGCTGACATTGGAAATTAGATCTTCCAAACTTCTTGTCATTGCCTCCAGCCAAAAAGAGGGAAGTGGAGCCCTGAACTTTGCAACAGAAGTGCTGGTTTTGCCTGGGATGGCGTTAACTTTCTTCACATTAGTATGGGAAGTGTTCTGGATTTGTGCTGAACAGAGGGCTGGTAACACAGAGATGTTTTCATTACTGCTATGCAGGGCTTGCCCTGTATCAAGGACTTTTCTGCTCCTCACACCATCCCAGTGTGGAGACTGGGGGTTGCACTAGGAGTAGTTGTGGTGTCAGGAGCATCATATTCCAGTCTAAGTTAGTATTACCATGTTTTGTGAGCGTTTCCTAGTCCCTTGTCTGAATGAGCTCCCATGCCCTATTATGCTCTTGGATCAGTGCGCTGGTAGGAAGAGCTCCATAAAACTGATTTTATGAAGTTGGTGGTAGTTTCTATAGGGCTTGAAGGTGGTGTCAGGAATGTTTTTTTGCTAGCACAAAAGGCAATCAAGTGCAGTCAGCTGGGAACTTTCTGGAGGGAGGTGGTCACTCCAGTGGAAGTGAAGCTGATGCAGTTCTTGCATTCACTAAGCTCAGCAAAAGATAAGAAGTAAATGTATTTTGTTTTCTGCCTTCTATGTGGTTGTGAAGAGGCAACCACAATGCACACCATATGAAGCTGAAGAACAAAACAAAACAAAACAAAACAGGTCCAAAGAAGTCGTCTACAATGACTGAATTGTAAAAAGGATACCCCTCCTTCAGTCCAGTGTCCTTCCTTCCCACATCATCTTTGCTATAGCCTCCAGGTGTAAGGAGTGTCATAGCTGAGACATCACAAAAAATTCTCCCATTTAGAAGACAAATTTATAATTAGGGCACTTTTTCTAGGCCTTGAAGAAACTGATTTTTTTTTTCACTCTGCTCTGCCTGAGAATTTTCGCAGGCCTCTGACTCGGTGACTTGGACATTTTTGGTGAGAAGGACATGCCCAACTCCCATTACCTGTAAAATGTATACTCTCAAATACCTCACTGAGCTGCCTGGAGACAACTGAAATCTGAAAGCACACAAGGACATGTTTGGGTACGGTTGCTGCAGGCTGGACACCTCAGTGCGTGCAAGGTAGTGCTGCAGGAGAACAGGACTCAGAGCAGCCCCTGGACTAAGCCAGGGGACTGTGCAACAAGAAGAACAAAATCAACCAGCCAAACAAAAAACCCAAACAAAAACCAAACCAAACAGCAACAAAAAAGAAATAAAGAACAATTGGTTGCCTTATTTCATTTGTGGGTCTCACCAGAAGCAGTCCATGTTGCCTTCTCTCTCTGCAAAACGAGATCACCACCTACACTGTCAATCAAGTGTCAATCAAAAGATTGCAAAATACAAATACTAGATGCCTCAGAGAGATGGCTCACGTAGTATGTACACCCTGTTATGTCATGCTTTATTTTTCCTGGAAAAAAAGGGAGGACTCAAGTAATTGTTTACAAATTGGCAGTCAGATCACTCATTTGTGTGGTGCTGTTAAATCCAAAAGTTGCCCCACAAGTGGGCCTGGCCCAATGATCTTGAACAAATTTATTAATGATGCCTGACAGGCTATCTATGTCTGGGGATGTTCAGTTATTAGTCAGAAAATTAAACTTACAGCTGTATCACCCCTGTGAAAAGAATACAGAAAAGTACATCTAAAAAGAACCACAAAGAACACAAAAATCAATATTGCAGGGGTAATGGCATGTTTTCTAATACTCTGTTGCTGAGAAATCAATGCTCTTTTTTTTTTTTTTTTTGTAACTAATTTCTTGTTTCTTGTTGTTTATTTAAGAGTTTTATTAAACCCAGTTGAGTTGCCTTTGGTTTGGGATGATAAGACCCATCAAGATAAGCCATCAAGAAAAGTATATGGGAGTTTTTATGTTATTACTCAATTTGTTTCTCCCCTTATTCCATAGAAATGTTGTAACTCCATGAGTCCCACCGTCCTCTCAGTGAACACAAGGGCAATTTTGCCCTGGAGTAGCCTCCAGCCTAGTGAAAACTCCGGCCACAGCTGCATCAGCTCCTTCTCCTTCCAGTGCTCAAGTGCCATTGGCTTTGGTGGCCATGAGGGGGGATTTCAGTGACCCTAAGGAGCCGTGCCCCGATTTCTAACAGGCTGAAAAACGCTGACAATATAGTTGATACAGAGGAGGTTATTGTCTGCATGTTTGCCCTCTGAGGGTAGATGCTGACACTACCTAATCCTACTGAAATCTCTTGGAGATACAGTGGGTTTCTATAAGCATTGGGCAAAATGCAGTTGCTTCTGGTTTAACAGAAGAGGCCAATGTGTAGGGCTTTTACTGCCTCAATTTCCCAAGGAATTTCTAATGAGTCAGAGTTAACTCTGGTGTTTAAAAGTAAAATATGGTTATGGCTCTCAAATGCAAGCTACATTTAACAACCATATATTGATTTTTTTTCCTATGTAATTTTATTTCTGTGAACATTTCTGTTTTCTTAATTAGTAGCCTTTTAAAGAGAGATTTAACATCTTCATTATCAGAGGGTAACTTATGAAACAGCTGTATGGAGAGAAAGGGAGAGACAGAGAGGGTGGGGGAAAAAAAAAGCATCGCTGAAAGACTTTCTGTCTTTACTTCAAGGGAATGTGTGTGTGCATGTGCCTGCACAAGCATGCAGACAAGCTGACCCTGACATTACAATTTTGACAAAATAGCAGTGGCAAAGCCGGTGACAAAACTCAGCAATTTCCAATTGCACAGTCACCCTGTAACGGGAAGAACTGTTTACCCCATGTTCCTTATTAAACTGAAGTATTTTATTTAATGAGCATGACTCATGCAAGGTGTTCCCATAAATCATCAGCTGGTTTACAAACTCAATAACTAGGCTTCCTGCTATAACTAGGCTGTGCACACCTTAAATTATTAACACGCCAGGGCCTTAAGGCAGATCTTTGATGATGATGATATAAACACTGTGAGGACAAGGTGCTCTCTCAGCAAAAGATTATTGACTCTAATTACCATTTACCACAGGAAAAAGAAAAGAAAAGACAATAAAATATGAGGGAGAATTTAAATCTCAGATTTAATTTTATGAGGAGTTTTAAACTCCCAAACTTTTTGTTGTTGTTTTTGCTGCTGCTGTCAGCTGCTGCTGTTGTATGATACTCTATAGTTGGCTGATCTTGAAAGCCTGACAGTTGTTAAGCAGAAAAGAAACAAAAAAATAAAACATGAATGTTCAGTTGATGCTATGTACATTCTTTGAAATGGATGGAAAAAGGCCAGAGGGAACAGAAAATTATAATACATTGGAAAGAATCCCAGCCTTAATTGTTTTCATGTATGTAATGTAATAAAAAGGTTAAAGCACTAATATGCCTGACTACTGTCATTTGGTTTGAAAACCGGAACTGCAGGTCAGCCTTTAAAAAAAGGAACTGTATACTATTATTTTAGGCTTCAATTTTACCCGACCCTCATTATAAGAATTCTGGAAGTAATGGCGTAAGGGGTTGAAATGCACTTATTTCTGTCCAGGTGAAAGAGCAGAGACAGTCCCACGTATGGCGAACATTTAATTTCTGTGAGCGCAAACTGCACTAGAGAGTGGCACAGTGAAGACACTGAAACCAGATTTGGCATAGTCACATCCTAAGTAACAAATGAAAATAAAACATGCCTTCCACTACAAAGAGGAAATTACTTTCCTTTTAAAGGCATGTTTACAATGTTGTTGCTTTTTTAACCTAATTTTTGAACCTGTGTTTTTATTAATACAAACAGCAACTTCTTACATTTTTAATGATCTTTCCACACTGTCATATCCCAAAGGTACTTGGCAGATGGTACGACAAGGGCTCGCTTTATACCCATTGCTGAAATAAACCATTTGAGGTTGAAATAAGGCTATCATCCTGCTTTATTATGATAATAGGATCATGTCTGTAACTCTACCAGGGAGAATTTTCTCCTTCCCATCTCCAAGGCATCGAAATCTTCCCAATTCTTAATTTTTATTATTTTACCTGTCGGTTACTTGTGGGTGGAAACAATGGTGTAAGTTCACTTCTTATTGACAGTACTTTGCAGCTACAAATGAAGAGTGTTCTTGTGGACTGATTCTGTGACTTACAGATGAGAAGGAAATTGAGGCCAAACTGTGCAAGAATGGAGGTGATATATTATTATTTGTCCTCAAAAAGGGCTACAGCTGTGATTAAATTTTCCTTTTAAAAACTAGCACTTCCATCAGTACCAGTGAGTCACAGCTGGAATGCTGGTTCAATATTAAGTCTTAGGGATATACACCATGTAGAGAGTCACTGATACCATATTCTGCCAGATTAAAGCTTTCCTGGGAGGAAAGCCTCTATCCAAGCTCTGATCAGTCCCACTCCTACTTAACATGTGATATATGGCACAAGGTTTACAAAGGTTGTAAACTACAGGCAGACAACCTGTGTTTCACTGTGAACAGCTTTAAAGTACTGGTGCTGCTTGAATTGTCCTAGCAAGAGATGTTGCTGTGTGGAAATACAAATGTGTTTTGTTGAGAACATTCTCCTTCAGTATTGCACAAGACAGGGAGATAAGTGCATGATGCATGATATCCAGCAAAGGGGATCCTTAGGTTCGTGTGTGACATTTCATCTGGATGGTAGCATCCTACATTCATATCAGGACTGGGAAAAATGAGTTTAATGCAGTGCTTTCACACTCGTTGAGGTGTATTGTCCCAGCAATGAATGAGAGATTTACATGAGTAACTCCTGTTAATGTTACTGGGAGTTTGGAAAGCTACAGAGTGCACATTGTGTATAAAACATATATAAAAGTAAAAAGCTGTGCATGGACATGTACGTGTCAGAGCGATGAAGTGAAAAGAGAAAGGTAACTAAAAGTGTTCACATATAATTAAGAAAAAAAAAATCAACATTTCTTTGTCCCCACAAGTCCATTAACAAGGGATATGGTTAGTTTTAATTATACAAGTCAGGAAATTCTGTGTTTCCATAGAAACCCCATCTTTGTTCCTCTTTGTGCATGTATTTCTGCCTTATCTTTACTTGTTCACAGAATGTAAAACAACTGTGTGGCACAAATGCTCTCTAGTAATAGAAATAAGTGCTCTTCCTTTGCACTGTCTCATGACCACACTGTGGGCTGAATATGCAACTCTGGTCTTATGTGTGACAGATACATTTCAACAGAGTTCCTACAGAGTGAAACTGCAAGGACAGAGCTGTGAATCTGGCCCTGCCCTTGTGTTTATAGTGTTGTTGTGTGATTTACCTTACATTGTGTCACCTTGCCCACCAATGGCATCTTGAGAAAGTCGCAAAGTGACGAGAACAGGTTCTGTGTTGTGCAGGAGTAGGAGCTATGTCAATCAGAGACAAGAAATAACCAATTAATTATTGCCTGGCATGTACAGAAAACAGAGCTGGCTGCTGATGGAGCTGCCACAGTTGCTGTAAGCACAGAGGCAGCCTGCTGAAAGCACAGAGAGGGAGTGAAGGGTGGCAAGTTGTGTGAGGGCAGCTGAAGAAAAGTTGATTTCCAGGTGTGTTCTGGACCACTTGTGTCAGCAATTTATTTACACAAGACTGAAAGAAGGCTTTCTTGCAGCAGAGATCCCTACCCAGGCCTGCACAGACAGCCACTAAGTTAATTTCTAAACTTTATCTGTGCTTTAGCACTATCCCCTTCCTGCTGCTGGAATGACCTGCCACATATTGGCTTGGTTTTGTGTTTGTGGCTGATTCCATGACTGCCGTGGTTGGAAGGGGAAGAAGGCACTCTTTGCTCATAATCAGCATATTGTCTCCTTCCCAAGCCTCTCCATAGAAACATGCACCTGCCAACTCTTCCCCCAAACCTGAGACTGTTACCTCTGAGAGATGTAGCAACACCTTCAGAAGGGAAGCTTATTCATGGTCTCAATCCAATGGACAAGGATAGCTGTGCAGTTTCATTCTGTCTCCTTTCTCCCCACAAAAAAAACATGTTGGAACCTTAATCCCTTGTGTTTTGGAGAAAGCCATTTCCAGGTAGCCAGCAGAATTGAGCCCAGGGGCGAGGAGCCCCTCAGAGGCCTGATGGCCAGGCTGCACCACGTGCAAGGGAGTGAGACATGTTTGCTATGGGTGAGATGAGAGTTTGAGATTGAAAAGTGAGAACTTAAGTTCAAATCTAGAGTCTTATCTTTCATGGCAAGGCCGACCAGCCTTCATCATCTTTTGTGTCCATAAGTTGTGTGGATTGGCTTGATTGCAGTATGGATGCCCACACTCAATGTGCAACTGCTTCTGTGAGAGTCTAACCATAATTTTGACTTCTGCTTTTGGGAAACCTCAGAAATGGTCACAACCATATCAGAGAGGAAAAGCAACATAAAGGCAGGTGGTGCTACAAGCAGAAGAAATGTCATTACTGTGAAAAGCAGATTAAGCAAGGCAGTGGTAGAGATAAATCTCTCATTTCCATTTTTGCATACAGATGTTCTCCAGCACTGGCTGCCTTTCTGTCACTAGTTTACAATCTATAACACAGATTTATTCTATGTTTTTTTCTCTGTTTGGAGCATTGCTTCTCCACAGCAGACTGACTTCAAGAGCATGGCTTTTATTTGAAGGTTGCTGGAATTTCGCAGCACTGGAAGGCCTGGAAGATACCATCCAGCAGAGCACATGGGGCTGTCATTTAACCATAGGACTGGTGGTGACTCCCAGCTTACCTTGAAAGGTACACACCACTATCCTGAGAGAGAGAAGAGGGGATCTGGAAACAAGCGCAGGTACATCTGCAGGTGTATCAACAAATGCTGGATGCACAAATTAAGTTTGGATATCATCTTTAATGATTCCAGGAAGAATACCTCTCTTCCGGTGGAATGAAAAAGGACACACCTTTCCACATGGAGATCAACAGGCTCAGCATGAGCAGTGAGATACCCTGAGCTTTCAAATATGTGTGCATTTGTAAAACTGAGAGCCACTGAGTCTTAGGATGACTGATTTCACCTCTCAGTCCAAACCTGCTTTCAGGTTTGCATTCTAGTTCTTTCATTAAACATGTGTAATAAACACTTGCCACACAACTTGCCATGCAAGAATGTACAGGAAAGTAACAATTTTAACTGCTACTCTCACTTTTCTTGCCCGTGTATTTAAATATAATAGTGGGTTTTTTTTAACCTAAATGAAAAAAGGGGAAAGGGACAAATTAGGCATCCTGAGCAACTTGTACAACACCACTCCGTGTGTGGGAATGATATGGAAATTTTAATCGCTTCTACTAGTTTGTTGCTGCTCTGGGAGGAAGCAACAACAACAAAAAACCTGTCTGTAAGTACTTGTTGAAATAATAGCCACATCAAACCAGATGTTGGCCAGATGAGCAGTCTTTTTGTATGTGTTCATGTTCCCCTTGCTAATATTTGATTTCTGTGCAAAAATTAAACCTCGCTCAGTGTCTGCCGACAAGCTGGCAAGCCTCCATATTATTAGGACATTTTAACGCCTATATTTTAAACAAAAAGATCAGAAGCATTTGCTATGCTTTTTTTTTTTTTTTTTTTTTTANTTTTTTTTTTTTTTTAAGGCTACTTAAGCAAACAACAGCAACAAAAAATTCAGGGGGTCGGTCTTGATTGAGTAGGCTCATGTGGGATGTTTTGCTGAGCAGAAAGTGTTTGTTATACTTGGATGTGTCATGTAAAGTTATAGATCTGGCATCCTGCTTTGCACAGGAGATGCCCCCTTGAATCAGGTGTTAAGGCACCACAGAACACTGTTGTCTTGCTACCGATCTCATCCATTCAGTGGCTTTCAGTGAGGCATGCCAAGTAATAAACTAGTCATGGTAAACCTGACTTTTTAGCTCTTGCCAGAGAAACCTGATTCCCACACAGTAGCGCAGAAAACATTTTACGATGAAGATTTCACAAGTCAAAATACCACTGTTTTTGTGACTGTTGATATCCCAAGGGTAAAAAAATGAATGAGTCATTAAGTTCCTGAAAAGCAATAAATTCATGTGGGTTTAAGTAGTTCACAAAACAAGCCTTTCCCCCTGTCACAACTCTTTCCCATTATGAGAAGTTCAGAGTCCTTCTCTGACAGTAAAGCTGCCACTTCTGGGGGATGAACTTAGCAAACATGATGAAGCATCTCCTACTGTCCTTCCAGGCTTTATACTGAATGTGTCTCAGAATGTGTCTCAAAACAACAGGGAAAATTTGTCCAAGGTAATATGTCCCTACAAGTATTTTCTGGATGGCATAATTACGTGTTGGTGGAAACAGGGGTTCTGAATGATTGCATCTATTTATATGAGCATGACTGGGTCAAAGTCAGTGGAGTAAATGGTTTAACATTGGTGGGTCTGATTTTTTTCCAAATAGTGAAGACCCTTCTGATCTAATTATGGTGAATGGAAACTCTGATTCTTTCGTCGTACTGGAAATTAGGCCCCTTGGTGTCTGAAACAAAACACTGAAACAAAAATTTCCTAAAACACTACATCATCTTCTGTTCTTCTGAACATTTTGGTATCAAAATAATTGCTGGGTCCAAACACTACACCAGGAAATTCCTAAATTTAAGAGGTTGCATTTTAAGTCCTATTCAAAAAAAGAATTGATCTAGTTTCTTAAAATACCATCATGCTGAACTATTCACCAGTGACATTTGACCACCCAGTTTCATCAGACCTGTTGAGTGTTTGCATCCCAGAGTAAACTGCCTTTTTTCTTCATGGCTCAGGATGATTTGAAGATTCCATCAAGTCTTGAGACTGGCTCAATTGTATGTTTATCTGAAAGCTCACAAATTCTGGCTGTGGCCATTTTCCCTTCCACAAGTCCCTTTAGTACCAAGTGAAGTGTTCAAGATATTTGGAATGCTTGATGCAACCAGTAGACTCCTACCTGTATGTTGCCATGCTACTTTTCCAAATGAAGGACAAGATTTTTGGATTTATCCACTCTATGTGAAAAACAGTCCTTCTCCATGGCCTCACTATACGCTAAATCATTGCTCCTTAAGGGTTTTGTTTGTAAAGTGGCACAGATTTAACATAGCATGTGTTTTATTTTGAGCAGACACTACATTATAATGTAGCAATGTAATAGAACTCTTCTAGTTGACAAACACTCTGGTGTAAATGATTTAATTTACTAGCTGAAGCATGAGTCTACATATTATTGTACTGATCAGTCATTGCATACTAAAATCACTCATCCTTAATGTAATGATTTGGTATCCCTACAGAGAATTTGAGTCATCAGAAAGTCATTAGATACAGTAAAAAATGAAAATTACTATTACACAGCAGTAAACACTATTAACTGTTAGTTAAAACAGCATTTAATTTAGCAATGCAACAGTTTACAAATTTCTCTAGTTTACTTAGTTCTCATATAATTGTGACTACAAAGCTAATGCTTCCAATGCCAGTAGCATGACACAAATACGCCGTGGGAGAATGTGATCAGGTATTTCACCTCAAAGAAAAGCAACTACACATCATTACAGAGCATCATGTTAATTTTTATCTTGGTGGTTCCATCATATGGTGAATGAATCCGTGCCTGATTGTAGAGAAGGCAAGAAAGAACTGTGCAGTTCTGTAAGGCACCCAGGCACAGAACTGTCACTCAGCAGTGGGGATGGTGTGATATTTGTTCTCCTGTGGAAGAATAGGGGAAGTCACGTCTCCACCAAGAGGCAGTGGAGCTGCTGCAAGGGGACACGTGACTCAGTGGTGACTCCCACTGCACTGTCTGATTTTGCAGCTGAGGGCCCTATCCAGAGGGTTCCCACCATACCCATTCAATCAGCACGTAGCTGTCTTATTCAATGGGAATCCCAAGATCTCTAAAGCTAGAGCCATCCCAACTCTTCAAATAATTGTTTCAAACCAGTATTATTATTATTGTTTAGTGAAGGTACTTTCCCCTGGTACAGGTAGGCCCATTTCACATTTGGATTTAAGTGGAAATTAAAGGGCATTTGTAGCCCATGCAAAATCACACTTTTTACTGGTATGGTGTCTTTTGTAGGCAAGGCCCACAATAAAGATTTTCTTTTTCTTTTTCTTTTCATATGTGAGACGTGTGGCAAACCTCTGAGTAGAAACTGTATCTCCCAAGTCCAGGATTAGCTTCTTAGCCACAAGGCTGTGGTTCCTATCACGTTGTTTTCCTTTTGTCACACAGTGTTGTATAAATGTTGGAGGCCAGTTTTATTTATTTCAGCCATAATCCACATAAGTTGCATAATGGACTGTTTTCCAGCTTGTAATGTCTTGTAATCCAGCTGAAGTGGCTGGACTAACATCAGGGGTGAATCTGGTCCTTCCCTTTGTGTATGGATGTATATCCTTTGTGGGTTCTATGTATCCAAAAGCCTGGGAAGTATTGATTTTGTGGAGTGTCAAAGGTATGGGCCTAGACTTCACTGATAAGATAGAATTATGGGATTTCTCTCATTTTCATATGTTTGAATGAAGAATTGGCTGGAGGGGCATTTTTTGCTGGTATCATATGAATGTGTGCTGATACTTTTCAGTTAGCAATAATTACATTACATCTGCTGTGTACAGAACAGGAAACAAATTCTTCATATGAAGCTACAGTACATGGATACAGATTTTGAGTTTTGTACTGTTACATTTACTAACCACATAATTGCTTATTTAGTTCTATTACACCAGAACCTGAAATGTTATGGTGCAGGGTATAATTACATCATATACTCTGGAAGAAACCCTCAAGATACAATATAAATAATAGGATTGCAGATTCATAGAAATTAGAGATGGAAAAGAGCCTATTAGGTCATCTGCAGCCCAGTGAGAAAAATTATAAACAGTCTGCTGGAGTGCATCTTATCGTAGGCATTGATTGCCCTTTCCATCTCTTTGTGTTAGAATTCCCCTAGAACCCTGCAGAAGAGCTGCTTGATGGTGTGGGAGAGAGACTGTGAACCTGTGACTCTGCACTAGCTGACAGCTTTGTAGGAGAACTGGCAAAAGCACACCCTTTTCCCCCAGCCATGCAAACTCTGCCTAGAAATCTATGTAAAGCTTTTTTTTTTCACAAGAAGTGTTAAATCTGGGGGCTGCACTGGTCAATGGCAGACACAGGGATGAGGGCTGCTGTGTATCATGGGCTACTCTGAGCAGGACTTGTGCTAAAGCTTCTGCTGCCCACATCATTCATCTAGTCCTTAATTCAGACCCTGGTCTTTTCCTCTGTGTAGTTATTTAATTGGAATGTAAGTTGCAATTTAAAAGTTGTCACAAATATTAAGAATAGCTCTTATCTGAAACAGCTATCTATCTTTCAGCCTTTCTTTCCTCCGTAATGGACAGAAGCCTTCTAAGAGGTACAAGAACTGAAGAGATGGCCGTGAATTGATCAGTTGTCCATGTTGCTTCTTAGTTTGGTACCCCTTGTCATCATCACTCTCCCCTTGTTGGCACAGCCCCCTCCATCCTATGTTTTCTCACTTACTGATTTTCTTCTTTCTTCTCCCTCTCCTCTCTTTTACTTGTCACCCTTTGAGAAGTTCATTCTTTTTTCTTCCTTCTCCTCACTTACATGTACGTGAGAGCCCAATGTCAAGGAGAAATTATGTCGATAAAACCACCTTCTGAACCTACTCACCCTTGGCACATTTGGAAAGAAGGTAACAGTAATTGGAGCTTTATGGCTTCAGCGGTTCCCCTTTGTTAGTTCTTGCCACAGGTCCATGAGAGAGAAGCTGCTGTCATGTGCCTCCCCAGCATCCATACATGTCTCTGGACAGACCTCCAATGACTTGTCTTTCAGTCCCATGATGTTTCCATTAGCTCTCACGTGCTGGTAGTGGGTTCCTTGCTTACTCTCTCCCCTTCTATGTGTGACCCCCAGAGGGTTCTGAGGCACCTGACCTGGTGGAACACAGTCCTGCTATGACACAGCATCCCGGGGGGGATGACTGCAAAGGTCATGCCTGGGCAGACAATCCTTTCCTTTCCCTGGGACAAAGCCAGCGGTACACTGAGGGCTCTCATGGCACCCCCATGGCCAGCTCTGCATACTGCTTGTTGGTGGGCCCAAGATGATGCCACTGTCTCTTCATCATGTCAGGGGGCTGGGCCTGACCTCCTGCACAGCTTCATGATTTCATTCACTTTGGGTGATCTCTACTGGGGATCTGGCCCTTTCTTACTCAGTCCTGAACCAGCAGCACGGCATTCCTGAAGGATGACTGCAGTGATGAGGCAATTAATTACAAAGCTGACTTAATCGTGTGCTCAGGTTTAAACAAGTTTGCATCACTAACATTCCCCATGTAATTGCTTTTAAAAGAGCAGAAGGAGCTGTGAAGCAAAAGCCATCCGGGCACATGTGGCTGTGCAAAAGGCAAGGGTGGCAGGGGCAGGAAATGTAGAGAGCAAGGACTTGCTTCCCCGTGAGCAGAGTGAAGCTTTCATGGTTTTGTGTTCAATGTCAGTAATTGCACTCTGAGCTAGTCAGCTGATTCTGTGGAGGACCGGGGTCCTGTATGGCAAAGCAGGATTATCCTTCTCCAAATCCCAGCAGACCTGGTATCACACCAATAACTGAGAATAATTGCAAGATGCTTTGGGAAGACTGCTGCTTCCCGATGCCTTCCAGCACAAAGAGTCTGATAAGCATGACTTTCAAGAGCTCCCTGGATTCAAGAATCACCACCAGTAATCATGGATGACTACATGCAAATATGGAGACATACAGATGCCCTTCACCTGCTGCAGTTTTAATGTTACTGACCTGTTTGCTGCCAAAAATTTTTAAGGCTGAAGTGCATGTGCAACAGAGTCAGTTAATAATGATCTTTTACAAAAAAGAAGCAGGAGCAAAATGTACTAGCAAGTAAAAAGGCATTTGGAGGCACAGGAAGCATAGGAAATTTCTGCTGCTATCCTTTGGACTTTCTAACTTGTGCTGAAACTTTGTCTTTGATTAGCATTCCTATGGAGCCTTTTCAGCAGTGACTAAGTCCTCTTTAGCCTGCAAAACTTGGCCACTTCACTGGGGTGTCTGTATCTGAATAAAGTTGGGCCCCTGTAAGAAAGAGAAAAAAAAATTAATTTGTGCTAACATCTGCCCTAGTGGTTTTCAGAGGCGGACTGAAGAGAGTTGTTCCAGATACCCAAACCTAACAAAGAGCAGGTTAGGTCCATGCCATCCATTAGGGTTAGAATGCACAATAGCTCTGATTTCAGGCTGTGTTTTTACTTAAACCCTATCTGTAGATGTATCTAATAAACACTACTGGAAACTAATTTACATTCTAAAATCTATTAATTTAGTCATAGTCATTATAAAAGTCAACCAATGAATAGCAAGTAAAGCAAGCAGAGTGAAACAACAAAATGAGATAACCAATCTAACTTAAATAATGACAAGCATTGCAATCTAGAACAAAAAAATCACATGAGTTAACACTTTAACAGCATTTGCATCCCAGTCTATTAGATCTTTCGTATTTGGTGTGATGAAAGTGTGGGATGAATAAAAACAAGTCCTTACGGCAAAATTCAACCACACATGGAAAGCCTGGATAAAATCTTCCCCACCCTTTTAGTCCTATGGAAAGAGGAACTAGAAGAGCCACTGGGTAGAAAATGTGTATTTCTCCAACCATGGGGCCTGGGAATGAGTCCAGACACAACGTGCCAAGACCTTGATATGGAGGATGCTCTATTGTTGTTGCAGTCCATGAGACTGAAAGAGCAGGAGTTCCAAAGCTTTGCAGCCTGCCCATCGGGAGGAACATCCCTGCAGTGCTTTCAAACTCAGATGTAAGCTGGGAGATTGCATCCCAGAGAAAGAAAAACCTAGTGCTTGGGGCAGAGAATGAGACACTAGCACATCCGGATTTTGTTTCTTTCACTCCTTGAGTCTCTTTCTGATGAGAATTGCCACAAGGCTAAAGTTTTTTCTAGAGCTGCAGAGGAAGTGGTTTTGGTGGTACCACTCCAAAGATGACTGCTACCACACATCAAAGGTAGCAGCAGAGATAGTGAGGGTCAGACAGGACTGGGGAATCTGACCTCATTTGAAGAAACTCTGATGGTGGAGTGCCTTGAATGAAACAATGACAAGATTTTATAGTTAGCACTTTTGTATATTTAAATATCATACCTTTCAAGCGCACCAGATTGCTGTTGTCTGCTGCTTGCTCCAGCCCTGCTTCCCAAAGCAATGGTGACCCCTTTGGCCTCTGTAGGCAACTCCACATCCTTCAGCAGCAGAGTCAGCTCCATGTGTTACCGACAAGGTACAGTCCATAGTGCCTCCAATGATGGCTGAGGAACAGACTTTGCTCTCAAGGGTTATACAACCCTTGGACTTCTTTCCAGAGCTGTGTATCTGGTTTAAAAAATTTCTCATTATTATTTCCCTCTGAGCCTCTCACATCAATTTCCTTCTGTTTTCCAAAATCAAACAAGTCATGAGTGCTATAACTCCTCCCCAAGGGAGGAGATCTATTGTTTTGGTGAGAACCACCCTCTGGCCAAGCACTTTCATAGGTCAGTTCCTGAGCGGTAAAGCCTATAAATAAATTAATTTAGAGATTTGGTGATGCCCCTGGGAAATTTTACATCAACACGTTTGTGTAAAGGCAGCTCCAGGCCCAGGCCTCTCCCATTCCTTTTATTTTTAGAGACTTATTCCCGAGAACAGAAGACTTCTTTCTTGGGGCCATATTTTTTTAAAGTGGTCCTATCTCCGCATCCAAATGTGAGACTGTAATAATAATAATAACAACAGCAATAACAACAACAGCAGCTAATGATGATGATAAGTGTAATACCTTTCACTTATGTGTTTCTCATTGCTATGATTTGCATTACATCAGAAATGTACAATAGGGGCTCCCTGCCAAGAGATAACCAGTGTTGACCTGAGGAAGCTATGCTCCAAGACATAAGCAAGCTCCAAATAAAAATACACATGCAAAATTATATACACTCACATATATGGCCTGAATCTGATTCATCCAAAGAGATGAAAGCAGTTGGCAAACAGCAATTAACTCATTTTCATGCAACAGATAAGCATCATCTTTCTGTCTGATGGATGAGCAAGACAAGTTAAACGACTTGCCCAAGGTTATACAATGCATCAGGGCAGAACTTGGAAGCAGTATAAAGAAGTCTTCATCCCCTGATCTAACTTCCCTCTTCTTGACTTTCATCTGAATTTTCAGTGTACAGAGGAACAGACTTTCAGAAATGTGCACACACATACACGTAGACTTGTGAAGCTGGGAGATAAAATGACATTAAGGGCTCTAACTGCATCTGGTTAGCAAACTCCCCTTGAAGACCTGTATGTTCTCCACAGCCTCTTAGCTTGCATAGTTGAAAGGACTGCAGCCAATTAGCATTTGATTTTGAGGAACAAATTTTCTTTTCCAACATAAATTAGATCTGTGCCTCTCTTGATGTTATAATTTTCAGTTTTAATGTCACCGAATTTTGGCTTTGGTTAAAGAAGAAGCAAGAGTGGCTGGATAGCTGCAAAAAAATGCTTTCCTCAGTAGTAGAGAGATTGCAACCATTTACGTTTCCTTTTTTTCCTTCTTTCTTTTTTTTTTGGTGTCTACCTGAGAGAAAAGCACTTACTGTTAATCTCATAGTAGTAAATTACAGAGAATTCGCTCACTTCCATAATGTTTTCTACTCAAAGATCTTTAGAAATATTATGCACTAATTCAGCATGACAGCAATATAAAGGTATATGGGGCTTCTCCGTATTTTAGAGAGGAGGAAATTATTGAAAGAAATTTGAAGGTCTGCTTTTTAGCAACAGTGCTGCATTGATGGTATGGGCAGGTGTAAAGAGCCAGGCATATAAATGCAGTAGTCCACTTTCAGAGGCAAATTTTAATATGCATATCAGGAAAACTTCTGTACCAAATAACTATGAAATTTAATATCACGCAAGCAAGTGACTTACCCAAGATCTCAAAGGAAATCTGTGGCAGAATCAGGAAAGTGTCCTGCTCTTGTTCTTAAGCCACAATCCCAACTTTTCCCTTTGAACTTCCAATCAGTCTTTTCTTTGATTTAAGGTTGACTGAGATGAGCTGATTAAGTTTCCATGTATCATCTGGAAGCTTCAGAACGGGCTTGTTTTGCTAGACATTCCCATCAGCCCCCATAGTTTCAGGCCTTTTGATTATAAAATACTTTTTACGTTAGTCTTCATGGAAACTCCCTTTTTCTTTTGTTTTAATCATTTACATGCTGGAGCGTTGCCAATTTATGTAACATGGTCTCATCCTACTCATTATTTCATCATACTCCTGCCAGATCTTTATTAAATATATTTCTCCCCTCGCTTCAGTAAAAAAGGGATGGGTTCCTGGGAACCTGGATATGCAAAATGAGTGGGAATTCAGATTTTTTTTTTCTTCCTCTGTGTATTTCACTCTCTTTTATTCCAGATTCAGAAATATGAGTGAGAAAGATTATCTTCCCCCATTGTGGGAGAAAGTGCCTGTCAAGTTTAGGTGGGTTAGTACTAACCACTGGGGTGGGATTCTTACTCTCTTCAAACTCCCACTAAGAGGGAAACAAGCCACAGACTTTGAAGTCTTATTTATGGTCATGGCACAAAAAAAAACCCAGTAAAACTTTCTCTGTGGGTCAATGAAGCAGGTTTTTAGCCTTCCTAAATACCTCCCAAGCCTTTTGTACCTGCAGTTCAGGTACACTTAGGTTTCCTATCTCCTTTCACTGCTTTGGTACTTCCCTCCCCAAGTCATCTGTTATTTTTAAGGTGTGTGCCTTGCTAGTGGAAAAAGCTGTATGACTGCCTGTGAATTTTCACCACCCACATTCACCTCTCTGAGAGCCGTGAGCGCATCTATAATGTGACTCTGAGAACTGTGACCCAGTCATCTTTGAGGGACATAGAGGTGCCCTTGACTTGGCTGGGAACAAGGGTACTGGAAACAGCTGAATCCTGCCAGTGAAGCTTGGCCACAGTGCTTACACATTTGTAAAGAGTTGTTTGAGGACTCTTTCTGCCTTACAAAGACTGATCTTGTGAGGAAGTACTTACAAGAGGTTGGTCCAGGGCTGTGGGCTGTGCTGTTCCTACTTGATAAAGCCACATGTCTCATTTCCTTTATTTATTTATTTTATTATTGTTATTTTTTATTTTTAATTTTAATTTATTTTTATTTTTCCTGATAATCATGTCTTTGAGCAGATCATAGGTTCCAGTCTGTCACTCTCTACTGTGGCCCTTGTCCATGAGAAGATTTCCCCCTCTGCGTTTGCCTCCCATGGGCACAGACTGTTTTGGTTGTTCCCAGGATGAGAAATTTCTGATGTATTTTGCATATATGTCGAACCATGAGCTTTTGTACGGTTACACAAACTTGTGGTTTCCTATGAATGCAAGGTTCTCCTCACCCCCAGTGGTTTTCCTAACTTTTATTGGTGATAACTATCAGCCTTTTGTGGTTTGAAGAGAACAGGGGCTCCCATTATTTAAATTTTCTGCTGTGCTGCAAACACTTTAACAAGCAACTTGCTCAAACACCTTTTCCCCTCAGCTTGATGGACCCCATTTTAGTGTCCAGAAGGGGACTTGACACCACAGAATCCAACCATGCCTAGTGTAGGTGTGGACTGCACACTGTATGAGATCTTCTTGCAAAACATGCTTTGTGTACATACGATTGCACATGATGTTGTGTTTGTGTCACTGGAAATACGCTGTCATCTGAGAGGAGGACCCTGGGCTGGTGTCCCAGGGGGAATTCTCCTCAGGACCCCAGCCCCCCCCCAACCCTCACACATGGCTTATTTCGGTGCATTTCAAGTACAAACACGATTGCTCTTCTGAAGTACTTTTATGAGCCTTGGGGGTAAGTCATCTCAGGCAGGGATGATTTAGCAGCATGCCTTTGAGAAGGTGAACTCCAGAAGAGGCAGGGAAATCACCCCAAACTTCTCCCTGATGTGGTGGCAGATCTTTTAATGCAGCTCCCAAGAACTTCTCACTCCTCTCCAGCAGAGCCTCTGGCAGGACTAGGGGATGCACTTCATGACTCTATAGCCCACACCACAAAAAACACTTATAAAAATAGTATAAACTGTGTTGTGTGCTAGAGGCAAGCACCTGTCACTGCTAATGGAAAGCATCAAAACCAGGATGCTTGAGCTGTATTGAGGAGAACTGGGCAGGTTCACGTTTTGTCTGAAGAACAGGAAGGCAGTGTGGGGACTGTGCCCAAAAACCACAAATATGTGCTCACCTCCTAACAGAGATGGGTATGGAACCATCTCCAAGGCTTGTGGCTCCAATGGAGTTTTCACTGGAAGAAGGAAGAAAATGGTGCAAGCAGGCCAGTGGAGGCTGGGAACAAAACCTCAAATAAAATAAAAATGAGAAACCCATAAGTCTGTAATGAAGCATGGGTCAATTGGCTGGAGAGATGGGAATTATTGTGGGGTCCCACTGTTGTCAGAAATTGTGCTGAAATTATAGTTAAACTGCTATCATGTCAGACTTGGCCTCTGTTCAGAATCAGCTTGAAAAACAACAAAATACATTGGAATAGCAAAGGTACCATGGCTTTTTCTCAGCTTTGTTTTCACTCGCCTTCTATTTGTCTCTTCAGTAATTGCTGAATTTATACTCCAATTTTGTCTTAATTCATGGAATTAATGGTGTGTAAAATGTGAATTTCTGAGGATATGCAGCAAGGAAGTAACTTTTTCAGGAGCTGCTGTTGTTGCAGGGTTATTTATTTGGCCCAGGTCTGATAGTAATGTTTGTGGCTTTTAACCTGCCAAATAGGAACCCCAGTATTGAACTATGTGATGAAAATACCTTTCAACAATCTCACTGTCAGGGAGGAACTTCAAGACTAGCCTCATGGTTTATGTTTCCGAAGATGACTTTTACCTTTTGGTGTTCAGCTTTTGGATTCCAAGTTCCCAGACCAGCTCTTTGTCAGTTACTGAGCAAACACGAGAGTCACTGAGTTTCTGCCAGGATGCCGGGTGTGCTGTCCCAGTACAAACGCAGTCCATTTTATTAAAGTTGAATGACCTCTAAATGGGAATATTTCATGAGATGTGAGTACTTAAGTCTATATAACTTCTCTAAGCTAATGTTGAGAGCCGGCTTTCCTTCCTCATGTGGTCTCACAAGCAGCTGGCAACAAGCCCTAGGAGAGGGACAGTGAGTGGAACAGTCAAACTCAGTGTTTTTAGGGGTGACAAGGAACAGGAGACCATGGAGAAGCATGGACAGCCCAATGCATGGGTAAAAGAGCAGCAGTGGCATGGACACAGCTGGCAGCAGGGGGTTTTCCCAGGCCAGGTTTATCAAACTGCATCACATTGCTTCCAGCACAGCCTTTGGGGAGAACTGGCTGTTTGAGTGGGGGCACGTGGCAGAGAGAGACCTCGGTACCATGGATCTTGGCATGTTTTAGCTGCAGTCAGACCCATCCTGAAGCCACAGCTCTGGTTTGTCCTGTCCCCTTTGCTGTTGCATTCCAAAGCCTACAATCTCCAGTCAGGCCTGGTGCTTCCCTTTTGGCATTACTGCTAAATCATCTTGTAATTTTCATAGCTACATCTTTGTTTCAGAGTGGGGCTCTGGAGGCTTGCAGCGATCTTTCAGGAGGCTCCAGCTCAAGCTGGAGTTGTTGGTTACGCTGTGCAACAGAGCAGCACTCGCACAAAACCAACATGGCAGCTGGTGCTGGGCTTTCATGGACACATTACAGCCCAAATGCCAAAAAGATGAGGGGGAAAAAAAAATCTATTTAAGCAATTTTTTCCTCTCTATAGGAACTTAGCCTGTCAGCAGCATAAACCCTTGCAATCATGCACTTCCTAGGATGCATGTGCTATCAAAAAGGGAGGTGTTAATTGCTGTGCTAATTACAACATGATTGCTTTGCACTTGTTTTGCACTTGCAGGTGATTAAATTTTTAACGAAGCATATTACTTGGCACTGTTAGCATAGTTAACACATTTCTCTCTCTCTCCCTCCCTCTCTCTTCCTCTCCCCCTCCTTTTTTTATGCCTTGGGAGAAGTCCCGTGCTGCAGACCCTTCGCTGGCTGCGATGTGCTGTTGTACTTGGAACGAGCCCCCGTTTAGGCTGTCGGTACCCCGGGTTCCTGCTCGGAAAGAGCAGCAGCCTGTTATCATCAGGCTCAGCGTGACGGCGCCGGCCAGATGCGAGTGCAGAACCCACCAAGGTATTAGCTAAAAATTAGGCGAGGCTGTTGATGCCAATCTCACAGATTTCATTTAAAAACTATGCCAGCTCCAGCCAGTCAGGCGGCAGCGGCGGAGGGTGTGCGGGAAGGTGGAGAAATGACAGCAAGTTCCCCGTGATTTATTTCTGCTTTGCCGAGCGGGTTCCCAGCTGAATGAGAGCAGGGGAAACTTGCATCTGTTCGACGGGCAGGCTCATATCTCTCCAATAAGGCGGCAATTACACGGCCCAGTGAGGCTGCGTGACCAAAGGAAAACCGGGTGAACCAGCCCGCTGGATTTATTGATGGCCATAGATGGCTTTACCTTCCTGGCTGCTGGTTTTGCAAGTTCCCTGCGAACTTGTTGATTCTGATGGGTTTGAGCAAATCGATCCCAAATGAATGATGAACTCTCTTTTGGTGGATGCTGTCCAGCCAGGTGTCTTGCTTTCGAATTGCTCAGCTCTGGGGGCTTTTGCCTTTGGAGACTGATCGATTTTTTATGGCAGTGTAAACTTTCTGAGGCTCTTGGGGGTCATGCTGCATGAATGGACTGGATAGTTGTTAGTGTTATGTGTAAAAATGGGGTGTGATCTAGTCCTAAATAGTGCTCCTCACAAGAGGCCAAAAGGTACCTCTTGCTTCTGTTCAGGGATGATATAGGTAAAAGGAGAGGAACTGGGTGGACAGTGAGAAATATTGTAAAGGCTAGAAAAGACAATCTCAGCCAGCTTTTTAGATTTCATGACTGAGAGCCACTCAATGAGGAAGCAGAAGAGGAAAAAAGAATATTTGAAACTGATAAGGAAATAGTCTTAGATAACACTTAATTAACCCTGGGAACTTACAAAACACCACTGAGTCCAAAAGACTAACAGGATTCAAAACAGACTAGGTAGGCATTTTATGGATAAGAAGAATTGCTGGAGACAAGATTAAAAAATTTATAAGGGATGCAAACTCTCACACTTCATGGCAGTGGGAAACAGCTAACTGGTGAGGGGTATGAAAGTATCTCCTGTGGGCAGATCATCCCATGATGGCTCATAGGGAGTTTCTTGCACTGTCCTGTGAGGCAGCTGGTCTGGGTTGTTGGCAGGGATGGGCACTGAGAGTGGCAGAACACTGGCCTGATCCAGCACCCAGCCATTCCTGTGTTCCCATGCTCTGCATCCGGGCTAGGTCAGGGATAACTTTTAGAACAGAGAGGAGGAAACCAAAGAGTTTACAAGGAGTCTACCTGAATACTCCTGACATAAATCCTTGCCTTTTGCGCACGCACACCCCCAGTGAATTAATAGGAACAAAGGGAAAAAATTGCTGCTGGGATTGTTTCAATAATATGAATTAAAAAGCGCCTGGGAACATTTTCAGCATGAATTAGCTGAATTTATTTTGACTAAATATTTGTGAACCATTTTTAGCTGCATGTGCTGAATTTTACTGTGTCCAGGCACGTGCAAGCATACCTTGATGAGGAATGAAATCCTGAAGGATTTGGGACAAAAGGTCTGGTCCCTGGGGAGCTGGGAAATAAGATTGAGGTTTGGTACCCACATGAGGCAGATAGCTCTGTGCCCCGTAGATGATTTGTTTTTAGCATTAAATGTTAAAATAAAGTGTGGACTTGTATAAATTGCTGTGGGGTGATACCCTCACCACACTGTCATGACATGGCAAGTTCAGTCTAGAAGTTCATGGACACTGACCCTCACATACTAAATATAGATAATGTAAATAGATTTGCCTATTGGCATGAAGGGCCCAATCTTAAGTACCTAAGCTTCACACTTTATGCACCATGGAATTGTTTGCATGTGTCTGTTCACATAATTGGAGGACTGAGAGGCCAAGGGAGAGTGAAAATGACAATGGGCAAATGTTTTTCTGCAGACCTGTAGAGCTTGCATTAACAGTTTAGAATGCTGATGAGGCTCTCTTTAATGTTTCAAGCATTCTTTCTGCCCATAAATTGCAGGCCTTCACCTTTCCCATCATGTTGGCCATATGGCCCTGCAGCAGGTGTGTCATGCAGGAGTGAAGGTAAAGGATGGGAGAGGACCCTGTGTGCCTGGAGACCTGTCCCAGCAGAGACAAAAATTGTATAAATGTGTGTGTGTCCCCTCCATGGCGGGGGCTGAAGAGGTAAGGAGCAAATGGATGGTGTCTGTAAAGTTCTGGAGTCTCCAGCAAAATGTCTTCAGTTGCAGAATTGGTTTTTGCTTGACTTTTCTGTGCTAGCCTTAAAAGATGTGAATTGATATCACTTTTAACTAGCAGGTTTCATTATCTGCAATTTCATTAAGAGCAGTACCTGCGGAAGGAATACTGACTGGTTTTTTTTTTGGGTTT
>WBMY01013620.1:900056-932443 GCA_013397315.1 Donacobius atricapilla | reverse complement strand
TTTTTGCGTAATGGGTTCAATTTTATCCGTAGCAAACCTTGCCATTTCCCCCTCTCCAAACTTCATATTCTAGTCTATTACTCACTGTCTGTCTGGCCCCTATCATAGTTTGACTGCAGATGTCATAACAGAAAAGAGATGAACAGGAAGCTCTTACTTCCCGATAAATTAATGTGCTGCAGTCTAATCCATATCCCAAATGATAAAGTTAACAACAGTTTGCAAGCCTGTCACATAATCTAAAAAATTCAGATGGAAATTTTTACCTCCTTGTGTGGGAGGAAAAACCTTTTTGGGGGATGAACAGTTGCTAATACATTTAAGCTCCAGTAGAATGTCATGGAAATGGCACAATTAATTCATCCGCCACCTCAATCCAGTGGTGAAGCACTTTAATTGGGAGCAACCTGTCTTGCAGGCTGCTGGCCGTGGCGTGCTTCCCAAGGCTGCTGCAACCTGCCCTCCCTCCTTCATCTGCTTGGTCCAGCTGGGCTCGGGCCTCGCTCCGCTGCCAGTCTTTGGGGGCGAGTTTCTGCCACAGTCTTTGGGGTCAGTCACCTGTGGCTCTCCCACAGCCCCCAGCATGTGTTTACTGGGACGTGGAAATGGGAACTCAGCAAAGCCTTGCTATGAATCTGCCGTGCCGCTCCAGAAACAGCAGCGTGTCAGCCGTGGCAGCACATGTCCTTGTGCAGGAGGCACACTGATGTGTGGGCCCCAGGGACAGAGATCTGTAGATCTGCCACTGTGCCCTAGGTGGGGAGGGATGCTCTTCCCAGCCTCTGCCTCCTGTGTGGTTTCATTGGGGAAAAAGGTGTGTAGATCCTCTCTGTTCACACAGAGCAACTCAGGTATGTGGGGTGAGCATCCGAGGGATGGATCCTGAGCTGAGGAAAACTGGATTAGCTCCTTAAAAATTCACGGAGTTGAACCAGCTTACACTAGCTGACAATGAGGCCTTTCCAGCATAAGTGCCTGTGGGAACCAGCTGTGTAAAAAGGGTTTATTTGGGCATGCTCTCCAAAAATGGGAAATTACCCTGATTTCCTGGTCTAGAATTCCTATAAGAAGAAAGTTTCCTGTAAGGCTTTCTCTGTGTCTTTCTGTAAGCATACCAAATATAACAGATAAAGGCTTTTATCCTAATATTTTTCAGTGATTTTAATGGCAATCCACGTTGGCAGGGGAATGAGGGAAAAGAAAAATGCAATTATGAAAACTTAAAAAGCTTTCTCTGCTGTAATGTCATCAGCCAAGTTATAAGGCATGAAAAGAGTGTGAGAGATGGAGAAATATTCATATCAAAGCTAAGTTGCATATCCTTGATTTCAGTACCTCATTTTTGCTCTTCTTGCCAGTTCTACAGGTTGTTTTTCTTTTTCTGATGGTAGGCATGGCTGACATGATGCTTAGATCTAAAGTTTGCATTGCTGATGTTACACTGCAGCTCCCTTTTACTTCAGCCTGCAACTCCACTTCAAATTCTGAGCTGAGCACATTTTCAAGGTGCAAATTTGTAGTGGGCAAAGAGGTGGTCAGTGTTGGGATGTTAGCTGCAGTTACTGTGCTTTGATTGAAAAAAACACAAGAAAATGAGATGTCAGCTTGTTACAGGATTCACTTGGGAAGCTGGAGGAATATCATGTGGACAATAGCTTTTTCAGAGTGCTGTCTCCTGCATGGGGCAGGCATAACACGCTGCAACCCTCACAGCTGGGCAGTGTGGGCCAAAACAACCTCCTCCCAACCTGCTTGGGGTTCTTCTTTGCTTCAGTCACCTTTGAGAAAGGCAAAGCCATGTTCAGGGTCTACCTCTCTCTCCCATTTTGTCAGATGTGGCATCAGGGCTACCCTCACGCTTCCTCAACAGAGGTTGAGCAAGTACAGAAGCAGAAAACACCACTATAGGACACATACCTGCATCTAATGCAAGGAAAACCACAGGTGCTGACTTTAAGAACGTTTCCCTCTTTAGGAGACACTAATAGAGGAAATCCATTGTTCAGGATTTTAATGGTCACTGGACAAGGATCCTGTAAGCAGCCCCTTTTCCTCTTGGATGCTTCTGATGCCAAATAAGGGAAGGCAAAGCTTATTCTTGAGGCTGACCTATTTATGTGGAGCAGCTGCAAGCCGGGGTAATAATCCACTTATCTGGTGAGAAACCCACAACAGCACCATACAGACAGGCACTGTCTTGCAGAGCTCTGGTTCTGTGGCCTGTAGGTGGGCGCTGACAGCCTCTCCTAGAGCCCCCCTCAGTACCCATGGTATCCCAGAAGAAGGTTGGTCCAAAAGATGGAGTGGTGTGGATTACTGAAACCTTTGCTTGAAATTTTACCTGGTGGTGAGGTTTACAGAATACCCAGAACTGCCAAATGAGTAAAAACTAGGCTATACCAGGAAAATCTGTTTTTAAACCATCCTCAGTGAATGGTGGTGCCTTTACCAAGGAGTCACCTGAGAGAGCATTTTCCAGTGCCTTGAGGTTTGAAGTTGGTAATGGTTGAGGGGTGGGCAGTGTCCCCACAGTTACACCTTGCAGCCTTGGTGGTGTGGAGAGTGGTGGAGTGCAGACCAGCCCTGCTGCTGCTGATCAGCTTCAGCAATGTCACCATGTGTGGTTTCATGCCAAAAGTGAGATGCTGAAAGGTGAGATCTCTGCAGCTCCCTAAAAGGCAACAAAAATCTCTGCTCAGCTGCCACCATGCTGTATTAAAGCCCTGGTTGGTTTCCTCACAAGTCTCACCTCAGGGATGCTCCTGAGGTTAGAGCAGGCAATAGTTCTGCCTACTTCAGGGCCTGGGTGGGAGAGTGGTGATGTGGAGATGCCGAGTTCATGTGCTGGGGGAGGCTGCAGTGAGTGAGCCTGTCCCTACTGACCAGGGCATGTGTGCCAGCAAGGGACCTGCTCAAGCCTGCCAAGGTCTTATTGCTGCCACCACATAGCTCATGTCTGTTCCCACTTGTTAGAAAATCTCCCAGATCAGGAATGAGGTAACTCTCTCACCCAGTTAGCTGTGTCTCCCAAGAGCCTTCTAGGCAAAGAACAAGGTTCTCCCCTGAGCAGGTCTGTGCTATCTGAATACTTTTGCTGAGCTTTCTCTGGCTAAAAATTGCCTTACCCCAGGGGACTCCTGTGCCTGAGGGACTGCAGAGTGCTCTGCTGGGCATGCCAGGTGAGTGCTGGCAGAGGGTTAAAACTAACTCCTCTTGTGGGTTTGGTGATCTACACAGAAAAATGTGGGTGTATCTGAAAAGAGTGTGGAGCTCATTATATGGTATATTTCAAGACTCATATTGTGATTTATTCAGGACACAAATCTATCTCTTCCTCGTATTTTGTAAAAAATAATCTCAAAATTGATACAGAGTAAGAAGATGCCACTGGTTCTGGCCATAAACTTTTTGCTAAGTACTTTGGGTGAGGACATTTCCAAACTGCCTGGGAATAATCTCACACAGACCAGCTGACCTTCAGCTCCATCCCCGTTGACCAGAAAATTCTTTCCGGCATTGTGGGATACCAGGACCTAATAGCCAGGTAAAAACATTCTGCTGCCTTTTTCCTTTCTGTATTAGCGCATTTTTCCCTTAGGGAGAGGAGTAGGGAACTAGAAGGACAACCTAGGCCATTAGGGCATTAGTGTTGTGTGGTATGTTAATTTCTTGTATTTATGCATATTATGGGTTTCATGGTGTTGGATTTTCTCTATGATGATAATCCTATTAATAATGATGATGGTGGTATTATTATTATTAATAATAACAATATGTTTTAAAATACCCTGTAAATACGGACAGCTGATGGAAAAGCAATAGCCAAAGTTAAAAATCTACAAGTCTCTAGCGTGATGGGAAGATATTGCACATAGGATCCAAAATTATTGAAGGTGAGTGCATAAATAATACAATCATCCATTGTGAAGATTTCATAAAGATGTTGCAAAAGGAGGGTTTTTTTGGTGTTCATATTTTCCACAGAAATTCTTTATGAATAAAAAACCTATTAAACAAATAGTTCTGTGAGCATTGGGAGTAATGAAGCCTGGCTTCACAGAATGGGTGAAGCTGGAAGGGACTGCAGTGGATCATCTGGTCCAACCTCCCTGCAGGGTGATCCTGGAGCATGTTGTACAGGATTGCATCCAGACGGTTCTTGAATATTTCTAGTGAGGGAGACTCCAGAGTCTCTGTGGAAAATATGTTCCAGTGCTCGGTGAGCTGCATGGTAAAGTTCTCCTTAAATAGCTTCCTACAGCTCCTTTCTGTGTGGATCCTCTGCTGGGTGAGACAGAGATCATCAGCTTTTCCTTTTCTTGGCACTAATAAGTTCCTGCACCTTTTTGTCCACTTCTTTTCATGAAACTTATAGGGACACTTACTCTGACCTCTTGGCTTGGCTAAACCAATGCAAGCAGGTTGTAAAGTGACTGCAATATGAAGAGACAGATATGCCTATCCATGGGATGACCTTGTGTGTCCCCAGGAAATCAGAGCCGTGGACTAACCACTCTTGGGGGTGTCCTCACAAGACTTTTATTGGTGCTGCACTGTGCTGTGCCATCCCAGAGCAAATGGGGTGTCTAGTGGTGAGGAAAGCTTACAACATGCCCCTGACCTGTTGTTGCATGTAAAGTGAACTTGTCTTTGTACCTTGATGGCATTGTCACTATTTTTGAGATGGCTTTTGCTGAGAAAGATTGGACCAGATTATTAAGAAATTCATTTGTGAGTTGTCCACAGGTACTCCTCCAAATGTCAAGTCTGCTGAGCTAAAGAGGTCCTTCATCTTCTGCAGCCTTGGAGGGGCCCTCAGAGATTCCCTGGGGACCCTGAATGGTGCCTAGATACCCTAGCATGAGAACTCAGGAAGGTAAGACCGCCTTTTAATCTTATTTTTCTTAATTAAGGAGATTGATGGCATAAGCTATTCTGATTACTAGTGATGAGCTGTTGGCCAGTAAAAGATTGAACAAATTTGAGTCGCTTATAGCTCAGACATATCTTTCTGGTCTCTGAAACGGTGCATGCATTTTTATTTCTCACTTTCTTCAGGCACAGAAAACCATTTCACTTTGGAACACAGCAAGAACAACATGGTGCAACCACATTGTTTCATCAGATGGGAACCTGTGTAATCTCAAGTGATCCCCACTGAAGTTTAAACAGACACAGAAGACCACATCTTCATTAATTTGTGAATATATACAGATTTTACAATGGTAGTTTGGATTTGGAAGAGAGTGCCCATCTGCAGTGTAGGGACATCTTGTTAGCAGATGTTATTTGTCTGAGAGAGCCTGAACTTTTTCCAATGACACTACTTCTTTTTTTTTTTTTTTTAACATTTGTGATACCCTGAAGAAACACAAAAGCACAACTACTACTTTACAAGCAGCAAATTGTTTTCTAGTTGAAAATACTGTATAAAGACAAATTGTTATTTTTACTCTGTAGACAGACTTGTTCTCAACAGTGTGTGTGGGCAAGGTGAGCCTGTTTATGTAAGTAGCAGTTTCCTATTATTCTAGGGAATTCATGAATGCAAAGCATATAGATAAAATCCCACTCTCTGTGAATGTCTTTGTTGAACAAAGTTGTTAGATGTCTGTTAAAAGGAAATAACTTGCATAGCAGGTTTTCACAGATGTAGTGTGTGAAAATTATCATTAAAGTATATCTAGGATATTTCTAGCAGAATGAATTGTGTGTGATTTTTGTAATTAAGATTTTGTGGCCAAAACACAAAGAAAGTCAGAATATGAATTCAGATGTATATATGGGGTTCCTTATATGACATTTCTAGATTGTTCACTGAAGAAAAATATTTCAAGATGCTTGTCTTGATTGTTAAATGCACTAATCCAAGGAAGTAAATAACATAAATCCCAGGGATGTAGTACCACTGGGGATTGTCCTTATGGAAATAGGTTATCTGTTCCCACTTCCTCATCTCAGGCTAAACCCACCCCTTCTCCCATTTGGCTCAGGCTGATGAAATATCTCTTTCCTGTGTCAGATATTTTTTTTGCGGGGGGAAGGAGACTGCCTACAGATTGCACCAGAGGCAGGAGTGTTTCAGGAGAGCTCCATGTATACTGCCCATCTTTTGTTTCCCAAAGAAATGGGAGATGAACAGGACATGGGGCTAAAACTCCTCCTCTGATGATGAGCAGCAGTTGGCAATTCTCCTGATTTAAAGCTAAACAAATGAGCCCTTTACACTGCTGAAATCTTCCTTCAAATGGGTGATGAATACAGTGTTGGTAGCATACATATGTGGACCTCTAGGGCTATAAGTTTCATGGGACTTTCTGGGCAAGTATCAGGAGATGTTATTAAAGCTAGTGTTGTCACCATTCACATATGAAATTCTTACTGTAGTCAAAGTTTTAATTGCCACTCCCATTCATGAAGCTGGATTATTGGCTTAAACTTCAGACTTTGGGTTGGTTTTTTCTTTCAATTGAATGGTGGAAGGTTTCTATTTAATTGGATGGTGGGCATGTTGGTTTCTATTCCTTCCAGTGGTGAAGAAAGAGCTCTGAAGTTAACCCAAATGCATCCTGAAGATGAAAAGAACAAAGAACACAAAGACCATGGCTTCAAAAAAAACTTTCTTTCTTTCTTTCCTCATTTTATTTTTTTATTTTGGAAGCCAGAGCTGTGATTTTGCCCTGATGGATGTTTTTGGATGCTGGAGGCTGGCAAATGGGGACCAATCTGAATAAAACAAATAAATACAGCATCCCTGATTAATAACCAAAGCACTTTTATTCCCAAACATACGCATAAACTAACTCCACCCTGATTAATCAGGTCTGACTGTAGTGTGTAATACTTAGCATTTTTTAATTAAAATTGAGAGCTCATACTGTCCAGAGAACTACACGTGTGTTCTCTGAAAAATTACAGCACAAGCAGAGGCCATTTTTTCCCCTTCTCCTGCTACAAATTTCCTACTGAACTTTTAAGGCACTTTCAGGTGCAGCTGAACACTATCCATTATCTTTGCCTGTACTCCTAATCAGAGCAGCACAATCTGCCTTCAGAAACATTTATTCTGAATGGCTGCTGTTTCTGAAGGCAGATGCTCTTGAAAATGCAGCTGCCAATAGCTCCACTAACCAGAGTTTTCTTACAAAGAAATATTCCAGTTAAGGTCTGCTTGGATTTAACTACATGCTTATGATCATGCTGATGATGTATAATATTTTTGCCTGTGTGCACGGAACAAATCAATTAGCTGCTTCTTCCTGAACCTGGTTTTGCTTTTGCTCCTGCCCATATAAATCAGGGAGATCTCTGCTCAGATGAGTAGTTACACCTGGATAAAATTGGGAGATAAGTCTCAATTCCTTTGTTTGGAGCATAAACAGGTTTTTGTACATGGAAAAAATAACCAAGTACTTCATGGTTCCTTTCTCTCTGTGCTCTGTTTTTTTCCCCTTTTTTATTATTTGAACAAATAAGATTTTACTCATATATTACATCAAACCAATGACTCCATCTAGCTTCCCACAGTGCACTTTTTATAGCAGAGAACACTCCTTTCTTGTCTTGCTGAAGCACATATTTTCACATAATTTGCACTGATAATATAGCTCTGCTGAGTAGCTTGATAGAATATATCACTCTTCACAGTCTAGCAGTCCCCCTCCTTAAATAATGGAAGTGGTAGACTCCTGGTAGTCTTGATTTTAAACATTTTAAATATATATAACAGTTTGCATACTGTGCAGTGATTTGTAAAATGTGAATGCCTACAAAACCATGGTTACCAAGCATAACATTATCTTATTTTTACTTACACAACCAGTAAAACAGCTGGAGGTCTAAAATCATGGCCTGGCATTAAATGCATTACTACATTTTAAAACGTGCAGGATGAGGTTGTCCTTTTAGCTAAGAGATAGGAAGAGAAGTGTTGTGATTACTGGAAAATTAACACCTCCCATTTTAATAGACTGACTATACCAAAGGCACTTAAATAGAAACCCTTCAATCAAAATGAATTGGAATTTTATCTGTCTAAAAACTGAGTAAGGCACAAATGGCTTTGAGCTACACAAATAGCAGTATCAATCTACAGAGTGGAAACAGAGTATTTTACTAATAGAAATCATGTATTTTAAGACCCACCTGCGTGGTACCATTTAAATTTCTTTTTTTTTTGTTCCTGCCCTCGAAAGAAGATCCATAACCTCAGTGCTTCCTTCGTTTCCCTTTTAAACATCCATAATTGTAATCAAGGGACAATGAGTAAAGCCATCAGCCATAAACCCTGGTCATTTCAGCCTGCCCACAAGGTTTAGGACTGGGTGTCCTCACCTCAGTTAGTGTTACCAAGCCCTATTGGTAAACCTCTACAACAGTGGTGTCAAAGGATATCCATTTTCCTACTGCACATGGTGTCTCATAAATAACACCTTAATTGCTCTTCCAGAAATATGTCTCCACGTCTCCAGCCTTGTTGAAATGCTCAATCTCTGTAGGAGCAGGCAACATGGCCCAGCCCAAAGCAGAATTTTCTCATGTTAAAAATATGTCCTTAAATGCATTTGTTCTAGAAAAATATCTGGAAACAAATATTCCTCCTTTTTTTCATCTGTTCTCCTGCATCATGGTACCTCTCAGCAGTGTCCCATCTTGGATCCAGAAGAATGTTCCACCCAGATCACCCCAGAAAGTTCCCAAATTTCTCAGGTTTCAGGCGTCTGAGGACTATCAGCATTGTGAAGGGATCACTCTGCACCTGATCAACGTTACTCCAATATCCGGTCGGTGCAGCAGGTGCAGACTGAAAACTGTCAGCACTTCCCAAATCAGCCCCATGAAGCTGCATGCTCTTCCCTTAGGTAGATCTCTTCTGCTACAACTGTGAGCCCATTCATGGCACGTGGCAGCTGCAGTAGGAGTAAATAACATTCTAGTGGCTCCTCCAACCCCAACAAAAAAATAGGGAAGGGTAGCCAGGAGCTGATACGCTGCTTGCTTGCCCTGCCCACATGGGGTAACAGTGGGAGAATTGGCTAAACGCTTGTGACATTAGGAGACTGAGATCTGATTCATCTGCCTGATAAAGCTTTGAACAAGGTACTAGGGGAATAAAAAGCATTTGACTCTTGTCTCACAACATGAGTTTTACATCAGAGGTATGTGTTTACACAGGCAGCCACACCAGCTCTCAGACTCCACAAAGTCCATTAAAACCAGCTTGTGCAGCCCCCTGCAGAGCCTCCTACTTGGCTTGCCTGACTCATGCTCAAAGGACCGTACTCAATGCACACTCCTCATCCCCCATGTGCCAGCAGTCCCCAGGTGCAAGCTCCCAGCACTCAGCTACCAGGTCCAGCATCTGTGGTGGATGGGAGAGCCCCTCCTCTCCCCCAGGCTGCCAAACCATAGGTGAAGAGGGACAAAGCTGTGGTATTGCCTGCCCCAGCTCCTCCAGCACTGCCCTGGAGATGACAGTCCATCCTGTGTTGTGGACATGGTCATCCTGGGCACTGAATACCCCACTGTATGCCTAAGGATAGGATCTTAGCCAGGGTAAACAGCAGCACTGTGAATCCCCAAGAGCATCAGTAAACTACCCCTGCCGAAAAGGGTCTCTTCTTGGAGACCCAACAGTGCCTCTCCTTATGGCACAATTATTGCAAAAGCAAGGTTGTGGTGGTGTTGGCACAGCATCTTGGACTCAAAAATGACTTGTTTACTTTGGAGAAGATCAGAGAAGGACACAGATTATACAACCAAAGGAAAGAATGAGGCTGGTTAATAGCACTGGCAAATAATGGAGGGAAAATATCTGCACTTTTATTCAAAGAAGAAAATGAGCATTGTAGTAAACATGCAGATAATCCACACCAAACACAAATCTGGTTTCTGTGTGTAAATGTGTGGTCTAGCTGCAATCTTTATGAAAGCTGCTCCAGCTTCAAATGAATGTAGTATTGCTGAAATAGTTGGAATGAATGCTGTTTCCGAAAGGAAACAATGGATGTAGTAAACAAACAAATATCTTGTCAACAGCTGAGCAACAAGGGTGCTAAAATTCCATCAGAGGAGAACTAAGCATGGGATTTCTGATGATACACCTGTCCAGAGTTTGTTCTGTGGGTACAGGGACAGAGCAGCTCACAGAGAATATCTGCCCTGCACACCCCAAAGTCTGGAGATGGGCACCCACTTTTCGCAATTTCCAGCTGTACCAATGTGAATGTGTTCAGGACAAGGGATCAGCTGCACGCCTTAAAAATGAAAAGCCTATGCATTCAAGCTGGTTCAGATGCAGCTTCACATTTCTAGCACCTGGTCCTTTTCCTCAGGACTACCTGCCTCAAAAGGGCATTCTACATTACAGAAGAGCCTGGTAGTGTGGCATGGCTTTCCTGCCCTGCCTGTCCCTTCTCAGGTTTTGGATTTGTCAGGAATACTGATGGCTCACCACTGGGAGAAAAGCTGCTCTCTCATGGGTCAAGCTGAACCTGGTGCTACCCATGGTGGTACCCAAATTTTGTGCCATTACCTCTACTCCAGCTCCCTCAAGCATGAGCAGTTGTGGCAAAGTTTAGGCTGCTTTTTACAGCTGAACATTTTTTACTGTTTACAGAGTTTTTACTCTGCAGTCGTGTACTTTGTGAGGAAGGAGCAGGTGGGAGGGTGGGACAGTGCCTTGTTCAGCCTGCTCCTGCCGCACTGTTTTTTTCATGTGGGGGTTGGTGTTTGTTCCTGGAGTGAGGGTGGCCATCCAGGTGTAACTGCTGCTCACCTGCTCTCCGTGTCCTGCCAGAGGATTCCTCTGCAGCACAAAGTGCACTGCCAGTAGCAGGAGATCCTGTGGAATAGTGCCTTTGCCAGAGCTGCATGGAAGATGAAGCCAGCGCAGTAAGCAAAGCACAGTATTTTCCTTTTAAAACAGACCCACCCCCCCCACCAAACAGACACCATGGACTTGCTAATTACGGACTTCGAAGCATGTGATTCTTTTGTAGCCTTCACTTTTCACTGGTGTTAACTTTGCCTTTTTTTTTCCTTTTTAGGGTGACAAAGAAGAACCTCGTCTTACTGTGTGCTGTCAATTAGCTGCTTAGCCCTTCACCCACAGCCGAAAGCTTTGTGGGATGCAGAAAGTCCCACAGATGTTGCCAGAGGAACCTCAACAGCTTCTCTCTCCACACCTAGTGGGGATTTACAAACACACTTTAGGGAGTTTGGTCTGAGCCTGTGCAGTTGGCTTTATCTAAAAGCTCTGCTCATTGCTTTGTAAATGCAAAAGATTTCATAGGCTCCTTCTCTTCAAATTTCCACATAAGAGCTTGCAAGTGCCTTGGACCAAATAGCTGTGTAGTTAATGAACTGTGCGTACACAGGCACTATGTCCAGCTATGAATTCACACTTAATAGTTCAACAGAAATATCTGGTTTCATATGTTTTTCATTCTTTTTTAAAATAGTGATAGGCTTGTCAATTAAATCCATCTTTAAAATAGATTTTACCTAATATATGCACTGCCCAGTGAGATTCATTTAATGTTATCTTTTCCACATGCATTTCCAAGAGAATTGAAGGACCTAATATTCTATTGTAATCCATGTTTTTTTTTTTCTTCAACTTCTCTAAATACCAAACATCTGATAGGGTACTGTAAATCCCTCTGGAGAAATATTTTTTTTTATGGAGAGACCAGAGTGAAAATTTTCAATCTGAAATGCACATAAGGCTAGATTTTCAAAAACATAGGCTGCTGCCTCCCTTTGTGTGTTTCAACCCAAGATACCCAAAGTATGCTATTTTCAGGGATGCTGAACAAACATAACTCCCATGGACTCCAGCCAGAATTTTTCCTGTTCACCACAGCTGTGAATCAAGCCCTCCCTTACTGAGGGGACCAGAAAGCATTTCTTGAGCAGGTTTTACTTCCAATATTTTCTTACTGTGGAAACAGGCTTAAGTGATACTTGATGGCATTCAGTCACAGATGACACAGCTCATAAAGTAAAAAAAAAAAAGCCCAAAAGAAAAGAAAAAAAAGGAAAAAAGAAGCAAAACTCAGGTGGTGAAAATTTACCTCAGTGTGTGAGAAAGAGGAGGGGGAGGGTTTTTGAGTGAAAGCTTCACTCTTTGAAAAGGAGACAGATGGTTTGCATCTACTGGCATGAATATTACAAGCTTCAGGTGTCCCCAAATGCTGTGAAATACAGCATTATAAATTGGTGTCAAATAATATGTCCAAAGTTATCAAGGAAAACAATGGCTTTTGCCTCTGCTTCATGTAATTTAGGGAAACCTTCTCAGAGTTCCTTTTTATTAAGAAAGAACTCTGCTGAGTATGAGTAGCACGAAGAGAAGCTGGTTCCATTAGAAAATACTATGCATCTGAAAATAATTTTACTGTTTATTTTCCATATTTCTGGATCATGGCCCCATTAGCACCCCCTCAAACATACCCCCTCAAACATACCCCCCTCCATTCCTTTCCATAACTTTTAATCAGATCCTTCATTTCCTCCAAGCCCACAGTCCTTAATTACAATTTACAGACACAGCAATGGAGCACAAGCTGGTCAGAACAGCTGTGGGAAAGTTTCTACTTTGGAGGAAATATTACTGGTGAGGATAATTTTCCGGCCAAATAGATTTTTCCTTCATTTGTATTAACAGGGTATCTTCTGTCTCCTCCCAGCCTGTTTCCATAGGTTACAAGTAGGCAGCATTTCTGCCTAGTCACATACTGGTTTTTGCTGAGGATTTCTGCATTTTCGATTTTGTGAGCCAATGTTCAAATATGCTTGTTCATTGCTAAGGTTTGGAAGATCATAGTGGAACATTTGATACCCAAGTATCACTGAAAGGTCTCTGTGAATTCACCTAAATTTACTGGTATTTATTACATTATTCTCTGAGATACAGAGCCAAACATTCACAAAAGTAGAAGTTCACAAACCTTAATTTAGACTTTTGAAAAACTTGTGATACCCAGCGACTCTCACTTGGGACAAAAAAAAAAAGAAAAAAATTGAGTGTCCTACACACTTGTAAGCCAACGGCTCTATTTCACTGTGGTCTTGGTCAGGCTACCCTGCTCTGTCCCTCAGACTGTTTTTTTAAAGTATTGCAACTAGCTGACTTGTGGCTAAATGGGCTCTTATGCCAGTACATTCTAGCCAGTCCTGGAAATCCGTTTGACCTGAGCTCAGCCACCAAACTCGAGGTGTCTTTGGCTTGTATTTGCTGCCTGGTGAATCTGCCCCAGAAAGACACACAGAAAATGTTTGTAATTGTTTTCCCAGCAACCAATGCAAGGTGTGGTTATCCTCTCATGCCAACTTTACTGTGCTGCAAGTTCATTTTACTTGCATAGGACTATTTGTCATTTACATGGCTAAAAGAAAATATACTGCAAGACCCTAAGGGTCTTGGATTCATGAGATTCATAAGGTTTCATGAGAGAATGCAGAATAAACTGTTCGTATTGAATCACAGCACTGTGATTGCTGAGCTAACATTTGCAAAGCATCCTTTCTTAGCTAAAGTGATTTTTTCCCTGTATGAAATAATTTCCTATAGCACAACTATAATATGCAAAGAAATGCATTTCCTAATTTGTGTTTATTAAAATGCTCTTTTCCCATTTTTTTTTATGTTTCTGCTATTAGATATTTTATTGGATGTTAATGGATGTTACTCAGTTCTCAAGGGATCTTTGACATTTTTCCTGAAGTAACTTATTGAAATCTCTGAATTCTGCAGATCCTGGTTTGTTCTGCTGGTGTTCACTTCTAATTGTTCCTTTTCACTTTTTATCATGTAGAATTGTAAGTACATTAAATTAGTAATGAAAAATGAAACCACAGGGATCCCCTGTATTCTAGATAATGACTAATACATCTTCTCACTTGTCTGTGTTCCATTATAGTGTCATAACTTTCCTTTATATCCAATAATACTTTTCATTATTGCACCATCCACAACACAGAACTGTAGGTGTTTGTTCAGATTCTAACAATATTTTCCTTAAGTAAATCCATATCTAATAACACCATTTATTTTCTCTTTCTTTTTCTTGCTGTGTAGTGGAAGGTAACATGCTGATTTCTCTTAGAAAGTGCTGCTCAGAGGCTTCAAGAGCTTTAGCTCCCTGCCCTGGTGTTAAGGGGATTAAATATGAATTTGACAGTAAGGAATGAATGTATTTGAGCTGAGGTCCTCCCCAGGTGAGTGTGTGGAGGCTGCCTGAGTGACAGGCAGTTTCCTCCCGTTCATTGCAATCAGCTGCTGCAGTTATGGCAGAACCTGTGGCTACTTAGTGGTGTTTCTTTCCCCTTCCTTTCCTTTTATTTCCACTTCCTTTCCCCTTTGTGGTGATCCTGCTTGCATGGGTTGCCTTTTTCTTTTTATGGCTTGGAGTGGCATTTAGCTAAACTCTAGAGCAGACTTCTGTGGTGTCTTTAGGGCGCATTAATATCCTGAATGAATCCATTTTGGAAGCAAACATGGCCCATATTTTTGACTGTTTGGAGGGACTTTTGCAGTAACCAAGAGGACAGGAGACCATTAGCTGTTCAGAGCCTTTAACGTCTCAGAGCTGCCCCACAGCCATGTGCTCGAATGTGTTGTGGTGGAGCACAATATGGTGTTCTTCAGAGGTGGGCTTGCTGGAAATTTGAAGCCATGTGGTAAGTAACTTTAATTTCTTATGCCGAGTGGCTGCATGGGTGTTCCTGCACAGAGAGCGTGTGAAGGCTGCATGCTTCCTCCTGAAGGGAGGAACTGGCAGAAATATAAAGTGTACATACAGGAAATTTCCTGCCTTCCCCAAAGTGGAGCTGTGGAAAGATCTTGAGACCTGAAAATGCATTTAGTGGCACAGTAAATAAAATATGTCACTAGCTTAATGTATTCAATGCTGAATATTTTTATCTTGGGTAATCTCCATTCCTTCTTAATTGAATTTTATATTGTGAAATGGAAAACTCTGGAACAGCCTTCCAAGGTGTTTCCATGGCCCAACAATACAGGTTGCCCCTTCAGGGATTCCTTGTTCTCTGGGGCCTGTCTCTTGCGTTTTTGGGGATAATAGGGACTCTGCCATGGAAGTAGGAACTGTGGGCCTTAGTTTCTTTGAATGTGGAGGGCAGTGAAACCAACTTCCACTCTTATGTAGTTATTAGGCTACTAAATAGAAGCTTTAAAACAACCAACTTTCTCAGTCCCCCTTTCCACCAGTATGAGGCTGAATGGGCCTCATCACAGCCCTACAGCAGCTTCCAGAAGCAGAGTGGCTGCTTGGAAGCAAGGATGATGTGTATGTGGTGGGCTGAGTGGTCTTGGTCCCTGGTCAGTGAGCAGCCAGTCAGCACAAGAAGCAAACCAGGGGCAGGTCCCCAACAGAGTTTCTTGCCTTTGTCCACTTTACATTGACACCTCTTTTTTTTGTTTTGGATGGGGAGGGAGGGGCGAGGGTTGTTTTGTTTTTTTTTTTTCCTTCCCTTTCCCCCTCTCTCTCTGCCAGTGGCATGTTTTGCAAAGGGACGCCTGGAAGCAGAGGGCAGTTGTTTGTTGATGGCTTAAAACCTCTCTGCTTGTTGTGCACAAGACCCGGCTGTAGTTTACATAAGTACCTACCATTGCTTATGGTTATGTAAAATAGGGATGAATATCTAAAGCCAGGATCAGAAGTCTCCTACACATGAATGAGTCCGTTAAGTGGGGAAAGAAAACAAGGCAGAGCCGTGCCAGATAAGGCACGGATGGCTTCACATTTTCGTTTGTGGAAGAGCTAAAAGTAAAGGCAAACACTGAAAACATGGTATTTCTCAACCACCAGATCAGTGGGGAAAGTAATCATGGAAGGAAGAGTCCCTCTTTGGGCATACAGACACCACAGAAAAATCAACAGCAGGGAGATGCTGAACTGGATTTTGAGGATGGTTTAATGAAAGAGAAGGAGGAACAATTGTTTAATGGGCAGTTGCTGAAAAGGACTGAATGCACCACATGTGCTGCAGGCAGCAGTCTAAAGGATGAGTGGTGGGTTATGCCTCTCTTAAGGCAGGCTTGGCCCTAGTCCTGCTGAATGAATGAAAAAGGTGGGTTGATTATTTGAACAGGGAAAAAACATCCTCTTCTGAAAACATCTGCACTTTTGGACTGAAGTCCACTGACTTCAGATGGCTTGGGGATCAAAACTGCTCTGCTCAGAAAAAAGTCCCCGACTTACTTGTTGCAGCAGGTGTGGTTATGTGTTTCATCCTGGAGAAGTGGCATGGGGGAGAGCTGATGTGAGGGGTATCTGCTCCTGGCACTGATCAGACCGAGCTGCAGGATGTGTTTTTACTGCACTCAGTTTTTTTCTCCCCCTCCCATAAAGAGGGGTTGCAGACATAGCCAGCGATTGTAGCACAAAACCTTTGCAGTAAAATGCTATCCTTGCTCCAAATGGCGTGTCCGTGCCTGACTGTGCTCTGCAACCTGGGTAGTGGCTCCCTGGGGTGACTCCTGTGTCTTCGTAGATGGAAAAAATACTGCTGTTGGTGTGCTTGCTTGGAGATAATGAACACCTGAGTCTTGCATACAGAGGAGGAGCTGTAATCTCAAATAATTATGAAAATGAATGTAGTTTATGAAAATGAATGTAGGATGTGCTGGTGACTTCTTCCAGTGCTGGGTAGCAATGGGTTAGAGCTGGGCTTCCTGGTGCTGGCAATAGATAGGGGGACCACATAACAAGAATGACCACTACCAGCTTTTCTCACAGCTCTCCTCCCTCACCATCTGCTTTTGCTCCCCCCTCCCACCGCTTACACCTGCGCCTCCTCCTTGAGTTACCATCTTATGCAAAACTCCACCCAAAACACTTTTCTTTGTGTACCTTCCCTGAGGAGCTTCCCCTCCCAGTGCTATGAGAAGGACAGGCTTTCTCCTTTTGCTATGAGGGCCAGAAGCCATCCAGATTATTAAACTTTTCAATACAGCTCTCTACTAGCATTTATACACAGTGGAATTCCTTATTACAGATGAGGATTTTAATTCTGAGTTCAGCTTGATAGAATGTAATTTAAAGCCATTAAGGATGGCTTACCCTTCAAAGCAAACTCAAGATTGTTTAATTAGTCATGCAAGCCACTGAAAACTACCCATAACACAAAACAGCTAAAGTATTTATTAGTTTTAGAGCTAAGCTAAGCCTTGCTTGTTCTACATTTTCAATAAAGTGCAGCAAGTGTTAAGCACATCTTAATTTTTCCTAATCTTCCAATGCTCAGTAAATTTTATTTCTGAATAAAAGCATAGCCCAACTGTTGCAAGATGTAGAATGAAAACCAAATTGAATAAGTTCTTGTAAGCTTTAGAGGAAATAGAGGCAGTAATGGTGCTTTGAATGTTGTGAATTTTTTTTGTGTTGTTTTTCTTTGTAACTGTCTTCAAAACAAATGTAAGCCAGTTCAGACTTGGTCTTTTTTTCCATTTCCTAAACTTTCTGAAACAAGATGTGCTGAGAAACAAAGTCCCAGTAAGCAGGTCTGTCGAAAGTGCAAAACCCAGCAAGGAAGTTGTGAGTAAATTTTTGTGGATTAGAAAGAAAATGATCTTTCTTCATGGTTTCCTTTTAGAAGATGTTGGCACAGGCAATGCCAGAATTTCAGGATTTTAATTGGATTGATTTCTGATTGTGTCAGTAGAGAGACAATTTGGCGTTGTGGAATTTCTTATTGCTTGTCTGTGTTATTGGGATCAGGAGTGTTGCTTAGTTAACTCCAATTGATGTCAACTACATTTCAGCCCACTGACTTGTGGGGCTGGGACACCAACTGATATGTGCATTAAGAAGGATTTGTATTGGGATTGATGTGGGGTTTCAGTATCCATGGTGGGGAGTTGTCTGGGCAAAGTTAGATTTAGTCATTGTACCTCTGTTTGAGCTGTAAAATGCTTATCTTGCTGCCATAATGTGCTTCTGCACTTGTTTTTGTTGAGAGAAATCTCTCCTTCCAGTTCAAGGGAAATCTTAGCAGTACTGGAGACAAAGTCTCATGGACACAACTTCTATTCTGGGCTGCCTCAGATTAACTGGTGGGATCAAAGTGTTGCCATAATGCTTTCTTAATAATCTGCAACTTGTGGGAAAAAATAAGAAAGGGGGGTTCCTTGTGTTACTAACTACTTTTGATTCTCTTCAATGCCTTTTACACTTTTACACTGACAGCAGTCAGGTTTTTACAGATGAATTGTTTTCTTGATTCTGTAGATGCTTTTTACTAAACTGTGTTTCCACCACCAGTAACACCAGCAGGAAAGACATTACTTTCCTCCGTGAAAGTCAAGCCTAAAATAACAAATATACCATGAAAAATTAGCTGCCTCATTGAGAGTGGATTTATGTGGCTACTTTTTGGAAGCAGGGTTTTTGATTTTATGACTTTTTTTCAGGATAGTGATAATATGGGACCATTAGACAACTGTTGTGGTATTTGTTCCCTGTTTTCCTAAATGTCTTACTCAAATTACTCTTCCTTCTATAAGTAAAAGAATTTCTTACTGGTCCATGGAAAGAGGTAGTATAAAAGTGTTTTTGTAGAAGAAACTAATATTATATGAAGAACAATTCTCTTATGGGAAGAAACAAGTGCAGCCTTAAGCAGTATTTTTTTTTTTCCGAAAGAGAATGCTTGTGACACTTGTGCAAAATATACAGACAAGGTAATTGGCTCACTGGGCTGCTTGTACTGCTTTATTCAGGCCATGGTTTGGGCACTGCCAAAAGCTCAGTGTTGTTCCTGGCTTTAGGGGCATGCAGGGTGTTACTGCACTGCTTTGGGGACTTTTAGAAGCCTTTGGGTTATAAAATAATCCCTGGTTAAAGTAAGACAGATAAAGTTCCCTGGGGATCTGGCAGCCCAAAACACCTGCCCATGGAGCATCCTGCCCCAGAAAAGAGGGCTCTGCTAAAACCAGGACTATCACTGGGCAGAGTTTGCTCAAACTTGTAACTTCTTAAGGAAATGGCCAGATCTGATGAAGTGGCATTTTCCAACACAGGTGTTCAGAAAATCTACAGTTGTCTCTGCCTTGGAAAGCTATTAAAAAAAAAAAAAAAAAAAAAAAAAGCTTAGGAGGAAGTTTGGTGTCTTTTGGTAAGATACTTCTACATAAGAACAAAATGTTACGACTCTATTGCTTGTTGATTTCCTGTCCTGTGAAAAGTTAGTTTCTGTGGTGAATGGGAGAAACTCTTACCCATTATCAGTCTTTAAGTTACTCTGCCCTAAGGCTTTGGTAATTTAACTTCATCCCCTTTCAAAGGTAGTTTTTTTTTCTCCTTGTTTTTTTTTTTTTTTTTAAAACTTGAAACTTAAGGGGGGGAAAAAACCCCAAACCTTTCAAAATCTGCCCCCACTCCCTCAGGTGATGCTCTTCTGAAATGCAAATACTCAATTATGCAAAGATAAGAACATGAGAAACTTTGGAAAGCAAAAAAAGGTTACCTTGATTAATGACTAAAGCTGTGTTAATACTGGATTTTTAGTCTCCTAGCCAAACCAAAGAAACACTGGGGGAAGGGAAATAATCCAATCTAACTGGAAGTAGCACTTACATAAAGCCAGAAGTTACATCAGGGACAAAAGAGACGTGCAGGTGGCTGGGAAGTTTCCTCGTATTTAGTCCTCTCTTCTGGTTTCTTTCCATCTTTCTTGTGGCGAGAGGGATTCAATCATAACAGATGCATGGAAGGATGAGTAGAAATTGCTTTCTGGATAGGGAAATCCTGCCAGGAAATGTAGAGGCTTCTCTTCCTCTAGGAGCTGCAGCCAGTTTCTCTACCAAACGCTCTACACAGTGTTAGGCTGGGCTGTTCTAGACAAGGCGTGCTGCAACCTGCATTTTGCCTAGTGAAGGTGCTAAAAGGAAGTATTTTGGAAGGTGTTATTTAGGACACAAAAGAGGAGAGGAAGAGCTAACTTGATCTCGGTATTTTGGCTCTTCTGTGCGATCCACCACACTTTAAAAGGATACATGAGTAGGCGTGCCCCGGGTTATCCTCTTGCAGGGAAACGTGTATGTAAAAAATTACATGTGACAATCTTGACCACTTCTGACTGCCACTAAGGCTGTAGTTACTCTGACCACTTTTAGGCTTTTTTTTTCCTAATCAGCTGCCTTTTTTTTTTTTTTTTCCTTTAATTTTAAGCAGCATGATCTAAATTCTGTTACTGACTAGACACTGGAATGAAACATATATTTTGGTATTATATTACCCAGAGGTTGCTAGATAAGCCTGGTAGGTATGATGGCTGCAGCCATGAAAACAGTAATTTCTTTAGAGGAAGTTTGGTTATAGAATTTTTGTAGTCTAGCACAAATGATGCTGGCATGAGATACTTGTGGAGTCTGGTATTTGTGCTGATATCACCTATCAGCTTCAGGTCTGAGCAGATCAGGTGTGTAGCACAGTGCTGGGACATTAAGGCTGAAGAAGCTTCCTTCCAGGACTACCAGAGAATTTCTGTGTTACAGGTGCTAAGTGTCTCTGCCCTTCCCAGCTGTGTTTTATGTATGATTTTACTGTCTGCTGCATTTCTCATCTTTATTCGTCCTTCTAGCATTCAATTGTATGAGGTTTTCATATTATCTTTTTTTTCCTTTGATTATACTGCAGGGTGTATTAGCATCTCCTTTTATTTGTCTCTGTATTATAACTCTTGCCCTGAGGATTTTGTGTTTTGGTGGAGTTTGTCCCACATAAGTTAGGCTTTGTTTGCTAGATGTCACTGGTGAAGGAGATTAAATTGCAAAAATACCATGATGGTCCTTTTTGAACCACAAGTATCTTCAAGTGCCTGGCTTTTTGGCAAACTATTTATTAACTAATTATTAGTACAGTGTTTTTTAATTAAAAGAGTATTTTTAATTAAAGTGGACATAAGATTTTCTAAGCTTTAGAAAACTGCATCCATTATCCTTACATAAAGTCCTCTGTGTTTAGGGGGGCTGTGTTAAGGATACCTTGCTTGTGTCGAGTTCAGCTACTGAAGCCTAACAACTTCCAATTTAATACATGAACTCTTCAAAATTCCATCTGCATCCCTTGATGTGTGCCTGTGTCAGACCCCACCATCCTCCAGTCTGCTCTTTGTTCTGTGGGATCCCTATCATGGGCTTTTGAAGGTTTGAAAATTACCCCATGTCAGAGTTTTAATTGATTTTTAAATCAGTCTCTTGATGTGCGCAAGCTAACCAGTCAATTCTCCAGGCAAAGAACCTGATGCTTATCACTTGCTCAATTATCTATCAGTTCAACTACACTTGGTTAAGTGAAGTTGATTTTGATTCTTAGGCCTAGAGAAGCAAAGCTAATTGTACCTTGTAGCAGCCTGTTGATCATAATGCTCAGAGACTTGTTTCAAAAATCTGTTCTAGACTGTAGTTTCCCTCTAGATGCTGCAGTGACAGGGACCAAGGGGTTGAATCTGTCTGAAAGTACTGAAGAGCACAGAGCTCTACTAATAATACTGATGTGTCTCCATCCCCAAGTAATTCACAAGAGAGCTGAAGTGCCAAAGGGCTTTTTAAATACCTGATATTTTGGGATGTTTAATAACTAATCTTATTGTTCTGCGAATGGTTTTTGAGGTGTTTTGCGAGCTTTGGAAATTGTTGCCCTCCAAGCTTAGGGGCGCTTTTGTTGGAGGGGTCTTGGCTGAGCCCTGCAATCATCTGTTCTCGGTATTTCCCCATCTCTTCCAAAAACTGACATCTCCTCACCTGCCCCTGAATCCTGTGTGGAGGAACCCAGTGGGCTCTATGAAATGCGGTTTAGTTTTATCTGTGTTTGAGCACTTGGCGTGCTTGGGTGCCTGGGACAGCTGTGTGTGTGGAGCTGCCTTCCAGCAGGAAGAGCTTGGAGCCTGCTATTTGTCCTAGCATGAATAGTAACAATAATAATAAACTTAAATAATATATAGGTGTCAACATTTTTTTATAAGCCAAGGTGCAGTTGTCTGATATGATTTCATACAAAGAGCACTCACAAAACATTCCGTAGGGGAGACTAATGGACTTTTATTGCTCTGCAAGGAGGGAACATAAAATCATAGAAGAGAAGTTTTGAAATGCTTAAAAATAATTGAACTAAAGTGAAGTTCAGCATTTATTGAGCTTCAGGCTGAAAAAATAAAAGCCCTCCAACCCTGCAATGTCTTCTGAGTTTTCTGTGAATTCAAAATAGTGCAGTAACTCTGGAAGTATCTTTCAGTGGCAACATAAAATGAAGTAAAAATGTTGTGTGGAGGGAACTTGTCTCATCAGAGCAATGAGAGTGAAGTTTAGAATAAAGTAAATGCTTTTGTCTCTTCAAGTAATTTGAATAATGCATAGGCAGAAAGTCAATCAAATTATTCTGTTAGCTTTATAAACCTCAGAAAACCATGGCTTGGGTGGATAAAGAATGTCAGCAGAGCTTGAGTGGCATTTAGCACTAGACAATTAATTTGGAAATGAGTATTTAAAGGGCAGTAAATTTACTGTGTGCAACAGAGCTCACTTTCCTGAAGCAGGTTTGTCCTTAGAAAGAGTTGTAAAACTGAAGTAGTGAGTAGTAGTAGTACTGCTTGGGCCTCCCTTGTGATGCCATTTGGGGTCTGCCGGTATTTTTATGGTAATGTCTGCTGGTTAAGACATTCTTCACTTTGATCACTTGCTGAGGTGCAGCAGCAGTTTAATAGAGATATAGGGTTTGCATGTCATTTCACAAACACTGGGACTCCTGGAGATACATGGCGCTATTTGGACTCCCAAAGTGGTTGGTTATTAACTGTAAATATTTAATGAATGAAGTGGTAATCACCTGAATGTCCTGAAATGGAGGTTGATCAACAATATTGTTATAGTGGACAAGAAAGTGGAAACAGTTTAAGATCAGCAAGCTGAAGATCTTGTAGATAGCAGACCACTGAAATTCAGCTCCTTTGCTTATCTCCTGCAATAAGATTTTAATTTTCTGATGCCCTTTTGTCATGTCTAATAATATCTTGAGAGAAGGACTCAGATGTGGCCTGACTGGTAAAGCAGTGCTATTGATTCCTTCTCTCAAACACTAGGGTATGTTTCTGGTGACCTGAGGCGCTGGAGTAACCTTCAGTATCAGAATAACTTTTAGTTCTCTAGTAACATTTTTTTAATATCATGCACTAATATTCATAAAACCTCTACAGAACGTGATTTTTTTCAGGAGTAATTTTAGGTAGCAATGAATGTTAACTTACTAAATTTTGGCCCACAAAATTGTTTATACTTATCTAACTGCTTGGTCATGAAGTCCTTGTCAAAGTATTATCTTCTGGATTCCAACAGTAGCAACAAGAAAGGTTCAGGCTCTTTGTAACCAAGTTGCATGAAGTGATTGGTTAAGCAAGCCAGAAAATAAATTTCTATTGAAGGTATGTTCAAAATGGACCTTAGTCTGAAATGCCAGGGAAGACCTCAGTGAACTGGATGTTTCTTGAAGAGATATTTGGGCACTATGAATACAACAGAATAGCTCTCTAAATATCAGCTAGATGGGAGGAAAATCCATTTTGCTGCATTCACCAGAATGGTGGTGGCCAAGCTGCAAAAGGTCTGTCTTGTAGCATGCAGTTTCTTTTCTGCAGTGAAAGGAAACAAAATGCATGGATGGGATACCCTCTTGCATGACACTGCATCATACTCTGAGACGTGCTGTCCCATTTGATAGGTCTCATTTTTCCCTCCTTATGGCATGTAAAAACCATTACAGAGGAATTTACCAATAGAGTTATCGAAGTCTAAGTTGGTCCTGTGTTAATTTTTTTTTTAATTAGACTATTTTTTTAAAAAGCGAATTGTTGCATTTTGGGAGACTGTCTGGAGGAAAATAGAATTGGATCAACTACATGTAATGGACTGGCTTGAAAAACAAATTAATTGGATTCTTTAAGAAAACACTCATGCTTTGGCTGGGGTTGCATCGACACACGTTGTAAACTCAGCAGCACCTCTAAACAAAGCACAGAAGTAAATGTTTTCTTAGCTCTAACAATCATTGAGGCCATCTTTGGTTGTCACATTCCCTGTTCATATATTATTTTTATGCTCACAGCATACAGAAACAGCAGCTAGGGAAAGTTTTTATTTTGCATTTGACAAGCTGCATTTTGCTATTTTTCAACTTGCCTTCTTCCCTCTTGCTCTGAGGAGTGATGTCTGGGGCTTTGAAACTGTAACTGTTGTTTAGATATGTTTAGAATTTCAACTTTATCTCTGGAACTTCTGTATTGCTGTAATTTTATTGTTTAGGTATTGGTTCCACTTCAGTTTAAATCCCTTACTTGGGGGCTTTACAGCTTGTGTAGTTTCTAACCAAATTTTAGATGAGAATACAATTTTTTTTAATTGTGATTACAAAGTGGTTTACTTGCTTCAGGAGAAGCAATTTAAGGGGGAAAAAAAAGGTAGTTATTAAAAACAAAAATTAACTAAACTTGGCAGTTACTTGCTTCTTCCTTCCAAAAGTACCTGAAATTAATGCTTAAAAATTAATGTTGAAAATTAATCATTTGGTATATGCCATATGCCTTGCTATCTTTCCAGTTGGCTGTATTGGATCAGCTTTTCCCTACCTCAGAACTGGGCTGTGATTCAAACTGCATTATAACACAGGAAAAATGCGGGGGATACAGCTGTTTCATCTAGTTCTGGTTATTTATTACACTGGAATTTGTTCAGACCTTATCTAAGGAACCATGATTAGACCTTAGCAGCAGAAGTTTTGAATTGCTGCATTCATGGCAGCACAGCGCTGTGGAAAATGGGGGAAAGGGCAGAATTCTGGAGATACTCACTGCTGTTACAGGTTGGACTGCAGACCAATGTAGAGAAGACAGGAAAACAACATAAAAATAAAGAGCAATATTAAAGGGTGTATATGTATGTTATACATATTTAATATAAGTATTAACACAGCTGGACCAATGTGCTTCAAAGGAGTACATTTGCACATAAACTGATAGTGCTGACTATGGCTTGGTCACTCTGCAGCACTTACTACAAGCGTATTCGCTGCTTATTTTTTTTTCTCTGCAGCTCCATGCAAGGCTTAAAGCAGTGTGAAAATCAAGCCAAGCTTTGTGTAAAGACTGGGAAGGTGCTCTGCAGGCCACAGGTGGGCCTGATATGTTGCAGCAGGCAGAGGGAGGAGGAAGAGGTTGGCCAGCTCCTGTGCTGTGTAGGTGCTCCTTGAGCATGTACTTACGTAACCTTCACAAAAAATCAGGCCCCGACAGCTCCGGAGAAACCTGGCTTGTTGGACTGCACGTATGCCACCTGAATTCAGGGGAGACATTATCTGCAACCTGGCACCTCTTGCAGGGCGATTATCTGAGCGATGGTAAAAGACAGGCAGTGGGTGAGGGCAGTGCCTCTGCCGGGGCTGCTCCTGTATCCCAGTGACCTGGGATGAGGCTGCACATGCTGGAAGGGGCTCATGGTCCCCTCCAGCCTTGCAGAAGCCTTTTCTTCCTGGGAAGAAAAAACCTCAGTCTGTCTTGGGATCTCCTACAGTTGGTTGTTGTTTGGTCTGCAGTCTCTGTTTATCGGACCTGTCAGAGCTTTTTTCCCAAATGCTCTTAGCTGAAGGCAGAGACATAAGAGAGTGTCCTCTATTTCCAATCTGCAGCACCCAGAGCCAGATCTGCAGGGTGATGGCGGTCTTTCTGGCTGGAGTAGGTGCCTAAGAACATTGCTGAACTGCCTTGGGGCCAGGTACCTTGCTCTGCTGACTTCAGTGAGGATTACATGCCTTACCTGCTTAGGTGCTTTGAAAGAGACGTGTGACATTTCTGAATGTCTAACCAGCTTGGAAAATCCTGATCTCCTTCTTTTAATCTTTAGCTTCTCAGTATTCCAACGGTCTGGAAATTCTAATTGTTCTGAGTATACTCCAGGCTTGCTAAACACGTAGTGACTCTTCTTGTACTGGTTATACGTATGTCCTTACAGAATGATGGCACAACCCTTTATGATAAACCATAAACACAAATAGTTTCTGTAAGATCCCCACATATTTTCTGCAGTTCCCGTCTCTTCCAGAAACTGAAGAAAATGCATCAATGTAAATGAATGATATCACCTCAATCCCATTAGCTTTAAGATGGCCCCTGGGGTTGCAATCTCCATTTTGCAATTTCTTTTGCTTTTGTTTGCTCTTACAGAGCTTCTAATTCCTGAACTACCAATCCTTCTGCTTTTCTCATCTGGTTCACCTTTGGCCTACTATTTTTAGTACCATCACCTAAGAATTTACTTAAGTAATTTTTAGTGGTCCATTTGATCACAGTTGGCTTCTCAGTTGCTTCTTCTTGATTTCAACTCATGTGAGCCACGAATAGAATTTTCCCGAAGTAAGGTGAACTTTATGTTCATACTGAACTGTTATTCATTCATTTGAACATCACTCCTCATTTGCTTTTTCTTCAGAGATGTAGCTTTAATGTATTACAGAACTGAAAACTGTTAATTGAATTCAGAAGGAAGACCAAATTTTCAGTCTTTACATAAAAAACCCCATATTTAATCCTACATAGTAAACCCCAAATCATACAAAAACACCCTGAACAGCAACTTTTCTGTGAAAAATCTTGCGCTGAATTTTTTAAATTGAGAATTTTGACCCAATGTAGACATCTTTGCTTCTTATTTAAAGACAACCCCCCCTGCCCCCCCCCAGTAATTACTGGAAAGCTCTGTGGAAATTTTACACAAAATGAGCTTTTATTGTCAGAGTCCTGCCATTGCTTGCTGTAGGGTCTCTTCTTCATCTCTGGTTAAGTTTGGTCCGTTGCTCAACTCAGTTTGCTCAGTTGGAGAGAACTGCTGCTTTGGGTGCCTTCTCATTCCCTGGTCTTTTACCATTCTGATATTTATTAGTCGTAGATATTTTCCTTATCCCTTATACTGTGGCCACATGTGTGTAAATCTCTCAGCAGTCTGGTCTTGCTAATGTTTCACATCAGGAGATTATACAGGCTCACATGCTGGTGTGTTGCAGGGGAGGGGTAGACAAATCCACGTACGTATTATTTGGGTTTTTTTTCCCCTCTGTTGTAGTTACAGCTTTCCATTTTCATTTAAAAATCTCAAAGCACCCACTACCCTTGCAGGAGGCTACTGTTTCCACTCCTGTTTATTTTGAATTTAGATGACTTATAAAAATAAATTCTCTATGAAGCATAAAAATTATCTGATTTTTTTCCCTGTTGACACTGATAACTGGAGAGAAAACAAAATCTCATGGAAATGTGGCTATCAAAAATTAGGGAGGAGGCTTTCCCCTGATGTTTAAATGAGCCACTTTAGCAGCCAAAGGACTGCAAAAGTGTAAGGTTGGATGTAAGCAAAGTTAAATGCAGATGTACCAGAAGGTAGATTTTTGTCCTGGCAAAATGCCTGGAACTTTTGAGGGATATTGAGAAATAGCCTAAGGCCCCAAACCTTGTGGCTTTCAAGGTTTGCTTCTCTCTGCCTTGTACCATTTGTTTATCTTTAGTTTTTTAAGAAAGTCTTTCAAGTAAAGTTCTGACTTGAGACTAGTACTTCTGGAAAGGTTAACTCAGCCATGAGGTTTGTTTGTTCAGCTTGGGGTGTCTTGCCAGCATGGGTGCTTTCTTTTATTTTTATTTTCTCTTTCTCTTGGTGAAGCAATGCTGTATCTTTGTCTAGTCATCCTTACCATGTATATATGAATGCATTTTCCCTTTCTTCTGTGCTTTCCAGCCCAAAGCAGGCTTTTAGCTTCACATGCTTGCAAAAAACCCGGGTGGTGTTCCACTGTGGATGGAGATGAAATCTGGTAGAGCAGAGGGTAGGATTTTTTTTTTTTTTCCTCTCCCCTGTCCTGTCTGGGCGTGAAATGTGAGGTAGGAAGAGAGGTGACTGACCTGGCTGTTGGGCTGCACAGCGGCTTTACTGCCATGTGCCCTTGTTCAGTGATGCCAATAGAGATACTGCAGCCAGCACGCTTGGTCTTGGTCTGGTGCTTGTGTAACTCTGACTGCTGTGGCTTGCAGAGGCCTAAAAGGAGTTTCAGGAGCTTGGGTAGCCTTGGTATAGAATGTGTTGGAATGGTGTTTTCAGCAATTTAGGATCTGGGTTATTGTTTGGGTGTTTTTATTTTTTTTCTTAATTTGGCTCTTGAAGGTGATTAAGGTTCGCGTTTGGAGAGGACATGGGAGAGCAGTGCAGTGTTGATTAACATGCCTTATCTACATGTGTGAAAATACCCTTTTGTATAAAGGGTTGCTGCTTGTTTCCCACATTTGTGAAGAAAAAAGGTGTGAAATTTGGAGCATGTTCCAGGGAAAAACAGTTGGCTCCTTTTACCTCAGGGTAGGCTGGCCCCTTGCCATGCTTTGGACCCTTTATTCCCGTTCGCAGAGTGAGGCTAATGCTCCAAGAGGAGGAGGGTGAGAGGGCTTGGAGGAAGAAGCAGCACAAAAGGCAGGGCAGGCAGCTGCACCACGCTGAGTTGGGTACAGGACCGTGACCTGGCAGGAGCTGCACGCCGAGCTGGGCCACGGTGCAGGCAGGAGCGCTCCTCGAAGCTCTTGTCCTGCCACGCTGGGTGTTGCAGGAGTTTTGAAAGAGGCAGGTTTGGGCACGCATGGAAGCCTCTTCCACCTTTTACGATCGGTGCAGCTTGCAAGGAGGAGCTGTCATTTTTTTCCCAGGGCGTGTAGAACCAGTTTTGCTGGTCCAGCGCACGCCACAGCGGAGGAGCCAAGGCCTGTGGTGAAAGGGGCTGTGATGGACGTGCCTGTTGGCGCTCCTGATCTGTGGGAAGGGTACAGACATGGAACTGGCAGCCTCTGCTGACTGTCCTGGCCATCAGCAGAAACATCTATTTTTCTCAGAGGGCTGTCACCATGCAGCGTTCCAGGGTGATCAGCCTTGTTTCAGGTGGTGATCATGGAGCTGTTAGCCAAACCTGTCTTCCTTCAGGAAGGCTTTTAATTTCATTTTTATTTTTCTTCCATTTATGTTGTCAAATTTGGAACTTCTAATGTCACTGTTTCTCCAGCAAATTTCTCAGTGTGGTATTCCCAACTTTCTGGATTTTTATTGTGACCTGGGGCATTCAGTGCATGGTTTGATTTTTTTTTTCCCCCGTTCACTTGCAAGGTGCTGGCATCTTCTGAATTTGGGAATTTTGAATTGTACAAAATACAGCTCTAATTCTGGTGATGAATTGCTTAAATTTACCAGTGGAAAAAAATTATAAATAAATTACATTTTCCACTCTTGTTTTTCCTAAATCTTTTCCTTGAATGAGTGACTTGTAATTACTTAAAATATTTGGCATTGGAAGTGCTGCAGTAGTCACTGCAAAAGCCACTTTCAAAATGATTACACCAGAAACTAGTCAAGTTGTGTAATCTCCTCACTGTGATGTTGTGTGGGCAATGCTGGTGGATTCTCTGGGCTCGGCTTCTGGGGACATTTGTTTTGTGATGGTTCTATGCATGCCAGTGCACAAAGGGAACCTGCACAGGATTCTGTCCTGCAAATTAAGTCACCCTTGGGGATGAGCACAGAACTACTTAGGGCCTTGTTCTTGACAAACCTTTGCTTGCAAATGATTTTCACTTAGCCAGTCTTCCTCAAAAAAAAAAAAAAAAAAAAAAAAAAAAAAAAAAAAAAAAAGGCCTTGAAAGCTCAGGACTTGAATGTAGTCAAGTAAAGCCTAGATACAGGATTGGTTTAGTAGGTGTGCTGGCCACACAACTTCTGGGAAACAGTTTCTTCATCCCTTTACTATCCACATCCTCTTTTCACTCCCTTCCTCCCTTCTGGTATTGCAAGTGTGCCAGGTTTGCCAAGAAGAGCTAATAGATATAGACTCAACCCCGAAACTAAAGGGGGTGGCAGGAACCACCTTAGCTTGATTCATAAGCAGAGTGTTTCCAGTGCTGCACTCTTTCAACAGCACTTGTCCTGGTTTTTGTGTGTTTTTTGTTTGTTTGTTTTTAATTTATTCACAATTTTTCGGATTGTTAAAAAATATCTGAAGACTTTATGACAGGTTTGTTTGATTGTTTTTGCAGTTTTTTAAAAATTTTTTGCTGGTTTTGTTTTTTTTTTAAATAAGAAATGGAGGTGTGTCTGGAGCTAGTGGAAGCAGTCCAGATTCAGTATAAAAGCTGCAATGTTGTGTTCCATTTAAATTCACTATCTTTTGGCTGGAAAATCTGAGCATGTCAAAATCCTTAATTCTAAAATTCTCACAAAATGGACTAAATCTTTGTGGAAGACAGAAGAATGTATTTCTCAATCCTGCAGAGAAATTGGTTGTTTCATTGACATTTGCTGGGGAAAAAAATTATTATCTGATGGGGTGTTCTGTGGATGTTTGTGGCTGAAAAGTGTAGAGCATCCCTGCTGATGCATGTACAATTGCATAAATGTGTGCCTGCAGGTTTGTATCCTTTATCACAGAACTAAATAACTAATAGTTTAGTCTGTGTGTTTCACAACTTTTGTGTGGCTCTGTGGATCCAACTGAAAGGTACAGCAGGAACAGCTTGAGAGGCATATGTGGGTTTATTCCCTCTCGCTACCTCCAGTCTCATCAGGCATATTTCTAGCAGTCAATTGGACTTTGCATGGTAAGGATGTCATTAAAATAGAGTGAAATCAATGAAAGAATGAAGCTTGCAAGAAAGAACACATTGCACTGAAAAATCTGTTTGTTTCTACCATAAAGTCATGAAACAAATACTGCCCTGTACTGATGGGTTCTTTAAAACCATCAGAAGGCATGAAACACAATTGTTTTTGTATCACAATTCATTTTCTCCAGATAAGCACATTTCACTCCAGTGTGCAGTCCCCCCCTGGAGCCCCCAGGCTGTGCTCTTGGTTTCAGTCACAAGTGCACGCAAGGGCTGTGGGAGGGGATAACAGCGTGGTCCGAGTGGTGTGTTTGAAAATACCTTGATGTCACTTCTATCAGCCTTGCTGCAGGTTTTACCTTATGAATGATTGTTTATTTTTTAAATGGGGCTTCCAGGGCTGTACTCCAGGGCGGTGGGGCTCTGCTGGGCTGTGGCAAGTTCACTGATGCTTGTGTGTGGCACCAACTGCACTTGTCTGGCTGCCTTGTCCTGTCCCTGTGCCTCTGCCCATGCTGCGGTTGCTTCTGCAGCGTGATTCCTCCAGGAGCACTATCCTGGCATTGTGGGCAAACCTCCCTGTCGTGGCTGAGGGACCTGTGCTAGGACCTTTGGGGCAACAGCTGCTTCTGCCCCTTCTCTCATTAAAGTGGTTTGGACTCTGGCATAACCGGGGCCTTCAGCACGGTGAAAAATCCACGTTAACAGCCAGACCCATAGCTTGGTGTGGGGCTCCTGGACAGCCACCCCTGGAAGGCAGGAGCAGCGTCCATGGGCTGAGCTTTGTGCCAGCCTTGGGGCTCTCCAGAGGAGACCAACACTGCTGGGACATGCTCGAGATGACAGCATGCCCCCAGGTGAACAGGAATGCTGAAATCACATGGTTGTCCTTCTCATCCTGTAAGCTTGTGCAACAGGGCTGAAAATGCATTTTTCACATGTATTTTCTGCTTAAGAATGGGAGGCAGCATAAATAAACTTGCAATTTGGTCTTGCCTCTGTGCAAAACTGAAAAATATCAGCCAGTTAGGTGTTTTAAAGCACATTAATATTTAATTCCTACTCTAAGGATAGGCCAGTAGGGGAAGCTGGAAAAAGTTTACCATATTCTTATTATTTTTGCCTGTGGGCAGAAGTCCAACAAATCTTTCACGAGAGAGATAATTACGTGAGGACGGTGCAGAGACGTGTGTTGTAGCACACGTGAATGCTGACCTGGCTGCTCCCAGCAGCCGGCAGGGCTGCTGTGATGCTCAGAATTACATTTCCTTCTGGGAGACTGCAGGAGAAAGAGGCTGAGGGATTGGGGTGGAAGCAGGAGGGGCTTGCTCAATTACAAACTCTCAATTTTTACCTTGTTGAGCATTCAGGGAAGCAAGTAGTGCTGATGAGGAATTGGAGACCAGTTTGTAGTCTCTGAGCATCTTCCTTCCCCCTCCATGCCAGTGCTTGCTATTGCAAAACACCTGATGGGAGGTGATGATACAATTTGCAGTCAGATAAGGGCATGCATATTTATGCAGGCTGTAGGAGGTGGGACAAGGAGTCCCTGTGCAGGAAATGTGGTGTTATTTGAAGAAACATGCCTCTTGACCACTCTAGTTGGCCTTTTCATTGCAGTTCTATTTTTAACATTCCATCCATACAGAATCACTCTGAGCTTTTTCCTTGTTTTTTTTTTTTCATCCTTCTCCCCC
>WBMY01013620.1:888030-900019 GCA_013397315.1 Donacobius atricapilla | reverse complement strand
TTTTTTTTTTTTTTCTTTCTTGGAGGGGACATGATGGTGGGAGAATGAGGTGTTGGCCATGTTTGTGTTAGTTTTGTGATCAAAGCTGAAAAACAGGCCATGATATCAGGGAGCATCTAGCTAAGCTCCTGGGTAATATAGTCTGGCTGTATGGAGAGATGTGAGGGGAAAAAGGCAGATGCAGAAAACAATAGGGTGAAAAAATTTCTTTGACTCATCCTTAATGAGTACTTAAAAAAAAAAAAATTGATTGTGGCTAAGCAGTAGGCATGCCTACCTGTAACTCCAGAAACACGTTTTGGATTGCTTAAATTGCAACAAAAGGGTATGTTTTATATGTAAAACTTGTGCATGTGTATTTTTTGTGTGTGTGTATGCGGCTTTTATTTCATTCAAAAGAAAGGCCTGTGAGGACTAGAAAAAGAGGAGGATACTGTCTCTTTATGAATACTAATAAGGAAATCAAGGGGGACAATGGCACTTCAAGTTTCATCTTTCCATTTCCTAGAGGCGCAAACTCTGCAAGTTGTCACCTTGGTGTATTCAGTGCCTCTTGAAGCACTAGACTCCTCCAGAGAGAATGTCAGCCCCAGCCCTGGGCAGTTTTGACAAACAGAGTATATATTGATACATGATAAAGTATGCTAGAAATCACCCCAGCGCTAAAGGCTACTATAGTTTTAATATCATCATTTGAATTAACAAGCATTCTGTGGAGAAATAATGAGCTTTCATTATTCAGAACATCATCCTTACCCCGGGAACTCAGAAACCATTAGCTCTTGAGAACTTAATGAAAAGATGATAAAGAATGTTTTAGATAAAAGTTTGAACGGGTGCACTTGGTAACTAAGGTAAAATATTAATGTTTCTCCCGATGATGAATTGCTGTTGCTAAACTCGTGCCTGCTGAGGAGGTGGAGGGGCATGTAGGTGTTCCTGTGGGCAGTGGCTGGGATGGAGGGCTGTCATGCACTGCCAGCATGCCCCATGCTACTGCCTGCATCCTTTGTCGAAAGGGATGGGAGAAGAGAGAAAGCTGGATATTTAAATCTCCCCATTCTCCCCAGCAGTTATTTTCCCACCATGGGACTGAAGCTAAAATCATTTATTGTTTCTTTCTTGTTGGGATTCCCCCCACTTTTTTTTTTTTTTTTTAATCTATTTAACATGATAGGCAATGCAGTATAGCCAAGAGGGAGTGGGAAAGAGTGTAAGGAAAAAAATGACCCAGTGCAAAAAACTCTGTCCTGTAACTGTCGACCTGAAGCTCGGTTTGGGCAGATCTGAGGCACTCAGGCTGAGCGTGGTTGCCACTTGCTGAAATTCCATATGGGTGGCTTGCTACATGTCTGCAATAAAAACCCCCAGTGCAATAAACGAAGAAAAAAAATATATAAAAGTTTAAATTTTATTGGGTGTAAAGCTCTTAAAGAACTGCTGTTCACAAAGAGTATAAAGATTGCTGAGTCTCGGTGTACATACCCCTACTAAAACGTGTTAGTCCTGCTGTTTTCTTTCTTTAACTGTAGCAATTTGCTTTCTTGCTGTTCTATAATCCTTGCACTTACCAGCATGGAGGGCTCGCAGCCTGCTTCCACCTGTGGGCAGCTGGGAGAGGCTGTCTGTCCTTCTGAGGCAGGTGGAGAAGTGCTTGGAGACCCCCGAGGTTGGTATTGCTGTGGAAAGGGTTCGTTCTCGCTAGGCAATGCAAGTGGGGGGAGGAGAAGGAAAACAAATGGGAATAAACTATCACATAAACAGTCTTAAGTCACGGTGTTTGCTGCTAACAGATGCATTTAGGTAAATGCTGTTACCTCAAGAGGTGTTATCTTCTGGGGATCCTTATCATAATTTTGTTTTAAATCTGAACAGCTGTTGTTTAACTACCACAGACCACAATTTATCTACAGCTTGAGGCCATAAAGGTACCTTTATTACACTCTCTCTCTTCTTTTTTCTTCCATTTGATTTAATTTCAGTGTGTCTGACACCAAAATGCTATATACAATTTGCATATTACAATATGCACTATTGCAGATTCCATACACTGCTAAATGGGAAAATTGGAGCAGAATGGTAAATGGGGAAAGCTTGCAATGACAAATAAAAGAGGAAGATGAGCTCCCATGTTTCATTTACATGTAAAATATTCTGACAATAGTTGTTTCCCCAAGAACAAAGAGCTGGTTTTTCTAGGGTGACTGGTTTATGATGGCTGCAAGAAAAAAAAAAAAAAGGATTTTTTTTTTGGCACCAGAACAGAAGCATGCTTATCTGAATTGAGCCCTGGGGCTTGCCATATATTTGGAATAAAACTTAAGTCTTACTTAAGAAACCAACAAATAGGGAAACACGAACCATAGTGTACAAGGACTGAAAATCACCTCTCTCTGGACAGAGTGCTGGAAAGGACTTTAGGGAAAGATAATTTTGTTCTGAGTCACTTGTTTTTTTGTAGTTGATCTCTGATGTTTATTATGGGGTGCAGGGAGGGAGAAGTGTTGCAGGTGTTGCATAGTATGTGGTGTACATGGGAAATTTTTGTTTCATAGAGGATTCTAACCTTTACATATCAGATGACCCACGTAGTATCTTCTAGCCCTAGGTTACTGCTTCCAGACCTGCCCAGTAATCTGTGCATCTGGACCTGAATTTCTCACTGCCCTGCTGCAGAATAGGTCCACAGCTCTCTCTGTACTTCCCTTTTCCTTGAGGATGCAGGAGGCCTTTGCTTCCAGAGGTTTCAGTCCAGCAGCTTTCACCAGCACAAAATCTGTGGTAAGAAATCTCCCCAAATCTATAGTTCAACCTAAGAATTTGACTTTGAATAACCCTTAACACTTTACCCAAACCCCTAGAGTTCTGCTTTGGTCGTTTTCCTTCGGAATAAATAGCAGTAATAACGCCTGAATTATAAGTATAGTGGCTTGATGACATAAAGGACATCTTACCACCTTCGCTCTCATTTCCTCCATCCTAACCATGACTGTGAAAGCTGTATGTGTCTCTGAGAGCGGGTTGATGTTGTTGAACTGTTTTCCAAAGTGCAGAATACATTAATCTGTTGGCACTTATCAAAAAAATATACCATACCTCAGCTTCTAATTGACCTTTCATATTCCAACATCCATCATGTAACATGAGACTGTTTAGCTTGGTTTTTCGAAGACAATGTGGAGGAAAAACACCTTGTAGGGAGGAATTGCGCTGGAGTGTATGTGACCTCTTAATAACTGTCCCTTGATGGCACTCGTGGATGCTGTTGGTGATCAAACTATGCTGTGATCCCAACAGTCAAAAAATTTCTTTTTGTTTCTGAAATCTATCCCAGCCAATTTAATCTGTCAGTTGAAGTTTCCCCGTCCTGCGTCCTTCAGGTATTGTGCAGAGCTCAGTGTCTTGCACATGAACAGTAGTGGGTTTTATTGAAGTACGTGCAGGTATGAACCAGCGGCTAATGTCTCTTGTATAATATTACTCCTGAAAGAACAACTCCACAAAGAATACTGTCTAGAATTACAGGGCAAGAGCAAGTCAACAGTTAATTGGCTGTGCTGTAATTACTTCTAGATGCATAATGTGCAATACTTATAGGACTTGTAGAAGTGGCATACAAATTTCACAGTGGTCTCTTGGTACTTTATCATTTGTGGAGGATTTTGGTAGTCTCTGTAGATCTTGGGATTTATGGTACAGTTATAATTTATTCCTGCTCTGCTGTTTTAAATAGTGTGGGATTTTTTTTATTTTCCTCTTAAAAAAAAATAAAGTCTGTCTTTAATTGTCTCAAAGGCTAGACTGAAAAATAGGACAGATGCTGTTCAAAGGCTCTGTCATTTTTTTCTAGGATGGAAGTAATTCCACTTGTTTTTTGTTTGCTTGGAGTGGCTTACACTTCTGGTGGTGTGTGGCAACCGCATGTCATGTGCTGTGGTCTCCCAGCCCAGTGGGTTGCAGACCTAACAGAGGTGCAGATGAATATGGACAGTGAGATAGATGTAGTTTTTGAATATCTGGAACCTGATTTTCCCTATCTTTAACCTCAGGGTTCATAAGATGTAATTTCACTGAGCGTATGGAATGACTATTTTAGTCACATTGGGCAAAGATCTGAAAGAGCCAAGAGCTTTGTGTGGGGGAATATGGATGAGATCTTTAGAAACAAGGCCAGGCAACAGTAAGTTCTTGACCTGGCTATGTCTCATAGTTTCAACAGTCCCCAGAGCTGTGGCTCTTTGGATGTTATCCAAGCCTCTGAAGTCAACCATAATCTTTCCCACTGCAGCCGTGAAGAGGCTCTGCAATTTGATGGCACAACAAGAACATTTCAGGGTTGCTGAAATCACACTTGAGAAGCCAGCTTAGAGGGACTTGTGTGCACATGGGGTTTCTATGTGCTTGGTTGACTCATTTCAAGTGACGTGGATACAGAAGTTAAAGTGAAGCTTTATAATATGGACTTTGGAATCCCCAAAATGTCATTTGTACTTTACCTTATTAAATATGGAAATTGTGTCAAAGGTAAATGTCAAGGGGCTATAAAATTATCCTTCTTATCTCCTGTACGTTTATCAGTTGATAAATTGAAAGAAGCTGCTGCCAAAATAACTGTGAATGAATAATTTATAAATGACTGATGCATCGTGTATGTTGTTTCAGGCAGAAAACAGTAGGACATCAATAATCAAAAGAAGTTGGATTAATTTAGCAGTATTTTGCTGTTAATATTTTTATCTAAATGTTGCAGTCTGGACCTTTGTTATGAGGTCCTTCTCTTTGTCGCTAAGGACTGATCTACAGATCACTGAAATCAATAGAGTCAGCTGTTTACTTCAGCAGGCTGTGAATCAAATTTATAATATGCATATATAGCTTTTCCCCCCTGCTTTTATAGTGCTCTGAATTTGAATTTCTTTAACACTGTGTGTCTTAGCATGGAATTTGGTTCACGTGTTTCTTCCCTACCCACTTTCCTGTGGACTGAACAAATTTGGAGGGCTTGATGGAACAAGGATGGGGGAAAAGGTGACTGCCAAAAAAATTGCATATCTTCTCTTATTTTTCAGTTCCTTTGTTTTTATTCACGGAGAGAAAACTGATTTCTTGAAACTTAGATTTCTATGCAAGATTGACTTTTTTCCAGCATGTATTTTTCTCATGCCTTCCCCCAAATGGAGAACATTTAGGAGATTTTTAGCACTGGCCATTGTAAATAAGGTTAAACACTGAAGAGGTGAACTAGATTCTTTCTCTCTGTTCTTTTCCATGTGATTTAAATATGGCCCATTTTGCCCATCACATGACAGAGCTGCCAGAGATTGCCTCAAGCTAGTTTATGGCTTTAACTAAAGGTCATTTTAGGGGGGGAAAAATCCTATGGAGCAGGGGGAGGAGAGAAATGTATTAAAAGAAAAAGAAAACGAATTTTAAGCATTTGTTCTGAAGAATACAAGTGAAAAAGGGAAGCTGCCATTATATTGCAGTAAGTCAGGATAAAAAAAAAAACAAAAAACACCACCACCAATAATAATAAAAACCTCTCTTCCTCTGCGTAGCACAGCGCCTCATGACAGAAGGGTGAGCAAAGCAACTGCCTGGATCTCGGTCTATGGCTTTCCCTACCTGACCTAGATATCTGGCTAGCAGTTCACCACTGCAGAAAATGCCCTAGTGCAAACTCCTACCCCACTGGCTTCTAATAAGAGCAATTCTCACATCCGCAGTTCTGTATCCATCCTCACCATGTAATTGGCCTGGCTCTCCCAGCTAGCTGCCTCTCCTCCTGTAGGCCCACACTGGGAAGAGAAATCCCAGACCTCCTGAAGGCTGAGGGGCTCCAAAACTGTGCTGTGTTATCAACAGCTACATGGTTAGCTAACTGCTGTGACTAAATGGAGATTGGGAAGCACTGCAGGCAAGGGATGAAAAGTGATGCCCTCCCATAGCACAATGCTGATATGCAGAATTGGCCACAACAACAAAACTTCACAGACAGTGCAGCAGAAGGCATTGGCTCTCTTGTTTGGGCATTTTATTACCTGGAGCTAAATGTGCAGAGAAGGGAGATAATGAAGTACTTGACTAATTCAGTGTGATCCAGCTGGCTAAGCCAGAGGGGCTGTAGAGCAGGAAAAGCTACAGAACTCACTGCTAGCCATTTTCCCTTGATACCTGTGAAGCCAAAACAAAGAAGTGCAGAGATCAAAAAGCAGAGGAATATCAATATCTGGAAAGGGGAGTGGGACAACAAACGGGGAGGAGAAATCTCTAAGATTGCCCCCCCATCCTTTCTCCCTTCTGCGCTTTATTTAGTAGTGGGGGGGGGAGGGGAAGGTTATTTTCATTTGCCTCATGCTAACTTCTAATCTATTTGAGAAATTCACCAACCACCCAAACGTTTAGTACCCTGTGTGTCACAATATGCAATGCCAGCCTAATTTTTTTAATTTTATCTACCGTTAGTGCTTGGGGGAAAAGAAAGACAGATTTTGTAATGCAGGCACGTGCAATGGTAGTGTGTTCAAACCCCCATATTCCTCCCCTTTTCCACAGCCTAAAAGGCTAGATAAACTATACAATTCTTATCCAGAGGGAAATTAGAAAATGTAAAGTGTGTAAATCCCTCTCCCTGGCTCCTAGGCATTGGTTGGTTTTTGCTGCTGCATTTGGGTTTTTTCCTCCGACAGCCCAGCTATTTAAGTACATAAGACACATTACTCCCTCTGTCTCTTCCCCTTCCCTGATTTCTCCCCACTATCTGCCTATGGACTATAATGCAATTCCACCTGCCCTAACAAGCTGTTGCCCAAACTAGAGTGTAGCACTTGTAAAAAACTAGTAGCCAGTGAAAAGCAGTCACCATACTTTATTAAATATAGAAAGCCAAACTTCATACCTGCTGTAATGTAGGTGCAATGCCATGAAAGGAAATGGAGAAATACCCACCTCTACCAGGGCTGAATTTAGCCCATGGTGCTCTCATCATGGCTGCCAGGGAGTGAATTACTGCTGACCAGTCTACCTGCCAGCCACTGTTCATACCTTTTATTTTATTTATTTTTTTTTTAATTTGAAGACAGGCAGACACTATGCATCATTCAGAGATGAGCATCACAAACACGCTTCGCAGGGAAGGCAACCACAGCAGACTGCCAATGCTCTTCCAGTGCCAATTACAGTGATGGTTTAATCGTAAAAGCAGATTCACTAAAATAGGATCAGAGCCAAGGCATTTGTGATTTGGAAGCTTGTGCTAACTTTTGATAGTTATCATCAGGGGCAGCTGATGTGACATCACCCTACAACTCTGACTCATATTTTTAATGGACCACATGCCTTTGCATGATAATTTTGCTGCTAGAGTTAGCTTGGCATTAGCTCAAGAGACAGAAACACCAGCAACTAAATCTGAATATGTGTTGAGAGTTTGCAGTTGTCATGGAAATCAGGGGTAGTGGCTGGTGCTTACTTCCCCTCTAAAATGCAAGTCCACATTTGCTCTCTTCAGCCTGGAAGCTAACAAAAAGAACAGGAGGTGGCTACTCCCTGACAATGTGGATTTGAAGATACAGGAAGCTCCTTTTTAGGTTACATATAGTTTTTTTCAGAAATATTTTTTTGCTAAGAAAATAATTCCAGCATTGGAAAAATCCACCTTTCTTGCACTGGCCCATTTTTTTTTTTGGTATGGTGGTGTTGTGACCATAATATGTCTGGAGAACACCTTGCAAACAGCACTCTTGGGTGTTAGTAGTGAAGGGGGAAATGCGAAGGACTGGCTTGTGCTAAGCTTCTGCTGTTGTGGTACAGTTGGGATTTCACTGATGTATTGGACCCCTTTTGAATGGGAGCAGCCTGTGCTCTCTATGAGAGAATAAGGGGGTTACAAGATGGCGTGTGTTGTAAGTCAGTGATTCCATGTGATGCAGATTAGCAGGTGCTCATAAATAACTCATGAGTTCAGAGAGTCACTACAACCTGACCTAGCCACCTCCAGTATCAATACATCTATCAATAACAGTGGTGAAAATTAAGACAAAGTCTCCTAAGGCACTACTGGATTTAGCAGTGTGGGGAGAACAGGAATGTACTTGTCTCTGGAAAAACAATAACCTAGAGCTATGCTGTGTTTAAGAGAAAAAAAAAGGGAATAAAACTTTTGTACTCCTGCTGAGGACCTGGGTGTGATGCCGGCTGAAGTATACACATATGTGCATGTACATACCTTGCAGTTTCTCTCTGCTGGTGTTGTGTGCTGTGTTGCTGTAGCAGACACGCCAGAATCACTTGAAGATGACATACTTCAGAGTAGTGGCCTACTGGTACAGAGCTGCCAACAAACTCGCTTCATATGTTTCCTGCTCTTAGAAGGGTTGGCTTTTCAGCCTTCACATTATTATGTCTAGAAACAGGGTTGGAAATTACTACTGTATTTTAAACCATATGCCTGATAATGTAAGTCTTTGGCAAAGTGTTTAAGTAGGAAGTAAGGTAAAGTGTTTAAATAGTTAAGGCAGCATCGTGCAATCTGCCATCAAGGTAGTGCCTGGCTTGGAAGTGCCAGCTAGAAGTAAGACCCTGTGTAAACTTGTGGGAATGTTCAAGAGAAAAATGTATGTGTGTGTTGTAAAGCTCAGTGTGCTACATTAGACAACTTAAGCGCCAGATTAACTCATGGCTTAAACCCTCTTTTGCAAACAGCAGAGGCACATAGATTTTCTTGAGCACAGTAAGCATCCCATCTCTGCCTATTGGGATGACTTTATACTGAGGTAACAGTATGAGCTGGAAACCAGCTTTTATTAAGGCTTTTCTCGCTTTCTTTTTTTCTTTATTCCAGCTGAAGTTTTTGCATAGGTTATTGCAATACAAATCACAAACTCAAGGCTGGTGAATGGCCTAGAGATTAAATCATATGAGGAGCAGCTGAGGGAGTTGGGTGTTTGACCTGGAGAAGAGGAGGCTGGGGGAGGGTGTTATTGCTCTCTAAAAATGTCTGAAAGGAGGATGTAGCCAGGTGGGGATCAGGCTCTCCTCCCAGGCAGCCTGTGACAGGATGAGAGGACACAGATTCAGGCTGCAGCACGGGAGGTTCAGGTTGGAGGTCAGGAAGAGCTTTTGCCCTGAAAGGGTGGTTAAACATTAGAATGGGCTGGTCATGGACATGGTAGGGTCACCATTCCTGGAAGTGTTAAAGAAATGACTGGATGTGGCACTTAGTTCTGTGGTTTAGTTGGCTTGGTGGTGATCAGTCAAAAGTTGGACTTGATGATCTTGGAGGTCTTTTCCAACCTTAATGATTCTGTGATTTTAATAAGCATTAAAAGTCAGAGTACGGTGGCTGGAATTGGTTGACCTTCAAGGGGTGTATTTAAAGAAGGGAGGGGCTGTGTTGCCAAACTCCCACTTGAACACAGCTTTCTTTACTATCCTTTTGGAAGTTGGAAGCACAGTGGGTCCCAGCATATACAGCTTGCTGGAAGTTCTACTTCAGAGCTGTGGCTCCCAGCTCCCTCTAAACTTTGTGCATCTGCTTCACTGTTGCAGGAAAATGCACTAGACTACTACCAGAATGGAAATCTGTTGAGGATGATGCCATGTTTATTTTAAGGAAACAAGCCTGGCTCCTGTTAGCCTCCTTGTTTGCTCTTCTAAGTGAGACTTCTTTTCCCTCAGACAGTGTGAACCAGTGCCAGGTTTTTGCTTGGCACCCAGGGAGGCAGTGGGGACAACAGGAGGGAACTGCTGGCCACAGTGGTCATGGGTACCTGGGTCACCTGAGGACTTGCAGGGGTCAGGCAGACTTCAGTCGGATAAAATCTACGCCCCCTGCCTTGTGCCTCTAAATGTTACACTCATGTGAAAATAACTCACAGGTCAGTTGTTTTTCTATTTTGAGCTCATGGCAAACCACGCAGAGGCAGCTTGTAAAACGAGTGACTAATTTTCAGGGTTTTTTTCCCTTTCCACTCCCTCTGCAGCCTCTCTCCCTGATGTGTGGGGTTGTCATGGGGCAACCTTACCCCGGTGAGAGGAGATCAGCTAGCTGGGAAAACAGAAAATCCTCCTTTTTATCTGTGAAGTCTTGGTGGAAGCTGTATTTCTACGTGGGTTTTGGGGCTCAGGGATGTAGGGGGATATTTTCCCCAGCACCCAGAAGCTGGTGGAAGCCTTCTGTATCTTTTGGCCAGGGAAGATTTCTGGAAGTGGGAGCTGGTGCTGTAGGTCCCAGTGAGGAGTCTCCCATGACTCCCAGTGAGGAGAGGGACAGATTAGGGAGGGAGGGGTGTCAGCATCCCTGCATGCAGGATCTTGGCTCACTTTGCTTCTTGTGCCATTGTTGCAGCAGCTGCCTGCAAAGTTTTTTTTGCTGGTGGTGAGAGAGTGCCTGAGGGGCAGTAGGACACCCCTGCTTTGGCAGAGGGCTCCAGCTGTAGCTGCAGCTCTGCGGCAGGAGGGAAAAGGAGGGGGAGTAGAGGGAGGGAGCACAGGGTCCAATTCCTAGGAGCACACGCACTGGTTTAGACCTTTCCTCCCTTCGCTGTAACCTCTGTCTTCCAGCCATGGCTGCCTGCTTGTATTAATTACTCCTCACTCCCCAGATGCATTCATTTCAAGCTACTTTTAGGGTTTAGAGTGCAGAAACTGACTGACCAAGGTTGAAGGCAATTAACAAACAGGTTATTCTAAATTAACAGCTTCTTTTAACCAGCTGTCCAGAACTGCTTTGTTTTTCTACAGGAAAATTAGCAAGGCAATGCACCTCAGTGAAAAGATGGTTTGGGATTTCTTTGGTTATTGTACTGCCTTTTTCTTTTTTCATTTTTTCCCCCTTCTTTTAAACTTATGCCAAGTCAATACTAAGCACTTCCAGCTTGGAATGAAAAGGAGTGTTGAAATATACTGATTGACTTAATGAATTGTAAATAGCATAAGATGTTGAGAAAGAGCAGTCCTTTTACTTCCATTGGCTATTTTGCTCTACATCAAGATGGGTTTGCTTTTGAATGGCATGTTGAGATGCCAGCACTTTCTTCAGGCATTGACTTTTATTTTTTTCTGTCTTGCCTTCCCTCTTCACAGAGATGCTTTTTGCATGGTTGCTTACTGGCTTCACTGTTTCACGAGGCAGTGGATTTTCAGACAGGAGCAGGCCCAGCCAGGAGCCATGAGGACAGTGCAAAGCAAAGTCCAGGCTCCTAAGCTTTGATTCCTGCAGGAGCTTGTTGGCTTGGCCTCAGTGCTCTAAAGACTTCCACTGCTTTCTGATCAGCAGAGAGCATGAAGTGATCCCAGAAATCTGGGAAGCAGAAAGTGCTGTTAAGTCTTTTAATACTGCCAGAAATCTTCTCTTTTCTGTAGGTTTTACTGTCAGGACTATATTACCTCTAAGAATGTTATGAGGAGGAACTTGTACCAGTCATTTTGAGGCACTCATTCAAAATATATTTGCCTTGGTTGTCCACCTCAGCTCAATAATGTGCCCTCTGATGCAGCTTCAAGCCTTTAAATCCCCTTATGTCAGATTGGATTTTGGCCTTAGGGTGATACAAGGTCATCTGACTGATTGATCTCAGCCTTGAGAAATATCACCTAAGTGTTTAGCCCAGGCCTACTCCTTAATTTTTCTTCCACAAGTTTTACTAATGTTCACTTTTGCAATGGTAAGTTTTGCATTTTCTTTGCTACATCTTCTTTCCAGTCTTTCACATTGTTATGCTTCTCTTAGCTATTGTGTGAACCAGAAACAATTTCCGGGGTGCAGCTGGACATTTACACAGGAAAGCAGTTCTGGAAATAATTGCCCCATCACTGTTAACAGCCTTCCAAGTTAGACTTGGTAATTCTCAAAGCAAGTCTTGACTACTTTTGGTTTGGAAGTGAGCAGGTTTGCCTAACCTATTCTCAGCAATCATTTCTTGTCAACTTCTTGAATTGTTCTAATGTTTTTGTAAGAGAAGGTCTGGGTGTTTTTTGGTGGCTTTTT
>WBMY01013620.1:832995-888015 GCA_013397315.1 Donacobius atricapilla | reverse complement strand
TGTTTTTTTTTTTTTTTTTGCCAGCTTTTCATCTTCCTTGGTTAGTTCTGCTAGCCCTTCAAGCTATTCTGTGGCTTTTTTGTATGAAGTCCCTCCAAACTGTCATTAGTTTTTGTTTACACAAAACACATTATGAGCATGGTTTTTTCCATAGTAGACTGCACCCAATCAATATAGATAAAAACTATTACTTCCCTGTTACTTGCTGTCTCTGCATATGCAGCCTAAAATTGTGGTGACCTTTTTTGCTGTCAGACTGCATTGTGGAGTCATGTCTAATTTACTATCTGTTACTGACCCTCAGTCTCTCCTATCCGTTGCTGCTTTCTAGGTTTGTGTGGTCTGGGTTTTTTTTCTTTTTTATTAAGAAAAAAACATAGCTGTATTTTATTTTTTCCAAGTTGAACCTAATCTTGCAAATTTTCTGTTCTCAGATTCAGTCTCTCTCCATCTCAGCCATTTCTGTGCCCTTGCTAGTTTTCCGTCTCTTGTGGATTTTGTAGTTTCTGTAAATTTTATTCAAAGGAATTTTAGCCTTTTAACATGATTCCATTAGAAGAAATGAAAGGTTTCACTGCCTTGCAAATGCCTTGTTGCAAATATTTGTTTGCATCTGTTACATATGCGCATAATTGGTGTATTTAGGAAGTGCTGATAGAAGGAGGCTGAGTGACAGGTGACCTACAGGCAGGTGACTTGATGGCTGCATGATGGCTGAGTCCCTTTGAACGGGTGAGATCACCCGTAGCAATGTAAAAGAGGAGATGATGAGCAGGGCGGTGTGCTGGAGAACTGCTGTGGGACAGAAATCACAAAGCAATGCTGAAAGGAAAACAGGAACACATGAAAAGACATATGGGAAGTATCGAGCAGCTCACTGTGATGGAGGGGAATGTTTAGGTGAATGGAGAAGTCTCACCTGTCATGTGTTCTTAATTCAGTGTTTGCCGACACACCTCCTACCTCAAGGTGAAGACAAAGCAAACACCCATCTTGTTGATTTGCTTTCACTTATTTAGTTGCCTTACATGTCAAGTAGCTTTCCATAGCACCCCCTGTCTACTGTAGGGAAGACAAGGATACTCCACGGGGTACGATGTATCCCAGTTTTCTTTCCAGAAAACCCACGAGGAAAAGGAAATTATTTTCACCATGTCTTCACTCAGAAAAGGAGTATTCTTTATGAGTAAAACAGGCATTGAATATATAGGCTTATTTGAACCCTGTATGCAGATTCCACTGGGAAGTTTCAGTAGACTCCCTCTGAGTCAGTAACAGGGAGGAGAAAAGAGTCTCCAAATAACTGTGATCTGAAATAATTTAATTTCTTGCAGCTCTACTAATATGAAATGTGTATTTAAACATGGGTATCAAGATGAAAGAACTTACAACTCGGAAGTTTTAATTTGGCAGTTTAACAAATGCTGAGTGATCTCTCTGATTTCCTGGCAGTGCTCAGATTAAAAGTCGTTGACTGAGCTAGAAAAAAAATTGACCTCATACCGTTGATCTTGAGGAAGCTATGGTCACTGTGTGCCAGCTCAGGATCTGGTCATAAGAGTGCAAATTACTCTAGCTTTATGCTTGACAAGTCAGTTTTGCCCTTCATCTGCCTGCTATTAAGGTCAGTGGTACTAAACTGTAGGGTCTGTAGCCAGTGCAGTAACTTCAGCAGTACCACTGTGTATAATGAATGTTTATGTAAAACATACTCATACTATCTATCAATTAGCTTGCATTTGCTTCTCTGGCTTTTCTTCATACTGCTACCACTGTGCAGATTTGTAAACAAAACAAAAGAAATCCAAACAAAAACAACCAAAAAACCTCAACCCAAAATAACAAAAAAGGCATCATTAAAAAAATAATGAGTTAAGAAAAGGAAGGCATTGTCCTAGGTCTGGGATTTAGTGCTCTCCAGAAATTCCTAGTGATGTAAAAAAACTAGGGTTATGATCTTAAATAGGTAAAACTGATTGTTGACAGGTTGATATCTGCTCAGCAGTGTTTTCTGAGTTGTCTAAGTTTGCCATCCTACTTCACAAAATATGAAGGGCCCTGTACCAGTAGCATGTGGTGAACATGTCATATATATGCGGAGGGTCTTATGATCAACAGCCAGAGAAACTACTCTTTCAGTTTTTGCTTCTATTCATCTCCATTACAGAAAGAAAGGGACCAGTGTCATCTTGGGTGTCGCTCAAAACCTTTTATGTACCTGAAGATGTTTGTCCCATCTTCTTGAGTTGTGATTCCTGAACAATTTGGTAGAGGTGTTTATACCTGTGTGTCAAGGTGTCTGGTGAGAGACACGATGTACAATCAGGCAGAATCAAGATAGTGCTGTGAAACTGTGTGTCAGCTGCTGGGTTATTGCCTGATCCAGTGCCTAGTTAGCACCTTTCTTCTTTCCCAAGCTAATTTTTGGATTGCATTTGCAGAGACTGGATAGTCCCGTGCAAGCTTTGGGAGAAAAAAAAAGAAAAACAGAACAACAACAAAAAATACCAAAACAAAACAAAAAAAGCCCCACAAAAACTAAGGAAGTGAAACTGGATGGTATTCCTTCTGAAAATAATTTTCACATGTTTTCTTCCAGTTGGTAGCATGCATGTGTGTGACTGCAGTTTGAGGTGTCTCAGCTCTGTTAATAATGGGGACCCCAAGACCATAAATACAATTAATGTTTTTACAAAGCAGGTTCATATAAGATGGCCTAATTTTGATCTCATTTACTCATGATGTTGGGCTGCTTACATTCCATGGAGTCAGTGATTTACTCTGGAGTAAATAGCTGAATTAATTCCAGCTGTCTGTGACACACTGGGATGCACAATGGGATGTAATGCCTGAATGAGAGATTTCGGTCACTGAAACTATACTTTGTACATGACTTATGATGGACATTGTACCTCACATCCTATGACTGGGAAGGGTGCAGGATCCATTTTCATGCAAAGTGTGTGACTTGTACCAAATTATTACAGGTAGATTTATGGTACAGACAAGAGACTGAAAGGAAACACTATGTCAGAAATGAATTAGAAGTCAAGAAGGAAAAAGAAATGTAAAACACTTGGGCAGCCTGTATCTTTTTAATATTTTAAATAGAAAAATCATATTTCACTCGCTCTGGGCCTTAGTCTAGGGAAGATACTTAAACCAATTCTTAAATTTAACATGGGCACGTAGGTAAAACTTTTTTTCCTAGTGCTTTCCTGGGATTTGGTTTAAGATTTTAGGGGAATGGTGCCAGCGGTATGCTTTTTTATCACCTACAAACAGCAGTTATTAAGGAATAATTCATATTTCTTTCACCTCTTGTACAATTTATACATGTGGAAAGTACACCAGATAGAAGCTTTGTTTTATAGGGTAGTGGCATCTGAGAACAGATGAGCAGAATATCTGCTCAAATTAAGACTTTGTTGGGGGTGCTTGTGTATGTTCATGAGAATTAGGCAGGCTGAGTTTTGTTGGTTTGGATAATTGTGAAAAATTGAATTTCACCTGATATAAGATGGAGCGCGTCTTCCTAGCTTCACATAAGAAGCTAAAGGATACAGTTCTGCATAGTTGAAACCACTCATATTTTATTTTTTTTTTTTTGTGAAAACATTAACCAAAATGCAAACAAATTCTGAAGACCTATAGTTAAGAAGACTACCAAGGGAAAATCAGTTCCTCTGCAGTAGGTTTTACAATGATCTTTTTACTAATGGAAATCATATGCTTCTGCCAAGACCAGGAAAAGGAATTTCATCTCATATGTTCTAGTTCATTTTATTTATGACCTCTGTTATACATATTGAGGCCCTTTTTCCTAATATAATATGTGCCTCCAATTGCATACCAATGACATCTACTTGCCATATTCATGACAAATTGCAATCAGTGGAAATCAAGAATTCATCCCCTGATTATAACCAGGAATGTCCATGAAGTAAACATCATCAAAATGGAGAGCATGTATCTGTTTGCACGATATGTTCTGTGATTTGAGGATATGAGCAGGTCTTTTCCTCTCCAAAGTCCCTCTTAGGCCATCCCATATCAGTACCACTGGGTAGGAGGTGTGGGTAGCCTAGAGCTACATTACTGCTGACCTGCTCGCCAGGATGCATCAGCTACTGGTTTGCCAGTTGTTGTCAGAAGGAGTGAATTGTGACTGAATGGAAACATTAACCTGAGTCTTTCCCTCCTGCACAGGTGTTGCATTTGATGAAATGTGTAGGAATGCAATGTTTCCTGAGATGTCAGCTGCTCTTTTGGATTTGGTGAAATTGGGTCTGGATTAATGCGTAGGTGGGGAAATGAGGAAAGATTTAATAGATGGGCAAAGTGAGTTCTTTCTTTTCCCAAAGAAAATGTGCAGATTACTTTTTTGTTTTTTCCCCAAGCTGCGGTGCGCTAAGAAAGTCATGATGATAAAAATGCTAAAAAGGTATCACTCCTGTTTTTTTACTGTAAATGATTTTCTTGACTTAAGACAGAGCATAATGTGCTTGAACGACTGCACTTCCCACGCTGTGCTGCTCTCAGTGGAAATAGGCTTGCAAGGAGATGTTCTGCTTTCCCAGTTTCATTTTTCCTTCTAAGTGCAAGCCTTTGTTAAATCTAAGAGCTGTTGTAGACTGTTTTTTATGAAGGATCATAACAAGTTAAGGTTTGCAGAGACCAATTAGTTCTGCTCCATCTCTCTGCCAGTGCAGAGTTGTAGTATACAAAGTAATTTCTAGTGCTTTGTCTAGCTAATTTTTAACGTGGGCATGTAGCATTTTCACAGTTCAACAAAAGTCCTTTCCCCCTGATGTTCAGCCTAAAATGTTCCCTTTCTTGCTTTCATCCCATGACCCCTTGTTATACTGCCATGTACCATGCTCGGCAACTTGATTTGCTTTTTGGTGTTCACAGCATGTAGGTATGTGTGGAAGATTGTTGTATTTTGGCTGTATAGTATTTCTTTTTAGAAAAGGGAGGTCAGAAATATACACCACTGAACCCCCACTATGTGCCATGCAATCAGTTACACTGCTTGGAGGAGCACTGGTGGCAGACTTTGAAGGCTTAACAAGTCACTTTGTTGCAATGAGCTGCTTTTTTCATGTATTATTCCATGTTCTCCTCACCCCTGTGCTCACAGTAGGAACCAGCCTTTTTGCAGTCTCTCCTTATTTGAATTCTTTCTCTTTTAGCTACCCAACTCCATAATAAACTGTAACAAGGCAAAGATGTACACATAGCAAATCGCTTCTTTTGGCGGAGAAGGAAAGTTAGTGCTTTCTTTCATAATCCTTTTTTACATATTCCAAATTAATTTGTTTCCACAGCTTTTCTCCTTTGTATTTTTTTTTTTCTTTTCAAATGAAGCTATTGTCTGTTACCCTGGAGAGATGCTGTCCCGTACACACTGTGCTGAAGATGTCTGCTCAGCCTTGCATAACCTGCCTTCTTTTACCAATGTCATTGCCTCTGCTTAACGTTAAAAGGATATGGCCAGTACTAATTTGACCAAAAAAGAAGCCTCCAGGTTCCTGTGAGACTTAGAAGTTGTGGAGCTTGGAGGGTGTTTTGTTGTTTTGTTTTGGAATCTTTTTTTTTTCAACATAGCTGGGTAGAAATAATGTGTGTTATTTCAAATAGGTATTTTAAACAAATACAAGCAGCAAATAGAAAGTCTATGTTCAACATTGGCCTACTTCACTGTCTATTTGAAGATGACAACAAAGACAAGTAAAGCTGATTGTTTGACAGAAGATACCTATAGAAAGGAAACAAACCATGGTCATAAAACTATTTTCCCTTCACTCCCCACATGTTTGCAAAGCTAAGCACCTTTACCATCTAATAATACTGCTCATTAGCAAGAAGCCTCCTGTTATGGTTTTAATGCCTTTACTGTGGTCTGGAAATGGATCAAGCAATACTGGTTTAATGTGTAGTTGTCTTGAATGAAGAGGCTGAGTCAGGTACCTCTGGTATAAACCCAAGTCCAGCAATAGGTGGCAAAAGGGCCTGCAGGCTGACCTTTAAAGAGAGGACCCACTCAGAGAGAGTGGGTCCAGTGGAGGGCAACAAAGGTGGTGAAGGGACTGGAGCATCTCTCTTATGAGGAAAGGCTAAGGAAGCTGGTCCTGTTCAGCCTCAAGAAGAGGCAACTGAGAGTACACTTTATCAATGTCTATCAGTATCTGAAGGGAGAATAATAAGAGGATGGAACCAGGCTCTTCTTGGTGGTGCTGAGCAATAGCACAAGAGGCAATGGTCAGAAATTGATGCACAGGAAATTCCACCTGAATATGAGGAAGAACTTGTTTACTGGGCAAGCAACACTGCACTGGAGCAGATGGCCTGGAGAGGTTGTGTAGTCTCTCTCACAATTCAAGAACCATCTGGATGCAATCCTGTGCCATGTGCTCTGGGATGACCCTGCTTGAGCAGGGAGGTTGGACCAGATGACCCACTGTGGTCCCTTCCAACCTGAGCCATTCTGTGAAAGCAAAAGAAGTTTCTAGCAGTAGCTGAATGAATAGCATGGCTTAAAAAGATATCCCAAAAGCCTGCTTCAGATGTGCAGTTCAAAGATAAAATACAATACTGTCAATTCTGGCCTTCATTTTGTGGTAACAGACTGAGGTGTTACATCTGTTCTTGCTTCTTGGATTTCAAAATATTCACGTCGTGCTACTGAATGAGTAAATTAAGTCACTGAGTTATTACCCCTTGCAAAATGCTGGGGATTTTAATGCAGACTTATTTATCCCTTATAAGGATAGAACCGAGAAGCGTGTGTTGTCTTAAATAACAGATCATCTGTCCCAATGCATGTTGCTCATCATTTACCTAAAATCCTTGGACTTGACCGAGGAAAATAGATCTGGTCACATTGCTTGATTTTTAAGATAGCCAAGCTGCTGCTTTTCAGAAGTGGGTGTAAATTGCTTTTAAAGTTTTAGATAAAGCATCAGCGAATGTCACTTTTAGAAGTGACTATCAGTTTTCCAGAATGAGTTATGCTATAAAATGATGGATGGGCCAGACACCAGGGAACAGGCTTGCAATTTTTTTGGTTTATTATCCAGAAAAGGACCAGAAGTGGCACTCCTGGCCATCTATGTAGGCTCCTAGTGCAGTTTTCAGAGTCAAACTCAAAGGAAAGTTGTTGAGGTCTTTGAAAATGAAGCAGGCATTTAACAGACTGAGTGCATCTTTTGGTAAGGTTGTAAGGAAGTTGAATCCCAACCTGGTGGTTGCCTTGTACACTGCTTAGGATGATGGCCAGATAAATGCCCTCAGCTGATGGAGCACTTAGGAATTTCACCAGGTCCTCCAAGTGCTTTCCCCTGCTGATTAGCATTATTTCTGCCTTGTCCAGGTTGAGCAGCAGCCAGCTGGCTTTCCTCCAGAAACCAATTTCTGCCAGACATTGTTTGAGGTTGCCAGCAGCTGTGTCTGGGTCAAGAGGGAAGGAGATAGAGAGCTGGGTGTCATCAGTGCACTGATGGCAGTGCAGCATGTACCGCTTCGCAGATGCCCTGCAGCGGCAGATGAACCAGGGAGGTGGATGGAAGAGAACGTAGCAGGAAAATCTGAGGATGCGCAGCCGCCCAGCAAAACATTAGAAAGAGCATAGCATTTCATGTGGAAGTGTGGGGGAATGTCAGAGATTTCTTTCTATGGATTTTTTGTGCTCATTGGCTTATAAATCTAGTAGTGAACAGGTTGTTCTGGGCGCTATTTTTACTGAGCCAGTGTAAGTTCCTGTGGCCTGGGTTGTGAGCAACACTGGTGCTAGTAAGGCAGCAGAATGCAAAGGATAGTGACCTGCTTCCTCAAACAGCCCTAGTTTTGGCAGCCTTTTTCAAGCATGTTGCAGCCATATGTCACATGTAGTTTCAGACCATGGTGTTTACTAACTAAAGAGATTTGGGTGCGCAAATGCATGACTTCACACTTCAGGTTCAGCCTGTGATGAATGTGCTTGATCATATGTAACTGTGAGTTTGTATTTCTCTTGTAGGACTTTGGGATACTTGGATCATAAGGTATGGCTGTTTTAGCTTGTACCTCTATCCAGTTGTGCCTGAGAAGGGCTAAATGTGTTAATTGCACATATTGGAAATGTACCTGGGATGACTCAGGACTTTCAGTAAGCTGCAGCTGAGCACAGGACATCTCAAGAGGTGTCCAGAAGAGAGGGTAGAAGTGGGAGAAGTGGTGGTTGGAGCTGGGAATAACACCTTTCCTCGAGGCTTCTCTTAAAATGAATATTTTGAGCATAAGTCTGAGTCTTACAAGTGGATTAGTATTGTGCAAAATCTGTGAATTCAGCTCAAGCTGCTCCTTTAATGTGATGTCTTTAGGACATGAATTCATTATGATAATGATGGGATTGGTAAGGAGAAATTCAGGGAGTTTTTCTCTAGAGTGAGTTGCTAAGAAGAAATAGCATTATGAGCTTAGCAATTCTTCAGGTTGAGCACCCATAACATATAATTTCCATGCAATTAGAATGCTTACATACCAGCAAAACTATTGCTAAGGGTCACACGTGCTTATTTGACCTGTGGGAGAAGTCCACTGACATCGGGCAGCTGGCTGTGCTGCTCATTGGAGTAAAATATTGCCTAAGAGACAAACAGAATTTTAAGGAAATGGCAAGGAATAAAATACAAAAGAGAAAATCTTCACATAACTGGACTGTAAACAAACACTTGAAAATAAGATATGGGCAAAACTTGAAATTTTTTTTGTTAGTGGGACACAAGCCACCAAAACACCACCAGTGATAGTTTGTGGATGGGAGGTTTTTCAAATAGTGCTTTGGAAAGATGGTATCTTTAAACATGTATGAAATGTTTGTATTTTGTGCACTATAGGAGGGTATTATGATGTTAGAGGTTTGGGCTAACTGTAGATATTCCAACTTTGAGCTGCCTCCCGACTGGGCTCTTCCTAGAGGGTTTTATGCCTTCTCAGTTTTCTATGGACCACCCTATGTTTTAGAACAAAAATCAGACAGCAAATTATATCAGTTGAGCCATTTTATTTTAAACTGGCTAGGGGATTATCAAAACTACTAGATGTTGTTTCTAATTATCTGGATTTGGTAATATGCAAGCCACAGATGCAGGTTTTCAAAATAATTTTGAAAAGTGTGGTTGTGGTTTACCACACTGTCAAACAAATGAAAATTTTTGTCAAGATTTTCCTTAAACAAACAAACTCTGGAAATCATTTCTACACCTGAGACTGTAGAGGAAATTCCTGTATTATATAAAGGTTGGACTAAATGTTTGTATTCTTGTATTCTTTCATTGAAACTTCCAGAGGAATTTTGCTATTTAAATTTGAGGCTGTAAGCATTTCAGTTTAAGTGGTTTAAGAAGTAAAACTTGGAAAAATGTCTAACTCTTGGAATGAATCTTTACGTTTGGTTTAGCATACAGAAAGGTTCTGCAGTAATCTACTCTCTAGAGGAGGTGTAGGTGTATGCCCATGTTCACTTGTGCTTTAAAGAGCAACATGAAGAATAGGCTTGTGTAGGTTTTAGACTGCCATTTTACATTGAATGCTGCATCAAAACACCTATGGCAGCATTTAAAGAGTGAGTCCAACTGTGCCCTGTTAGCTATCGGTCTGCCAAAAAAAACCAAAAAATCCCCTTTTTTCTTTTCCTTTTTCTGCTTTAGAAAACAAATCAATTGCTTGTCTTGTTCTGAATGTCTCATCAGGTCCGTATCACTGGCCAGATCTAGAGGTACAATGTTTACCTAGTTTCCACTGAAAGTAGCTGGGCACCAAGTCCTCAGCATCACTCCAGATCAGGTCCTCTTGAGATATGGTGCACTATTGTAGAAAATAGCTCATTATTATTCAAAGCATTAGCCTGACTGAATAACACACTTGGGCAAATGCAGAGTCCTTGCTGGCTAATAGAGCATCTGCAATGAGGTTATGATTTTTCCTGCATTTGTACTGTTGGATTTTATAGCAGCTTAATTCCTCCTTTACTCCACGAGTTAATTACCAGTGGTTTACTCTAAGTGCTCAGTCTTTGACAGCTAAGTTGTGTGGCTGCATGGGGTCTGATCAGGCAAATTGCACAGCATTTCTTCTGATGGGAGAATTTCTGTTGTTAACCAGTGAGATGGCTGATGGGATCATCAGAATTTGGGGGGCTTGGAGATGGGGATGGAGTTACAGCCTTATGCTCATTTTGGGCAATTGCATAAATCACTTATCTGGCAGGATTTTTGGGCCTAATTTGCCACCTATCTGGCAGATCTTATCAATATTCTTAGATTATTCTCGATGTTTCTTCTGTCATTTGGAAATATGAGAGCCTTTGTTTCTTATGCATGATGTATCTAGTTTGAAGGGTGAACATGTCTTTTTGTGTTTTATGTTTACACTACTTAAATTAGTAGGGAAAAAAGATTCCTGTTGAGAAAATTCTCTTTCAAAGTCAGGAACATCTACTGCTATTGGTAAACTTGCCAGGGAGCTGATGTGACTGGCTTGCTTGTTCATCCTGTAAAAATGCAGTTTGAGAGAATTTCAGCTTTTCTTCCTGGGTCCCATGAGCTCTTCCCTATCAAAAAGAGATTTCTGTGATCTTTCCTGGGTACACACAGGATCAAAAGTAGGATTTCTATCAAGCCTTTAAACAGGGCCTCTTTTTAGCTCTAGAGGGATCCAAGCACCTCCCTCCTAGATGTCTGTCTAGGGAAAATGATCATATCTATGTATGAAATATACTACATTTAAAAATATGAACTCATGGCATTAATTCAAGGTGATAGTCTTTTGCTGTTGAATTCTTTACCATTAATGATGACAGCCAGTAATTTGCTCTGTTAGATTTCAATGTGATTTACATAGTGACCCATCAACTGTCTATAAAAAGCCATGGTTTTCTATGCTAGCTTAGATGAGGAATCATTTTCGTTCTTTTGAAACTGACAGGAGCTGTGAGAAGTCTTGTGTTTTCCTACTTATGTTTTCCCTGCTTCTGTGGAGGGGAAAGCCAGTCTCATCAAAATGAAGAAGCAGGATTAATAACCTTGATGTTCATGAAAAGCAAGGGAAAATTCACGCTATCAGCTATGTATGCAAGTTCTTCCTGTTCTAGTTCCCCCCTGAGCCAGGAGGAAACCACAAGACCAGGGGAAGAGCATCAGGACCACGACTTGACCTTGTCTGCCCTGAGAGAAGTCAGAGGAGCTTCTGCCTCCACATTTCTGCTGGAGAGGGCAGGCTTTCTTTCCCTTTGGAAAACGTGCACTCTGTTTAACAATACTTTTGCAAATGGTGCCCAGATGTGGGTGCTTGGGGTCATTAGAAGGAAACAAGTGGGTGTGTTGCATTGAGCTGCAGTTACCAAAAGCAGCCATGTCAGTCCTTAGCCTACAACAGAAGCGTTATCTGCTGGCATCTCATCTATTATTAGATTGTACAACGTGGTGACCGGCACTGGCAAAGTCTGGTGTGAGAAACAAAAGTGGTACATGATGCAACGGGAAGGAGCCTTGCTGGCATTGTTAACTCTTCAGGGCAAGAGCTCCTCTGCCAGAGACTAATGACTCCACCATAATTTAGAGAACCATAATCACTGCAGCTTGCTACCATTTAGGAAGGTGAATCATTCAGCTTTATAAATCTGAGAATTTTGTCCTGAGGGTTTTCCCTCTGCTTGTGCTTAAGGAAGTGTTACAGGTCCTTGTTCAGAATCACAGGATGGCTGGGGTTGGAGGTGACCTCTGGAGAATCATCCAGTTCAACACCCCTGCTGAAGCCGGGTCAGCTAGAGCAAGTTACTCAGGAACATGTCCGGGTAGGTTTTGAGTATCTCCAGAGGAAGAGATTCCACAGCCTTTCTGAGAAGCCTGTTCCAGTTCTCTGTTCCCCTCAAAGAATTTTTTTCCTCATATTGAGATGAAACTTCTTATGTTTTACTTTGTGTGCACTGCCCCTTTTTCTGTTACTGCAGGAGAGTCTGGACCCATCCTCTTTAATATGTGCCCTTATGATGTTTGTGTTTTCTTCAGGCTTCCTGTGAAAGTACATGATACCAAAATCACTTTGCATAATATTTCTTTCCTACATTCACTTGACTTCAAAGGTAGGTTTGTTTCTTAATTAAGTATTCATTATTTAAGAGCTCTACTTTATTTCTTGTTTGATCACATGCAGAGGAGAAAATCCTTTAACTATGCTGATGTCATATGAAAACAAGACACTACTGCCAGTACCAAGATTGAGAATTTATACTTTTTCATAGAAAAAACATTGCTTAAGCAGATCCTACATGTAATTCTTGCAGATAGTGACTGTGAGTCTGGAAGACTACTGGCTTGTGAGTCACAGAAGACAAGGTTTGTTTTTGGCAGGAAGAATCAATTTAACAAACCTGTAACCACTCAGTTCTTGCCTCTAACTAGGCTGTCTGAGGTGCCGATTTGCAGAGAGACTTGTGGCTATGGAGATGAGATTTGTATCCTTTTCTGTGACAATCCCTACATAAACCCACTGAGGTGCAGGAAATAAAAGAAAACACTGTGCTTTTTCTGAGTTCTGTCTAGCATCCCGAGCTTTGATCTGTCCCTTGTCCTTTCTTGTGGAGGCAGTGCCTTTCCTTTCTTTCAAGTTGCCTGCTTTCTAACAACATTTCTGTTGCAAATCAATATTATTGATAGCTCTCTCCTGAGCTTAGCTACTTTGAAAAGTTAGCTTCTGTAGAAAGCTTTGCCCTTCGCATAGATTCCAATACCCAGGTGCACAGGTGCTTTGGCTGTGGAGTGAAGTGTTTGGGATAGGTGGGGACAGTCCTACTGTGTCATTGAGAACCACAATATGCTTAATATCCTGCTCACTGGTAAATATTAGGCAAAAAAGTCCCATTAATAGGAAGGAAAAAACATGTCCAAAGGGATGCTGCTGTCATTGTGTACGCCTTGTGGGTTTTTGATACCTGCTTGTGTAGCCTTTTACCCTGGTGTCATCCCAGCTTGGGAGGTGAGGTCAGGGGTTGTCCCTCAACTGTTACTGTATTTCACGCTCAGAACCTGCAGCTTGAGTGACCAGTGTCCCAAAGGAGTACAGGAACTCATGAATAATTCTTTTCATAACCTGCTGAAAATAGGAGACAAGATGGAAAAAGCAGTGCTTGGAAAATTGAGTGCTATCTTAGGGAATGAAAGCAACCTGATCATAGCGCAGGGCTCGCATTGCACACCCACAATCTGCAGTGCATTTCTTTGGCTGTTATAATCCTCTGAAGCAACACTCAAAATGGAAAGAGAGGGCAAAGGTCAATGGCTTTAAACTGACAGGTCAGTTTAGATGAGATATTAGGAAGAAATTTTCTTCTATGGCGGTGATAAGACACTGGAACAGACTGCTCAGAGAAACTGTGGGTCCCTCATCCATGGCAGTGTTCAAGGCCAGACTGGATGGGGCTTTGAGCAACCTGGTCTGTTGGAAGGCATCCCTGCCCATGGCAGCAAAGTTGGAACCATGTGATTTTTATGGTCTCTTCCAACCCAAATTATTCTATGATTCTATGAACTCTGCATGGAAATGCTGCAAGTATCACCCAGATGAAGAGCTATGCTGAGGGTTAGATTTAGGGAATTGTCCAGCACAAGCATCAGGCTGTCAGATATGTGTCATGTGCAACATATGTGCATCCTAAAATATGAAGTATTTGCCTGGTATGTCTTGTGTCACTGGTGTGTAATGTCAGTGTTGGAGAGTTTACCCTAAGCGTGCCCTGCTGAAAGAGACCTGGGTGTTGGAGCAGTGTATTCTTTGTCACCTATAAATTGCTTAGCTAGTTATTAAGGGAAAGAAGCAGGGTTGTAGGGAAAAGAGGAAAGCCTGTTGCCTTTCCTTCTATTAAGTAGTGTTGCTTGTTTAATGGATGGGTAACAGGAAAGAGTGTAAGGGGATGCCATTGTTAATGTGAACTCCTGCAGTTTTTATTATACTTGCACCCGCTATAGTGAGGGTTGAGCAGCTGTTTCCATTATGAACTCCTATTCCAGGGGTTTATAACTTGGTTGTAAAAATTTGCTCCAGGCCAAACTGTAACTTACTGGGTCTTAGCCTGGGAGAATTTTCTTGAACAAAACTTCAAAAGAAGAACTCCATCTAGTCATTGTGCTGTGAGCTTGTACAGAAGCCAAATTTTACTGAAAAACCTTGAGATGTGTTTGTAAAACTATAACTTAATTACATTTCCCTCTGTCATAGTTTTTTTGTGTTTTTAAAAAAAAAAAAAAAACCAAAAACAAACAAAAAAGCCCCCCCCCCCAAAGCCAGTTTAAACTGCTTTGTAAAATATGACTGGAGAATGAGAGTGACCAAGGGATGAATGCCATGGTGACTTTGCTGATGTCCATTCAGTCTGGTAGTTGGTGGGTTATGAAAGTTTTCCCTAGAAAAGAGAGCAGTGTGTTATTGCCATAGGATGAAAGACTGCTGGATTTGCTTTTGCTTGCAGGATCTATGAAGGTTTAGTCTCTATGTGTATTGAACTGTGCCTACATAATGCTAACAATGAATTCACACATTGGAGCATACTGTTTCTGCAAAGGTGTCTTATGTGCTTAGCCATATGTGTGTTTAATACTTAGGCTTGTAATTTCTTTGAGATAGATTTCAGAATGCCATCACTGGTCTGCCAAAGTTATGTTCAATGGCCTTTAAATGCTTTTGAATAATGCCTTGTTGAGGCATTCCTTTAAAAGGTAGTCACACTTTATAAAGATGTATTTTATCAATAAAAAGGACTGTCTCTTGGCACTTCCAATTTGTTTCTGTGAAGTTGATGTGCATTAAAAATTGGCAGATTTTGCTAAAAGACTTAGTAAATGTTGCAGTAAGATTATGAAAAACTGTTTCTTAATACATTCATTCCTTTGGCTTGCTAAATTGCAGATCTGAGATATCAAGAAAATGTGAAACTCCATCCTCAAGGGCGCCATCATCATCTGTTGCCAGATTTGCAAAGCTCTTTAGATAGATTAAACTGCAAAATCTTTCCTCAATTTCCACTGGCAGGAGCAAGTTGTTTAGGCAGATTGTTCAAAATATCTGAAGACATAATGGAATATTTACTTTACTTGTTTCATGCTCAGATGACCTAAGGAAACCTTGTGGTTTCCTCTGGGCTTCAACACAGGGAGTATGGCCAGTGCTGTACTGGAAGATAGGACTGGACTGAAGTCAGGTTTGACACTTGATATCAGCAGTAAACTAAGGTTTTCTCCTGTAGCACTTTTGGATCTGAAAAACTGAATTTTAAATACGATGCATTGCTCTTCAAGCTTTGGATGTTATTCAGAATTAAAATTACCCAGGTAAATGAGGATGAAAACAGGGAAGTAACAAGAATCCAGGTTTCTCTTTGAGCATCTTATATTATATCTCTGCACTATTGAAAAACATCTATTCTGTTCTTCTTTATCACAAAGAATGAAATGACTCCATCCTTCGTTAAGAGTATATGGTGTTCCAGAGCTGTCTTGTCCTCTTAGCTATTCAGCAACAACGTAGTCTGTGGGAAAGAGTACCTGCAGAAACTGATATTTTTCAGTGTCTTGTTGTCTCCCTGTGCTGCTCCTACTGTGGCAGTGAATGTCACCACTGAGCTTTCTCTGTCACTGGCTAAGCTTGTGTATCAGCATCATGTTTCTGACTATAGCATGAGGGATGCTAATTCATGATATCACTGTTATTTAAAAGTATCTGTAAAGAAAATAAATAAGAATGTAAGGTATGATTATACCCTGCTTGCACACCAGCACAGAAATATCATTCAAATTAAATCAGCCAAAGTCCAGGGTTTCTTTATCCCAAAGGACAATGGTATAAGAGAAGTACAGTGAATAATTCTGCTTACATGAAAAATTAAGTTATATCTTAGTTCTCCTACTCAGAATCTACTTATAACGATGCAATCTCAAAATGTGGAGCCTGTTGATGAAGATAAGATGGCATCTTCCTCCCTGGCACTTGGGAGAGTGTAGTGTGAATCTGACTGCTCTCCTGTACCAACAGTAGCTGCGCAGGGTAAAGAGCCATATCATCTTTCTAGGTCTAAACAAACAGTTTATTCTCTTGGAAATGAATAAATGAACAGACCAACACAGGGGTCTGGTACTGAGAACTCCTGTTGAGGTGCTACTCCATTTATCAGCAGTTGCAGTTTCTCTGTTTAGACTTGTAGCAGAGGTATCACAAATTGCAGCATTGCAATGAGTGTTGAAAAAAATCACATTTTCTCTAGTTTAAAAACCAGGAAATGCTCCCATTTTTCTTCAGGGATAACAGTAAGCAGACAGCCTCTGAATTAGGGTGTAATTGTATGTATAATAATATGTACAGACTGTACATCAAAATCCATCAAAGAATTTTTTTCTCAAAGAAAGTCAGGGCTTTTTAAATATAACAATGTAGACTAAAGGTTAAGGGTCACCAGTGGATGAGTTGAACCCTGGTCCATCCCTGTCCCATGAAGTACATGACTAAAATCAGGCAAGAGTGGCTGCAGTCACATGGTGAATACCAATCTGCCCTGTGATGAGAAGGGGTTTCAAGGTGTTCACGAGAGGATGTCCTATCCCATGGCCTATAGTCTGCATATATCTGATGGACATTCTTTTTGACAATAAGTCATGGCTGAATTAATCACCCTGCCAGACAAGGACAAAAAAAAGAGTTTGTCAATGTTTTCAGCTTAGGTCTTATAGATGGAAAGTCCTGGGATCTTATTTGAGAGAAACAAAAAGGAACAAATAAGAAGAGGTAGCAGATAAGGGCAGACAGCAAGGACTGATGCAGTTTTCAACCATCTCAGGGATTTTGAATGCTCCTGGAGTACCATATCAGGAAAGTTATACCTTCCGACCTGTAGTTAGGACTTCCCACATCTACTCTGACCTGAGATACACAATGACTGCTACACCAGTAGCATCTGACACTACCTTGCTTTCCTCTGGAAACAGGGTCCCAAGGGCTATGTTCTATTCATAATGCCTCTCAAAGGTGCATTCTGTGAGATGTTCCACCCTGTTTTGCCTCAGGTTTTAGGCCTCTGCTCCTCTGATTTTCCTCCTGTCCCCTAGTCATCTTCATCCTCTCTTCCAGCCAGAATACTGTCTTCACAGTATCTGTCTTGGAATTCATGTGTTGCTCAAAGTAGCACCCTGTCTTATCTCTATCATCTCGCTTTTCCCCAGGTCCCTGGGAAAGGCTCCACTGGCGTCTTCCACCCAGGATCCTGCTCCCCACACACTCCCATTTTTTCTGCCTCTTGGATGCTCTTTCCTCCCTTGTATTAGATTTTTCTGCCTCCATTGTGCTGTCTGTTGTGTTCCACCATGGCTTCCCTTGTCCTTCCCACAGTGCCTGCCTTTCAGTTGTTTTCAGCAAGGAGGCAGTGAGCTTTTATCTGCTTCATCACTAGAAAAGCACTGTTCTTTGTAAGGTCAAAAATCTGATGGATTTCTTACTTCCATTATCTAAATCTGTGTTACCCACTCTGGCTAGTTCCAGGATCAAATACCTCTTATAAAAGAGATCAAGCCAACGCATAGGCAAAATAATAGTGTTTTAACTCTAAATGTAGTATTTCATGTTTAGATGATCATTTTTACTGCTCAGGTAGGGTACTGTAGAAGTGAACTCAACCCAGTTAATGACCATAAATAATAATGACGGCATTATTCTTTTGTCTTGTCCTTTACACACACTAATCTGCTCTGACAGCCAGCTTTGCTCTTTTATTAACTCTCCGTCAGCTGCAATCAGTGATGGTGAAGTCAGGCAGCAAAATTTACATGTGCCAAGTCTCACCATTTTTTTTTTCCCCCCGAATTATTTCAGTCTTCAGTTTTGTCTATCTTTGGATGGCGGTGAGGAGAAAGCATGGGTGAGAGAGGGCGCAAATGTGCTTTTTGGCCTGTTGGCTTATCACGCTGAACAGCATCGCGGAACAGCGCTCTCTTTGGTTACTCTTTCCCACCTCCTTTTCTCCTGCCTGTTTTCAAGAAGAATAAATGCGCTCAGGAATTAGAAGTATAAGGCAAATCCTTGATTTTTTTTTTTTTTTTTATTTTTGAAAAGTCAGAATGCAGTGTTTCCTCAGGGAGAGGAGGAAGAGCTTAATGGATCATTTTCTAACCCTTGTGACAACACCTGAGCCCATTTTGATGTATGATTTATGCCAGTTACTAATAGATTACCCGGAAGTTGATGATTAAAGTAGAAGTTTCTTTGGAGAAGGGTGAAATAACTGAGGTCAAGACCTCCTAGTGACCTCAAATGTAACTATTACCCTTCTAGGTTAGTTGCAATTGGAGATCAAAGTGTTGGTACAGGAAACATATTTGGTCCTGAGGTTGTCGGTTGGGGGCTGTTGTTTGACAACAAGGTAGATGTGGTGATTGGAAGGGAAATAAGTGTTTCTCCTTTACTTGCAGATAAAGACAGGAAAAAATTCTCAAAATGCATTTCAGGGTGTGGTATTTAGATTATTTTTTGTAAGGAATTCTGCATCTCATCTCAAGTGGAGTAAACCACCATTTCATAAACAGATAGGGACACAATTCAGGCTGGTGGATGCAACTTTGAATGTGACAGCAAACTTATTTTTCTTTCTCATTTACAAACCTGAGGAACTTTGCTTTATCTCTAGGGTTCCCATTGTTTTAGTTCCTGTGGGTGTATGTTGCATGGGGGGGGGGGGGATGTGAAGGGGCAGGAGCCTCAGTACTTGTTACATTGCACTGAGCATTTTAGAGTTTGTCTTAAAGGGGTGTACACGTTCATCGTGTGTTAATACAGCAGCACTTTGCTGGGATGCGAAGGTGGAAAACTAGAAAAACTTCTTTCTGACTGGCTATTCATCATGAGTGACTGATATCTTCTAGGCCTTGAGGTAAGAATGATAAATACTCCTTGTTACTCCAAATGTGCCTCATTTACAGCTTGTGCTCAGTTTTTTAACGAAGAGACCTTTGATCTGAGTGCCTTTCACCTGAATCCACTGAAAATCGAAAATCGGGAAGTACATCACTAGCATTAACAGAATCACTGCTTTGTGCCTCTCTGAGCAAGCAGGAAGGCTGAGCTCCTGTTTCCTACTATGAAAAAGCATCAGTACTTTCAAATATCAGGCAAATTTCACACCATTTTTCATAGCTTTGCTTTTCCTAAGGCCTCCCATTTTCTTGGTGGTGCTGCTGTTGCCCCATCTTTGAGTGTGCTTGCATGGGGACAAAGGGCTGCAAAGGAAAAGCTGTGTGGGCAGTGCAGGGTCTCACTCCTGCTTGTCCCATCTTATTTTTGTTGGCCCTGTGGAGGCAGAGAAAAAGCTGTGATGCCATAACCCCAAAGCAGAACTGCGCAGTAGTCCTGTTTTTAATGGAATTACTTCCCAGAGCAAAATGCACCTTTTCAATCGTGGCACAAATGTGCCGCCTGGGTTTTACTGAGGTGCTGCTGAGCAGTGTTGCTGTGTTTGGGCGATGCAGAGGTGAGCTCTGTACCACTCTCAGTAGACGTGGGCGCCTGACTCGTAGGCTGCTGCCTGCAGACGTGGGCTCTTCTGCGTGTGTGCAGCCCCAAGTGCTTTGTCTCCAAGCTGAGCCTAGATCCTTTGGTGGCATTTTTTAGGTCAGGGCTTGCGTTTATGCAGGAATTAACACCGCCTTGGCTGAAGACCATGCTGTAAAGATGCTGTCCTAATAGTGAGAGCATGGGTGGTATTTCAGGAACACGTTGAAAGGTCTGCTTTACAATTTTTTTTTCTTCCTTTCTTAGTGTGTTTTACTGAGCTGATCAAGCTGCAACACAACTTTAAATACACAAGGACTAAAGCTTGTTTGGCAAGAATGGGTGCTTGCAGTAATGCTGGAGTTATCAGAAGGGGTCTGTTGTATTAGAAGGACTATTGCTGAGCTCTACTGTAAATATGCCACGACAGCAGGTACTACAAAAATAGAAATGAAAACTCATTTCAAAGCTCAGGCAGCCTTGCCATGGTGTCCTGATGGTGTATTGGTTCTCTTACTTTTGATTGAAGTTAGCATAAGCGAGTTACTGAGAAGTGACTTCTTGAACAGCAAATACTTCCTGAAGGGATTTTCAAAAAGAATTTTAAAAAGCCCTGCAAGATTAAAAGGGTCCTATTTCTTTTGTGTGTCACTTAGATGATTTTTCCCATTTTCCAGTCACCTGAGTATCCTAAGTTTTTACTGTACATTTCTGGAAAACATTTCTCTGTTGAGATATGTGTTAATGAAATGTCTCTTTTAGAACCCTGGCAAGGTTTTCTTGATTCCCTTTTGTTTAACAAGTTAATGATAAATAAAATAAAATACACAAATGATTGACCACCCGGTTAAATATGTTCAGCTTCATTTGAAGTGAACATGACAGTTTGTGTTTAGATGTGCTGATAGAAGCGGTTTCTGCCTTATTGCCAATAGTAGGCAAAGTCTGTATTTTTTTTTTTTTTAAGATGTTGATAAGAGCTAGGGTTGACATCTTTAGGTGTGGTGCAAGCTGTCTACATTCTGGATCCTTCTTCAGGAGAATTTCCAAAATGCTGCTGATGCTTGCCTTCAGACTGCTTTTCAAAACTGCCTTTCGTCATCCACAGAGGCCTAACAGAAAAGGAGACTTGTGGCCCTATATAAAAAGGCAAACAAAAATAAAACCTATTTCCATCAGTAAGCCCATATATCTTAACACAGCCCACTCTTGTGCAACGTAACACAGATTATATAAACATTGTCTCTGTCTTATTTATTCCCAGTTAGAAAACCGCTCAATTTCCTGTGCCATCTAATAATTTCTTTCAGACTTTCTGTGGCTAAAATAGTCAAACTGTGCCATCCACTGTGGGAACAGTTGTATATTTTAGTACTGCTGTGACAGAGTTTAACAGCAATTAGTTGTTCTTTTTCTTTTTGTATTCATAGTTCCCATTTAAAAAATGTTCTTCAAAACTAGTTCAAGTCAAGGCTTATTTCCATTTGAGGGAAACTGAGAATTTGACCTAGCTTTGGGAGTTGAGACATAAAATAAAATGAAGTATCAGGTATGCAACAAAATCATACACCCTGCAGAGCTGTTTTTGTACTCATGTGGGATGGCTTTATTTCCGTCCAGATAGTTGCTGCTTGATAATGTTTCAGAGAGGGGAAAGAAAAAAAAAAAAAAAAGCTGTAGACATTATCTAGACATTAAACCAGATGCATTTATGTAGGGTAGTTTGAGGAAACTATAGCTCACTGCTCCTATTTGTAAGCAGATTTGGATTTGAGGACCCCTGTGGACCACTTACTAATCAGCAAATTTTTCTTAGTTGTAAAATATAACCTGAAGTTAGGATAACAGGCTTTCTCTCTTTTCCTTTCTCTGTATCCAAGAGGCTTTAAAAGAAACTCAGGGATTAGCTGACCCTCCTCCTTTCCTGCACTATGCCTGGGCATGATGGGGCTAGTACTGGGGGGAGGAGGATGTAATTCCATTGCATCCCACTCCAGCAAGCAAGCTTGTGGAGGAAAAATCACTGTCTTGCTTATCTCCTCTCTCAGTACTAAGGGTATGGCAGAATTTGCAGTTACACCTGATGGTATCTGAGGCAAGGCAGAGGAATTTGCTCCTTTGCCAGAGCATGTTTTGCAGTTCATTGCACTATTATAAATCACTTTATTCAGCTGCAACTCATGAATGAGTATTGGAGGTGGAGGGGAGTAGAAAGGGGAGGGTGTGGAGGTTGAGTAGGGTTAACAAAATTTGAAACAGATTTACTGAAAGCTCTTCAAGAGTAAATAAAAAAGACAGCCCAGCTGCTGCTGTTCTGCAACACAGCAAACTATAAGCTAGAAGTCCTAGTAATTAGTTTCATTTGTAGGTGAAAAAAGGTCTTTGAGAATGTCTGGTATTAATTATCATTAGGGGTTAGTCATCATTTCCATTTGAGAAACCTATATTTTTTATTTTTAGCTTTACGTGTTGTTGGCTTACATGCAATTAAAGGACCCTCAAAGCAACTGAACCGCAGTTCAGTTGCCATTGGTGCCATTGGTACAACTTCACCAGCCTGTCCCTGTCCCAGACCCACAGTGTTCCTGGCTCCGTGGCACTGCAGTGGTTGGTTTGCACTAATAATGGAAGTGATGAGCAGTGCGAGGGCCTCGCTCACACCCTGCAGCTGGCCTGGCTGCAGTGGCAGGACTACCTCAGGTGGCTCAGAAGGAGCCTGTAAATCTCAGCTGAGGTATGTGGGTGGAGGCTTTCCAAAGAACAGAGAAATGCTAGATACCTGCATGGTTTCAGCAGTAAGACTCATTCTTCTCTGTGCTCTGTCATACCTCCTTTAAAACGATTGAAATTAGTGTTCTACCAAAAATGGCCTCAATCTGTTTTAATTTAACAAAACTCAAACTCCAGGTTTGCTTTTCAGCTTTGCTTTGTGGTAGGATTGGTTTGTGCTTGTTTTTATTTTAAATGCTCTCTTACATTCTGAATTACAGCTGCTGCATGTCACAGCGCTGTATATCTGCTACAAATGATCTTTGTTTATCTTGTGTGTGATTTTTAAAGTTCTACTGATTTGCACTGTTTGTAGAGAAAGGCTGGTTTTATGCCTAGTAATGGCTTTATGGTGGGCAATAAGGACTGGAAGAGGAAGAATTTGAGCTGGCTTTGTGAGTGGAATCCTACTTCTGTTGAAGTTTTGCTGCCAACTTAAACGTAGTCAGGCTCTTACTGCTTCTGAGTAAACCACTGTAAGATTTTGGTAATTTGATCTCCTTATCTCTAAATGGAGCAACTATTAATACTCTCCTGGCAGATTTTCTTAATCCAAGATAGGAAGTGTTATCTGGCATATGTGATGTAATGCCTGGCTCCTGTGCTGTTCAGTGGAGCTTGTCAACAGAAAATATTTGGGTTGGCTGTTTCCAAGACCTGAAGTAATACTATATCACCTTGGCTAGTTATGACATTAGGATTTTCTTTTGTTTCTTTATAGAATCAGGAAGAAATATGATAGCTTTGTCAGTAACATGAAATAGCAACGCTTCCAAAGGAGCTCTACTCTGGAAGGATTCTCCAACTATGGTGCATATGGTGTGCAAATTACAGTGTCTATGAATATGGGTAGGCAGGAAAAGCTGAACTATTTTGAGGTATTTTTCCTCCAGTATTAATTAATAATGGCAGAACTAAAAATAGGCCCATCAATGTGCTTCTTTCTATCATATAGTTAAAGTAAATGTTCTTTCATGAATTGAAAAAAAAAATACATGTAGGCTATTTGTGGTTTTTGATTTGTGTGCCTCTCTCACTGACACCAAGAAGTTATCCTGCAGATGGAAACCTTCCATACATCGTAAGATTTTGTCCTGAAGGAAAAACAGCACAAAAGGAATCAAAGAATAAAGAAATGGCTATTAGTCTTGAATAGCTTTTATGTTATAGTTTTAACTCAGATTTAGTTACTAGAATGGTTTATTTTGAATTATTTCTGTATTAATTTTTCAAAAATCTCCACTCATATGTTACTTTTCTCCTCTCTACTTATTTGATTTATGTACAAAAATGTGTGTCAACTGAATATTCTGAAGTGTAGTCAGCATAATACTGCTCTGAGACATCATCCACACTTCTATTGAGAAAAAAATCCTAATGTAAAAAAATCTGTTGGCTGGTAGTAATATTAAATCATCCCCTGGGAAAACCCCTCAGTGTTAATTAATGAATCATGAAACTTACAGGTTTAAAGATAATATTTGTCACTTATATCTATTCATAAGAAGAACATTTTCATCATCAGATTCCATCAGAAACTACTAATTAAAGCTTCCTTTTCCTGATCTATGTTTCAAGACAACATAGGGGAGGAAATTGCTGCTAAAGCTGCAATTTTATTCAGATTTTTCAGCACAGTCCAATTTGCATAAAGTCTAATAAAGCATTATTAAAATCTATTAACACTTGTCTATGGCAATTAAATTCATTTTGCAATTTTGAATGATTGCATGTCATGCAAACTGAGATAAGGGATCATGGAGGGCTATCAAAAAATGAATGATAATCCTGGGAAGGATGTGTGAAAGAAATGTTGTTCACAAGGCACAAACTTTAGGGAAAAATAAATATCATCTGCTTTCTAAAAGGTAGTGAATAATTCCTGACTCTACAGAGTTGAGATTCAATCATGGCTGCCTTCAGATGTTTATTTTACAATATATATCTATGATATACAAGTCTGATTGAACATTGTGGTATTTTATTATAAAACCTGGAGGGCATTGTCCTCTAGAGAGAGCTGAAAATTTTAACTATTATTGATTATTTAGTGCGGACTGTAAAAATCATAAGTTTAAATGGGGATGGGAGAAGCAAGCCAAGGCAAGATTTAAAAGTTTTTATAGATTCCTAAAAGTTTCAGGGGAACTGGTGAAAATTCAAATAATGTTAATTCACAGAACTTTTAAAATTGCTAAGATGTATACTGCATTTGTTTGTTTATCAAAGTTCTGGCAGGGGTATTCTCAATACAAACTTGTGGAAAGGGTGGGCTTGCCATCATGACTTGGAAATCAAACTGTATCTGTATTTCAACAGTGCAGCTCTTCCTGCCCACCTGTGGATGAGTTAGGGCATCCCAGAGAACTTGGGCAAGCGTCCTCACAGAGTGACTTCCCATCCCCCTCATTCTGATTGCTGCCCCATGCTGCGAAAGGAGGCAAGGGCAAAGGTGGCTGCTGGTAGTCCCTGTGCAGCCCAACCCCAAGGGCTGCCTCTGGTTGTGTTTGCTCTGGAAGCTGTTTCTTCTGTATCTGGAATTCCCTCGCATGAGCAGCGTGGTCTTTAGGGTGATGAATTAGGACCATGATCGTGAGAGTCATCCCCTATGTGAGTGTGAGCGAGAGCTGGAAATACTGTATTATTTGGAAGGGAAGATTCTTAGCTCTCCCCTGCAGCCTGGAGGTATCAGGCTGCACTTTGGTCTCTGTGTGCTTGAAGACTTTCACTCCTATACCCTGTATTCCTGGGGGAGCGGAGGGAAACCCTAACAACAGAGCACGGTGCTTACACATTTGCTTTGCAATGACCTTCCAGGATTACATCACCCTGGAAGTCAGCTATTTGGCTCTCCCTGAAGAAATTGTCTGTCTCCATCTCAAATTGTCTGTTAAAACCACATAAAGGCTGGATTAAGTTACTAGAGATAACCTTGGCAACAACTTCCTACCAACAGTGGTTATGCTTCACTGAAACCAAAAGCTGTGAAAGCAGTACAGAGAGATTCCTGGGGTGGGAGATGGTGCTGGGCTACTAAATAATCCCATTTTCAAGGATAAGGTAGCCCCATGCCTTTTCCAGAACCAAATGCGAAAGTCTTGGTTCTGAATTTGTCTCTCGTCCTCACCAGCATCTTATACACTACTTCACATGCAGGATGTAAAATAGAGTAAGTTTGCTTGCCACTAACCACGGTATTTTCTTATAATCTTGAAAGTTTTAAGACACTTTAATGGATCTGTTTTCTTGAGTGGGAAGGCTTTCACACAATTTCGCCTAGGTGGCCGTGCAAATATCTTGGTTGACAAGATGACAGTGTTTATATAATTTTCAGAAAAATTACTTGCTGGGGCATTTTTAGTAGAAGTTTCTTTAATTTATTCATTAACATTTTCTTCTCTATAGCCTGCTAAGTTGGAATTATGAAAACAATACCAGCAACATTCTGGAGTGTTCTTCAAAGCATTTTTAAAATAGCTTTCTAATACTATGTGGTAAAAAAAATTAAACGCACAGTATTTTTTTCTATTGTGCAATAGAATGCATACAAGTATAATAGAATATAAATGTTTTCTAGGCATTTTTTTAAAATTACCTCCTAGCGCATTGAGGTTGCACCTCTTGGAAATGATGCCATTGCACTCAGCTTTTCCTTGGGGAGTGTTTATCTCCCACCATCCAGTGTGGGCAACATGACAGTTTTATGTATTTCTGTTTTTTTTTTTGCATGACCCAAACTGCCACTGGAGTTGGCAATAACTGAGGGAGTGCCAAAAACTAGTAGGAGTGAGTCCTCTGCTGCTGCTGCCCCAAGGGAGATGGAACGTGATGTTCTCTATTTTTCAATCTTTGCTGCAGTTTGAAAAATTTTTATGAGGGGGGATTCAATTTGGCGAACTGAGTTTTCTTCTTTGTCTGTAAAACTGTTAGCATGAGAAGTATGCAGAGCATTCTGAGACCTGGAGTGTTCTGACCGGTCGAACAGCATTAACAGCCCTCTTGCACTCCATGAATTGCTTTCCTCCTTGCTCTTGGGAAGGAGCATACCCTTTACGGTTTTGGAACAAGGAAGCTGGTGGTACCAAAAACAATCTAATAAAACTTGTTACGAGCGCTGTTCTGCTACAGCCTGGGCACAGAAATAAAAGTAAAGTCTTCCTGACAAGTATCAGATTTCAATATATGAGTTAGGATTTTGGTTAGCTGTTAAAGGGAAAACATCCAGATAATGTATCTAAAATCTTAAGGGCCTCTATCTATACAAAGTGACCAGTGGAGACCTGCATCAAAACATTCCTTTTTTATTTTTCTCTCTAAAATTATTAATGACTTCTTGTTTTGCTTTACCTCATCTGGCTATTTCTTGCCATCTGAAGACTGTAACAGCATTTCTTAGTTTGGCAGGGTTTTAGAAAATGCTGAGCAATTTTTTTTTTTTTTTTAATTGTAATGTCTCTTGTTCCTTTCTACAGCTTACATGCAGCTCTCTACATGTTTTCATGTCTTTCTTTTCTGTTTGACTGCCCAGTTCTTCTGTGACAACTAGCTGCCATTGCAAAATGCTTCTGGGTTTGCTTCATACCACATAAAGTCTAGGCAAATGAATGTTTTCTCTAATGTATTTACGCAGACTATTAAGAAGAAAACAAACCTAGGACAAGAACAAAATTAATCACTGTTTCATTAATTTGGCATAGTTGCTTGCATACAGGACTGCTTTATATCAAACATGTTTTTTAATAAGTAAATAAATAAATGACAAGAGGGAGTACCAAGCTTAGCCCAGCATGAGTATTGACAGTGGTTACTGCTGACAGCTTTTTACTGTTTCCAAACAACATGTTTCATTCCCTTAACTCCATTGTCATAGGGAATAGGACAATACCAAGCTATTCAGCGGAGACGCTTGCAATAAGGAGCATTCATGGCTTTACTTTTGTCTTGACTTGAAGAGGTTTTGACGAAATTGTGCCGGGAGACTTCAGCCTGGCACCCCCGAGTAAGAGGCTGTGTCCACAGCAGAAATTGGAAACCCACGATTTCCCTGCAACGAGGCTGAACTGTGCTATTTTGGGAGAGTGCTCATTCCCAGCCCTCCGATTTGATTTAATTCAAAACCACCAAGCGAACATGGAGGAGAAAATCCAGTAGTCCCAGTAGCTGCAAAGATGCATCTCTTATTTCTGTCCAGAGCTTCCATTAATGCTAAGCTGGAAATACACACCAGAAGGGGAATATGCTGTTTTATCTTGCCCCAGGGCTTACATATCTGTGGCAGTAACCCCCTGAATGTAATAGATGTCATGCGTTGGCATAGCTGCTTAGGCTCTGCTTGGACACAGGAGCACAACAAGAAAATAGAATCTGAAAGACAAATTCACCCTTGCTGTTCACCTGTGCTGGGTGTGAATCAGACTTTAGGTGTGACTGTGTGTGATGTGAGGGGCTGGTGCTCATGGGAGAACTGAGTGCACTGTGTTTTCCTCAGTCATGTGGGCCCAGTTCTGGTGTAGGTAGAGTGGGCATGTCCACCACTCCTCTGAGTATAGCAGCCTGGCCTGCCTTCCACTTCTGTATTCTTCCCCAGAAAAGTCAGCTAAGTTAAGGGACAGGAACTTCAAATTTTGGGGTTTTTTTTTGGCTTGTTTGTTATTTCACTTCTACCAGACTATCTGAAACCTTTCACTTTTCACTGGAATTTAAAAGCTGTTTTTAATTACAGGGCTTCATATGAACTTAGAGATAATAATGCAAGAAGGGAATTTCAGGTTGCCTTCAGTCAATGTAACTTTACCTGGGAAGTCGAGAACATTGGCTATGACTTGTACACTTCACTTTTACTAGAGTAGAAGGGAAGTGAAAATTTTGGTTTTTTTCAGTTTGTAGTTCATCACACTGATTAATGGAGCCACATGCAGACATATAGGTGTTTTTTTCCTGCTTATTTAACAACTTATAAATAAAAACAGAGAATTTTTTTTAAGTGCTGCTTTTAGTTGTATACTATTGGTTAGATTTCTGACTTTAAATGCCCATTGAAACCCATCTGATGCACCATGCTTTAATATTTCTTTATTTTAAGCCAGATAGACAATTTCCCTCCACCTATGCTCTGAGGTGACCAACTCCAAAGAAGTAAACTAATGTTATTATTATTCTCTTGATTTTAATGATAGCACAGCACTTAATCCGAACAAGACCATAATCTTAGAATGGTTTGAGTTGGAAGGGACCTTGAATATCAACTAGTTCCAACATCCCTGTCATGGACAGGGGCACCTTCCACTAGATCAAAATTGCTCAAGGCCTTATCCAACCTGGCTTTGAATACTTCCAGGAAGGGGCACCCAGAGCTCCTCTGGGCAACCTGTTTCTGTGCCTTACCACCCTCACAGTAAAGAATTTCTTCCTAATATCTCATCCAAATCTGCTTTCTGTCAGTTTAAAGCCATTCCCTCTTGTTCTAGCTCTACACAGCTTTGTTTAAAGTCCCTCCCCACCTTTCCTGTAGACTCTCTTTAGAAACTGGAAGGCTGCTGTAAGGTCTCACTGGAGTAGCCCCTTTTCCAGGCTTCTCTTTCCAGTTGTTACATAGAACATATTGAATTGGAAGGGACCTATCAGGATCAATCAGTCCAACTCCTGGTCCTGTGCAGAACACCCCAAGAATCACACCATGTGCCTGAGAGCACTGTCCAAATGCTTCTTAAACTCTGTCAGGCTGGTGCTGTGACCAGTTTCTCTGGGGAGCCTGTTCCAGTGCCCAGCCACCCTATGGGTGGAAAAGCCATATTTTCCTGATATCCAGCCTAAACCTCCCCTGACTCACCTTCATGCTATGTCCTTGAGTCTGTCACTTGACACAGGAATAAAGAGATCAGTGTCTGCCCCTCAGCTTCTTCATGTGATGCCTGTTGAAAGAAATGTTGCACCATGTGAACTACACAATCTGTGTCCTACATTGGTGGTTGCTGAGTATGGTGCAAGGAATGAATCCTTAAAATTGTTCAATAATATTGAATAGTTTAAATTGAAATTCATGTGTACCCCTTTGCAAATAATTTCAAAATGTTTCACAGGAATACATTTATACTAAAGAATTTAACTGTGCTGGTTATATATATATATAGTATATCTGGGATATACTATGGGTGTAGTTCCAAAAGCCCTGTTCTTTGGTGTATGTGTGATATACTAGACATGCCTTAACTTGCACTAAAAATGTGAATGGTTTATTTTACAACTGATGGAATAGCCATTTTTGTCTCGAAATACCTTGTTTTAGGCCTTGAAATGTTAAAATTACAGGGCAAGATGCATCAGTAGCATAGGGAAATACCAGCACCCCAACAGCACACTAGCAGGTACTGTAAAAATGGGATTTGAAGACCAGCTGGGAGTTAACTATGCACTAGGATGTCTTGGCTAATCAAGAAATGAAGGTGTATGAATGGATTTTGCTGAAATTTAAACAAATCTTCTGTGAAATTTTCTTTGAACCAGAACGTATAGATGGCAAGCAAAAGGGGTTATTTTTTGCCTTTCAGTGTTTTGTTGAAAAGAAGAAAAAAAAGTAAAATACTTCTGAAATGAAGTAAAAAAAAGTTGTTTAGACAAACTGCTTTTAAAATTGACTTCTAAACCACTCAAAAAAGTTTTCAGTTTGTTGTCTGGATAGAACAAAGTTTACAGCTGAAGTGAGGGAAGGATGGGATGTGGGGATATTTCCCTTGGTTTTATGGAAGCATTAATAAGATGATTAAAAAAAAAAGGGGCAAGAGCTAGGGCAGCCTAGGGAATTAAAAATCTGATTAGTGCTAGGACTTAGACCCACATGCCCAAGCAGCAGCCACCAAACAGAACACAGCTCCTACTGATGTAAGTGATTACCTGAAACCACAAATTTTTCTGAAAAGGAAAAAAAAGAGGAAAAAAGAATTTTCTTTTTCTTAATGTAGATCTTTTCTGCTGCTTGGAACTAATACCTTTTATTGCAACTGCTGTTTAAATATTAGCTTTTGTAGTTCACTTGCCAGAAGCAGCGTTCACTGTATTTCATTAAAAATAGCTGAAGTTCACCTCTGTGGTTTGTGTATCAAAAAGGTGCTCTTCTGGCAGCTGTGAGAATGTTCATGGTATGCAAAGGTGCAGCAACTGGCCATATTTATTGTGCTGAGACTCTGTACACAGTGTTTGTACATAGGCACATGTACGTGTATTTATGTTTATAAATGCAGCATATTCAGAGTGACCTTCTAGTGAGGTTAATTCTTACGCATAGGTCCTCTGAAGCTAAGTAACAGGAATATATTTGAAGGAAGACAACTTCTATGCCTGTTGGTCTTCTGCTGATTGTGATCTTGATTCATTTAGAAGCAGCTGGCAACCCTAAGACCAGGAGAAGGGCTTGACCCGACTCTGCAGTGTTTGTGGGATCATGCTGTGTGTGGATTGACTTCCCAGCTCACTGTGCATCTAGTAAGGGGAAGAGGATAAAAAAATCCAAATCTATTTACAGTGTAAAAGTAGAAGCTTAAATCCTGAAGGGTTGTAGTGTTATTTTTAATTTTTTTAAAAATTATCTTTGTTGCTGATTTCAAAGGAAGGTTTTCATTTTCCTTTCCTCATGAAATGTCTGCAAGAAAGTATCCTGTTATACTTTCTTCACCACTAAGGTTTTTTAGTCACTTTCTCTCTCTGAAACAATATGCCTCTTCCATCTCTCTTTTCTTCTGAAACTGAAGCCCCTACTGACTTCTGCAAATTCAGGGCTTCCTTGTGGCCCATGAGAGTTATATGGCATGAATCCTTAATGGTTCGGCTGGCATACTGAGGTCACCAGAGACAATATGGATGGGAAATGTAGTGTTTCTCTCTTTCTTTGGAATAATGAGAGCTGTGAGGCAACTGCATTGACCAAAGGCTATTTAGCCCTTGGCTCAAGGCAGAGTGAAGTTCTGGGGGAGCAGGGTATCTGGTGGAAGGCCACAGCTCATGATGTCTCTTGCTTCTATGCCATGATGCCTCAACAAACCGCAGCATTGGCAGAACCTCGTTTCTCTTGCTCTTGCAACTCATGTTAGATCCTTTTGAGTCCAAGGGTGAGCTGGGAAGTTTTTTTTTTGCTTTGGGGGACAGTAAGTATATTTTCCTTGAATCAGACCAGGTGCTGATTTTCCTGACAACTTTCATGAGCTTGGTGTTGTCAAGGTCTCTGACCTTCTGCCAGCAATGATCAAAGTCAGGCAGATGCTCAAAAATTGCTGGGAGATACATAGATGGACACACACATGCACATACTCAGCATGATTGCATTAGCCTTGTCTTCTTAAGAAACACATGAAAGCTATATAATTTAATGGTTGGATGCAAGTTCTGTCAGTGGTAATGAGAACAATGCAGCCTCTGCCACACCACACAAAGAGCTGGCTTCTGAAGGCTTCTTTGAAGTGTTGAGGACAAGCACAGCATTGCAGTGGTGAGACGTCTGTAGCGTGAATAAACACGTGTTTACGCACTGCTTCAGTGATGCTGACATTTGTCTGTACCTACTTTCTATTCAAACATCTGGCTGGAATATGCTCTGTGGGAGAGAGCCTACCTGTGGGCCTTGAGCTGGTGGAGACAGAGGCTGAGACACATCACTGGCCATAATGACAAGCTGTGGCCCCACATGTGTGTTTCACGTGGTTGCTTAGGGTTTCCTTTCCATTTCTCAGCCGTTGCACAGATTTCCCCAGTACCAGTTTCCACAGCCTGCAGTAGCTGACGCAAGAGCGCTGAAAAGTTGCAAGGACTGGTGACTGAAAATGCAGTTTTCATCTGTCAAACAGAGTAGCTGCTGCAGCAGGTTGGGCAACGCAAGTGGGCTGGTTCCACTCTGCCTGGGTGTCCTCCTACAAATCCTGTTCTGGGAATGAGAAAGCTGTGTCCCATGATAAAAATAATACTGTTGTGTAATTTTTCAAAGTAAAGCCAGCAGGAAAATGTGGGAGAATTTAAAAATTTTTTCAATAACAAGAAATGAGATTTCTGATTCTGTTTCAAATAGTCTGTCTTAAACTACAGGTATCACCAGAGTAGCACATTCTTTGACTATCTGGCTTTTTTACTAGAACTCACAGTGAAACTGTAGTTAAGAAGGGTCAGGTATGAAAGCTAATTTTACTTTCAACAGGGTGAAGAAGATCTAGTGTTTGAGCTAGAAATATTTTATTTTTCTAGCAATTGTAGACTAGGTTTTTGCCATAATATGACAGAGGAAATGATCTTTTTGGGCATAGTGACACACAGAATACTGTGTGCATGTATCTTGAGCTGTGGGAATGCTTTTTGATCTCTAATTACAGACTATTGGCTGAATAATGTAAGAAGTCTGTATTATGTAGATATATAAAGCCTTATTGGTACATGCAAAAAGAAAGAGTTTAAACTGTGGGGTATTTTTCCTCTAGCTTTCACTTGCATAATCATGTAAGTCCCAGATTTCTCTTAAATGAGGAACTATATTAATGTCTGTATAGTTTTGTTTCTGTTTACGGATGTTTCACAGAAGTCACGTACCCCTCCACTTTGATGCCTGTCTCAAAGACATGTTCTTTGCTCTGCCTACGTTTCTGTTGTGTCCATGTGGGTTTCCACCTTGAGTGTGTGCCTGTCCTGGCTGCTTGGAGTCTCATCCTGCTGTGGTTCCTGGCTGCAGCTGGGCATCTCCCTACAACAGTAGACAAGGAAATGCATCTCAATCCCTTCAGATGTGCACCATAATTTTATATATGGTTCCATCCCTGGGTTTGTTTCAGTAGCTTTAGCTTTGTCCTTACACCTGTGAAATTCTTGCTCAGTGAAAAGGGAAGGATTTTGACAATTACACCTGGACCTTTCAGGAAATATTACTTTTATTTGTCATTATCATCATTTTGGTGTTTGCAGCTCCTCATGCAACAGTGAGCTAAGAAATTGCAGTAGGCTTCTTGAAGCCTCAGATTTAGTTAAAGTAATAGTTAATGGCTATTGCAGATTTACTTTGCTGTTGAGACAAGAAGGGATCAGTGCTGGGAGCCAAATCTGAAAGCTCATCACAACCACATGAAATGGAAAAGCAGTCTCTGAGACATATTGATAACTGCAGATGACAGAAATGATATTTATTGCCATGGACAGTAAAATTTATATATATTAAAAAAATGCAAACTTTGGAGAACGATGGGAAGCACTGACAGGAAATGCCTTAGAACAAATTTCTGCAACAAAAAGTGGCTGGAGGAAGCAGCTTCAATGAAAATGGTTTATTTGTTCTGATCTGTGGGCCAAATGATAGAGTACCACAAAAGTCAGCTTCTGAAATATCATTTATCTTCCCCCAGTAGAAGTTTGCTCAACTTTGGTGTACAGCATAAGCATTCTTCCCTGAACAGCTTTGTAATTAGAAACATTGATGTATTTTCAGAGAAGAGAACTACTAAACCGAAAGCTTTACTCTAGTTAAGGCATTATGGAATGTCCAAAAATGTCTGGGTAAATACTGCCCTTTTCTTTTGATCAAGTAAAATTTGAACATCGTCCCCCATTCCCTCCAACATTAATTTCAGTCTTTAAGAAGCCTAGCCAAGTATTAAGTGCAATATTATAGGGCAGAAGATTTAAATTACAGCTTTTCTTTGGTTTTTCTGGCCCACTTGTTGCTTTCTGATGGTGCTGCCTAAATACTGGGAAGCAGAACTGAATTTTTAGCGAGAAAAACAAGGTAGACTGCTTCGATAGGTGAAACAGGGTAAACTGCTAGACATAATAGATACCACAGCTTAGAAATTTTGGAAAACAGGAATGGAAGGGGTAGGAGCTCCTTCTAAGCCTGGAGTTATGCAATTCTACTTAAAAAAATCACATAATATGCCCATTCTGTACATAGGTGCATGCATTTTATCTTTGGTCTGTCATGGAGAGGTAAGGAAGTGTTTGCTTCTGGTTTTTTGTTCCTTTGGTATAGCAGGTAGAGAAGCTGCAAAGAGAAGAGTTTTAAGCAACTAAACTTGTGCTGAGCTAGAAATTCTCTTGAAAACTGCCTTATATAGAAAACTTGCTTTTGAAACTGTACCTCCGACAAATTACTTTCTGCAGAAATCTTTTGATGTATCAAATAAGGAGGAAAATTTTAAGGAGTGCAGTATTTTCAACAGAAGTAAAAAACTTTCAAATATTATGAAGGTGGACACAAATTTACCACCTGACAGACTGTAGTGGAGCACCTTGAGGAAGGCTGGGGTGAGTGCAGGGAGCAGAGTGCAGTGTTTTGGGACCCCAGTCAGGCATTGAGGACAGGCTGAGGGCGGCCAAGCTTTGCCAGCAGCCAGGGTGACCATGAGTCAGTGCTGTACATATTTAATATATGCATATGTTATANGAATCATTAAGGTTGGAAAAGACTGAGAACTTGCAACAGAAAAAGTTGATGAAAGAGTAGTTAGGGGAGGAGAAAAGCAAAAGGAAAAAAGCTGGCATTTCTTGTCTTATTTTGCAAACTTCACTGTGGTAGGTAGATGTTCTAATCACCAAACTGTCAGCTGCTTGTGCAAACTTGCAGGCTGTGACCCCAGCCCAGCTGAAGGGAACGGCAGAGCTCCTGTTGACTGAGGCAGGGCCAGACTCTACTCCAAAGCCGTGTTTTTTCCGTTGCTAGTCACAGAAAATCCCAGGGGCTCCAACAGCTTCGGGCTTGGATCTGGCTCCCTCCCGGCTTTGGAGAGGCAGGGTGGTGTGTGGTGTCTGGCTGTGCCGAGGGGGCCTGCAGGAGAAGAGAAGAGGTGGCATGGCTCTGTACCTGTGAGGTTTGGAGGCACAGAAAGTGCTGCATGTCACGGCTGTTTGGGCTGCTGTGCACTTAGCACTGGAAGTTTTATAGAAAGGCAAAATATACAATTCAATTACAACTGCTGCAATGCAATCCAAGTTGATCTAGTTTCTCCCACATGAGCTGACCACAATTTTAAGCTTGGCATAGCCTGAAAGCTTGAGGAATGTATTTCCAGTAATTGCCAGGCCACTTCATTGTTTCTGTGTATACATAAACACTAGGCTGTGATCATAGTGGTCATGCTTGAGCTGCTATCTGAAATTCACTTGTGCTATAGGGATTGACTAATCTGGTTCATACTGACAGCAGTTTCCATTTACTGTATTAGCTCTCTTTGACTGTTAGCGCCATGCGACTCCAGCTAGACTCGGAAAACAAAAACTGTTAAGAACTACTAGGCACACGAGTCACGCAGCAGAAAACCCATGTGTCATCACAGGATCCGTGACTTGTCAGCTCGGAAAATCAGGCTGGGTTGCAGAAGATTCATTTATAAAATGCCAAGACTACCAAACACCCAGTGAGGAACAACAGGCAGACATTTAGTTTTAAACTGTATGACAGAGGAATAGCAAAGAGTTGGTCTTTTGCAGCCTCAAGACATGCTCTTACTTGGCCTACATAAGCTTCTCCCTTGCTTTCTGTTTCTCCAAGTACTGTATGTGAGAGTATTAATCCCTAAAATCTGCATCCTTTTGTTTGCAGCCAAAGTCCCCTGCAAAGTCAGTAGTTTAGGGGTTTTTTTTCTCTTTCAGCTTCAATCTATGCAGCTGTTACAACTACTTTAGTGCTGGTCAAAATAAAGCTCCCAGTTAAAATTGGGTGTACTTCTTTATTCTTTCCTAGCAAACCTATTTCTTTTAAGTTTTTCTCAGGATATTGATTGCTGGTAATCTAATGTGTCTCAACCGTGAAAAGCTGTTATGACAGTTTCACATACTATTGCAGTCTTTTATTTCCCCATTCACAGACAAAAATGGAAGATTTTCCTCACTGGGCTATAATATATAATTCATCTAACATTACTCCACTCAGTAGCCAGATGCTGCAAATTTCAGCAGTTGGACCATTTTATTAAAGGAGCCTAGTCTGTAGTTATTTGACCTATTCTTTGTTACACTTCCTAAAACAATTAGCCCAATTAAAAGAATCTTCAGGTAGCAGAGCCAAAATTTATAGAAGGATGTGATTAATTACTTTGAAATTCTGCACATATAATTTCGTTTGTGCTTAGGGGAGAAGTGGAAAAATGCTTGGGATCTTTAGCATCCCTGCCAGCCGCATCACAGGAGCTGAAATCTCTACACAACACTGAAATAAAGTGACCCTATTTCTACCTTTCTACACACCCCTGCTGCCAGTCCAGTCCGTGGCAGCCCTTACTTTGCTAAGAAAAGCAAAACTTATCAGTCCTCTTCCTGCTGCTGCTTCTCCATTTTGGGTTGAGCTCTCCCTGCTGGGGAAAGTGGTTTTTTCCAAGGTCTCCACACTGCTGTGTAGAGTGAAATGGAGACCACTGTAGGTCCATGGGCAGCACCCACTGCTTTTCCTTGGCTCCCATCACAAAATAACAGACTCTTTCTGCTGCCAGCCAGTGTGATTCAAGAAGTAGAAATACCTGATGTGGAGATCAAAACTGGAGTGCTCTACATAAGTACGTGAAAGAAGCTATACAAGGAAAATAAGATCATATTTGTATTTGCTTTTCCTTGAGAAGACGGTGCTGTATTATGTACACTGTTGAAATAGTGTACCTGACCTCAAAAAATGTTAAAATTAAGAGTTACTCATACACCCTTTGCTCAGTGCTGGCAGGGGGAGTTTTCCCCATTTTTGTTTGCAACATCCCCAGCCTGCCTCCCAGAGAGTCTTGGCTTCCTACCCTCCCCAGCATTGACTTGCCTCTCCTGGTGCCTGGCCAGTAGGGGCACAAGGCTTTGCCCCTGTCAAGGCTTGGCTGCTCTTCTGGTTTGAAAGAGAGGAACGAACTGGGGTGACAAGTTATGGGTTGATTGATATGAAAAGTTCCCAAATTATTTGTTGCTCTGGTTAGTTAGAGGCAAACTTAATTTGCCTTTTCTGTAGATCTGTAGGGGAACTGGGCACAGTGATGTAGCAGTAGATAACTCTTTTCTGTCCCCAAAATAGATGTGTGTGGGGTAGGCTCTTATAGAGATGTTGCTTCACACCGTGAGATTCTCCGCCTTGCTTTCCTTCAGCTGGATTTCAGCTGAAGTACTGTAGAGAAGAGTAATAGATTAAGATGTGTCACCCAAAGCAAAGAGTGATTTATTCTCTAGTTAGTTGATATTGATGTGAAATTATCAAGTCCATTGTTAGTGAAAGCCAAAAGCTGGCATGACTTTAGTCCAGCTAAATTCAAATATATGGTTCCACAGAAACATGACAAAGTACTGTGGTGATAGTTACAGACATACAGAATAAAGGAGAATTTATGGGTGTGGGGCTTTTTTTTCAATGGCAAACAAGGGCCAGCTTGAAAGAAAGAGGAGCAGAGAAGAGTTCAAAAAATAAGGAAGTGATCCAACATTCCATATGCAGAGAAAACAATTTCCATGCCTCTTATCAAAAATGTGTTAAATCAGCTAACATTGATATAACTTCAAGCAATTAGGAGCATGCTAATAATGATATGAGTCTTCAGCTGTAAATAATTACGCTGCCTCAAGGCTATGCTTTAATTTTTGGCTTGCTGTATCTATAAACAATAATCAAACTGCAAAGCTAGTTGTGTTGTTTTTGTTCACAATTTGTGAAATGATTTCTGTACCCTACAGTGATGCTGATGGCTATTTTGACCTTCAGGAACTCCGGCCTGTGAGGCTAAGAGCTAATGTGTACTTCCATCGATCTGAGTTACAGGCACACAGCAGGTTCCTGTGCCTGTTCTTCACAAGTACAAAAGCTGCTATCGTCAATCAGTGTGTGTTGTGAAAAGGGGGCTTGCTGCTGAGACTCAATAAATAGGGACATTAGGAGGAAATGTTATAATTGCTGCTACCCACATCTTGTTAATGAGTAATGTACAGTTAGACTCCATGCAATTGCAGCTAAACTGTTTATACAATTTATTCTTATGTTGCAACTAACATTTAACATAATGAAGTATCATAATTGCAGCCATTAAAGTCAAGATTAAGATTTGTTTAATTAGAATTAAGAAAATGTAGAATAGACTTTGAAAATGTAGGGTTTACTGGGTAGAATGTGCCGCATGTAGGGAAATTCAGAGAATGTGTATTCAAGGGCTTTGTTTGTAGAAAAACATGCTGATGGGTCGCAATTCTCACTTACCCCACCTTTGGAGCAGCTCCGTTAAAAAATAAGCAACATGACGATGCAGGTGTAAAAATGGAAATACAGGCTGGCCTTGACTTTTGAGTCTGATCTTAAATCCTCTGATCAAATGCAAAACAATATTTGTTTAGAAAGCAATCTATATTCCTACTGTTAGAAGGCTTCCTATTTCTGTGTAAAATCACACCATCCAAATGCAGACCCTCTGTTTTCTCCCTGATGGGAATTAGAAATAACTTTGCATTAATAGGGAATTATGGAGGGAATGACTCCTTAGACATGATACAGAATGTATCATGCATATATTGTTTTAGGAATAAAGTAAGTAATTTCTCTCAACTTTTATGAAGCATGTTACAAACAGAAAGTGAGATTCAAGCAAGCATTTGGGAAAAAATTGCGACTAGACCCATAAAGTAGCAACTGTGCAAGATATTTGAAAAATATAATAATCGTTTGTGGGTGTAACAACATTCATAAATGGCAGAATCTTAAGACTCATGAATAGAATAAAATCCCATGTCTGATTTCCAATGGAGCAGAATAGACAATACACTGGAAAAGTCATGCTGTTTCTGCCACAGCTCTATTGGCTGGGAAGGGTCATTGGCTGGGATGGCTCTCCCAGGGCTGTTCTGTCCACAGGGAACACCAATACCACCATCAATAACCCCACTTCCATGTAGAGAAAAGTTTTCCCATATGCAAATAATATTATGGTTTTGGTTTGACTGAGAAATGAATATTGATAGAAGAACCTACATGTTTTTTTAAAAATATCATTGCAAGATTTGTTTTACTTTCACATTGTGATTAGGTTTTTTTTTATTTTTCTTCTAAAGTCAAAGGGGCATGGTGTGACTAGATTTGGCATGGACTGGTTACCTTGGTATTGTAAGGGTTAATTGTTTTGTTTTGCGATGCTGCAAATTCTTCTGTGAACAGAGTCCTTTACTCTGCAAGATCATAAATTGTCAATAAAGGATGCTCAAGAAAAACATAGGTATTTTTATTCCTTTCAGTATTTCTAAGAACATTTAAAGAAAATATGTGTTACATTTGGGTTGCATTTTCAACTTACCAATTAAATGCGTTACTGTAAAGGTTTTGATAATGGCATATTAAGAAACTCACTGATCATAAATGCTGTAGTCAAAAGTGATAATTTATGCAGAGAATAATTATAGATGACAAACAGAAACAAAGGCCAATTAGGACGATTACTGCTATAGTGTCAAATCAAATGAAGTTTTTATCATTCTTTCTCTAAAACAAATCACAACATAAACCTGTTGGTCAACAGTTTGAAAAAAATGAGCTGAACAACTCTGAATATTGTTATGATCCTGAAGGTTACCAACAAAGTCAGTGCTGTTTATCTGAGATTTAGAAGCCCATTGATTCCCTTTAGAAGGATCTCTAAATATGGAATAAAATTGACATTGATTTCCTTTTTTTTGGGGGGGAGCCCTTGTACTGTAAGATAAGAGATATATTCAAGTGGATTTGATTAAACTTGCAAGACAGAGAGCTGTGCTGTTCTTATGTGTATGTTTTTTGGCTTTCTTTCAAAATATACAAACTAGTAGCCCTGTGGCAGCATTGTTAAAGGCTGTTTTTCAAAAAGAAGATGAAACATTGTTAGCTGAAATATGGTAGTCTTGTTCTTATGCATGAGGCATGCACAGGTAACATGGATTCTCCCAGAGTCATCACTTATTACCTGAATGATTTTGTTTTGAAAGCTAAGGACCATTTATGGTTCCCTTGTCTGAACTTTTGGAGATGTACTGAAATATTTCCATGGTTCTTTAAAGACCCTTTTCACCTCACAATTTATTTGCAATTATCTTTCCTATCTGGAATGCCTAATTCTGAACCAGCTTGGAAAATCCTCCACCTTTTCTTTGTTGTCTGCTAGTTAGCTTGACCTTCCCTTTCTACCCCAAATCATGGCTCACGGTACCAGAGGTCCTGTTCTCTCCTAATCTCCTCAAAACTGTCATGCCAGTACCAGCAGGAAGCCTAAATCTTAGGGTTACCTGGAAGGGGACTGGAGAGAGGTCTCTGAGTTATCCAATGAGGGCTTGGTAGTCACAGCTCATGACTAATACAGAGAAAAATGCCTTCTCTGGGGGGTTGTAAGTATGAAGCTCTGAGCTGCTGTGCCAAACCCCTCTTGAAAGCTATCAAGGCTGGTAAGATGCACTGTAATGTAGGTCTCCTCATCAGCATCCTGGGTCCCTGCAATAGCAGGAGATTTTCAAGGGCAGGTTACCCTGGTGGTTACAGGCAGGGACTAAAATTACTCCCCCAGTCATTGCTAAATGGATCTAAGGGACTTTCTTGCCTGACTCTAAACTTAGGGAACTAAGTGTTAGCCTGAGAAGAACATGCCAGGCAGATTTTTAATTGCACTAGGCTCACCAGTCCACCATATCTCCGCCCATGAAATCTGTTTTCTTCTTCCTCCTTAAAAATCAAGCTAGGCATGAAATATTGCAGGGGAATAAAAACTGCCTTTGCCCTCTCATTTGTTTATAGCTGAAAACGGATAATTTTACTCTAGAGTGCTCCAGTTCCCTTATTTAAAAAAAAAAAAAAATTGTTCTGGAGCTTCAGGCAGATATTGTAGAAGCAAAGTAGACACACTAAGTGTTATTTTTCACAAATCTGAATGTATTCAGCATCCTCCTTTCTGTCCTTTGGAGAAGACTCTTTCTTGAGTAACACAGATTCACTGTATTTTACTTAGCTGAAGCCTTACTGGGAATTACTTTACTTCCTAGCCCCACTGGGTGTGTTTTTGCGGGGTCAAAAATATGACAACAATAAGCCTGATGCAAATTATATCTCCATTAAAGCTCTTGTGCCAGAGTAGGTAGCACAAAGGGTTTCTAGCTGAGTGCTACCCCACTGAGCTGTGTTGTTGTAGCTTTCTTTGTCCGTGGCGCCTGGAATGCCGATGTCCTCAGCTGACTCCAGCTGAAATAGGCAAAACAGCTCTTGGCAAATCTTCATGTCCCACTGCAGGGCTGTGCCTGCAGGCAGAAGGGGATGCTCAAAAATGAACTAACCCACCCTGCCCCCTCCTCAGACAGAACTCTGTTGGCGCCCCGTGAAATTAGGGTGTGTGACTCCTGTCAGACCCTGTGAAATTATTCTTGTCTTTTATATCTCATGAAAAAGGCAGTTTCCTTTTGCTAAACTTGGCCATCTGGTAAAAGAAAATAATAGTGCAAAATATAGTTGTCTTCTTGCAACAGGAAGGGAAAACTAAACTGTTGTAGAATGTCTCTTTAGCCAGGAGTTCAATGATAATGACTGCAGAGAAGCAATTTTAGTACTTCCTGATGATTACAGGTTTATAGTTTCATAATTATTTAATGCTCATTAGATGTATCTATTTAAGCACACTTCTGATGCAAGATCTCTTGCTAAGCTAATTTGGAGTGACTCCCTGCCAAATCAATATCAATCTCCTGGCAAATATTATTAAATATTGGTTTGATACCTATTTACAAGTAGGAAAATAATTTTGCTGCCAAGGGATTGTAAATGTGTGAAAAAACACTCTGACAGCTTACTTCACTCACTGTCTACAAGCTGGCGTCTGCATGCCAAAGTTGGAAGACTAAGATGAAGAACATAATTAAGGGAACATATGAAGGCTAGCACAGGGTTTGAGATTAATTAGCTGCGTGTCAATAATCTCATCAATATCCGATTAACAAATGACACATTGCCCAATGAAACATATTGATTCATTCACACTCCACACTGTTAATAAATTGAAGCTGCTTTGCTAAGTGAGAAAGCTGACAAAATAATAGCTTCCTAATATTTCTCCAGTATTGTGATAAAAATGTAAAATTAGCCTGAAGTATACTTAATCTAGCAGCACTGTCACTACACTTATGAAGCTTGTTAGCACAATAGTGGGGAAGTTTTTTTACAGCCTAATTGTTAGAATGGATACATTAATATGTGGATGTACGTAAAAGTAAAGATGGAAATGTTATCTGTTTGTTTGGAATGGAATTATTAGATAATGTGTTTCAGCAGAGGTGACGTAAACCTTCTGTATGATCTTGGGACTGGAGTTTTAACGGGCATTTTTTATTAAATACCAAGTAACAATTTAGAAGCCTAGTGTTTAAAAATGTTACTGACATTTTTTCTTTCACCCATTTAATTAGAAATGCTATCAATGTTTTGCTTTGTGAAGAACAGATTAAAAAACAAATCTTTGATGAGGAAGATTCTGAAATCTTGAAGAAAGCAGATGTAAAAGTAATGGAGCTCTCCTTTCCGTTCTATGCATTGGGACACCCAGCATCCTTCTACAAAACAGGCTCTGTATAAAAATGTTAAAAATGTCTGCAAATAAAAGATGCTATTTACTTGTCTTATTAAACCATCTAAGGTATACAAAACTGCAGAAAAATTCAGGCACATAAAACACTGACAGTATATTTTTTGCTATGGGACTAATACTTCCTCCCTGGTTTCTTAAGGTATTTGAAAGAATGCTGCAACGGGACAACTGCAGTAGCAGCTTGTTTTGGATATTACACTTCAACAAAGCATTTGTTACAGAGGTGGAGGGACCACTACAGCTATCAGGGTCTGGACATGGTTTTGTCCTGCACAGCAATAGGAAACATCCCTTCTTGTGGTTTTGTGGAAGGGGATAGTCTTGTCCATGAGCTACTTGGTAAGATACATGGAGCTTAATTTTTTTCTGGTGTATGTGTTCTTCCTACCAGGTGAGGAAAGCCAACCAGGTGACCGTCCTCTCCTCCCTCATTTGGCCACCCACAAATTCTCTGGCTCCTTTGCTGTGAGCCCGCGTTGCTACACCAGAACAGCAAGCACACAGAGGCAGTGGCTGGTTGGTGTCAAGGGCACCCAAGGTGCCCAGGGGCAGCAGGGCACAAAGCAAAGATTGCTTAACACTTTCAAGTTATCTGGACCACTTTCTAGGAAATTTGGAAGATTTGAAATCCAGAGGCCCAACCATTTGCTTTACTTTTAATAATTACAGTGCTTCTGTTAAGGCTTTTTTGAGTCATTGTTATGCATTCAAAAAACCTTAACTGTTAGACCTCAAAAAATTTTATTACTGTGATTAGAAATTAGTGATCAAAAAGCTCCATTTCAGTACTGCCCTGTGGTTGAGGATTGTTCCCCCAAAGTGTGAAGTGTTATTTTCAACACAATTTTCAATGAACTGGCTGATGTTTGGTCCATCTGTAGCTTAACTCTTTAGGCTCCAAGATACGCTGAATAGCTTGGAACAAATAATGATTTTATCAATCTTAGTATTTAGAGTTCCTTATGGGTCTTGATAAAACCATTATTTACAGGATCAAAATCTCTTGGAAAATTCCATTCCTTCTGAGCGTACTGAGATTAACACATCCTTGCAGTCCAGCTTGGGATAAAAAAGGGCTTTACATGAGGTGTAACACTTAATTCATTTGAAGAAACCAGAATTATGTGTAAAATGTCAACAATCAGAAATGCAGTTTACCAACTCCTACTCTAGATCAACTAAGGCTAGCCTGCTACTGCAAACTGTTAAGTTTTTTATTTGATGTGATTCTGTGTTGTCTTAGGAACAGTCCTTGTAATGAGTAATTATTTGAACATAGAAGTACATGAGTACTGCTGCCAAATAAGTGGCATTGGTCCTAGCATTTATATTCGTAAGTCATGAAGGATTCCTTTGTAACCAGTCTTCTGAGAGTGTTAGGTGGCACTATTAAGAGCTTTTTCTGAAATGCATACAAAAATAGAAGTTTACTAACAGAAAGAAAAAGGAATATCTTACTGGATCTTTGGCTATGTTTAGAGCCTGTGACAGTCACTGGATAAGAATTTCATTTAACAAAAATTCAGTTTCATGTTAGGAGATTTTTGACACCACTTGGTTTGATACCAGCTAAACTTTTATCATGTTTCTCATACACCCACTCTTTCAAAACTTAATCCAAAAAGACCCTATTTTCACAGGTATGCTCAATTTTCTGAAGTGCCTACTATATTGAAAATTAGTGAGCTGAGGTTTGCCTTGTCACCTTCAGGCTGAAGGAGCATTTGGAGAAGTCTCTGGTGCTGTGCAACTCCTTGGCATGTGATGTGTTAATCTATGTGACTCTCTTACCTCACTTAAGAGAAGTCAGTGGTGACCATCTGCAGCTTCCACTGAAAGGAATATAAAGTTTCAGATCCCTCTGCTGTGATCTGTGGATGCTTTGCATGCTTTATCCTCATATAAATCACATTAATAGCTTTCTCCATCATGTAGGAGAGGAGTACCCAGGAATAGTAACTTTTCTGAGGGGCAGATGTCCACCGGATATCAGGAATGGACTCCAGAGCAGTTCAGTCAATAGCGTAGCTCCTGACAATAGTGGCAATATTTCAAAAGCAGTTAATAAGGGTGAGGATACATGTCTGCCTCTAGGGAATGGTCCTCAGAAACCAGCAGGATGAAAAACCTAATTGGAAGTGTCAAAAAAGGAGGGAAAAAATTAAAAATAAAAAATCCATTGGTATTAGACCTGCAGCATGCTAAGACCTGACGGAAAACTAAGTGAAGCTTGTGAACTTTAGCTAGTGACTGGAGCTTTCTGTCATTTACCTGACAGTCTCTCAATGAAGCTTTGTCTTGTTACCAAAATGGGGATCTAGTGCATGTTTTCTTGTGCAAGTCCTCTTTCTTTTTTTCTCACCTGTTCTAGTTACAGTGCATTTGAATATCTTAATAGTCTTTCTTGAACACAGCCATGGTTCTAGAAATTGTCTTAAATTCCATAATTTAGGTAGCCAACTTGGAGAAGTGTGCTCTCTCCTTTCCTTTGATCTGAACTTGTATGGACCATCCAACTCCTTCTACTCATTTCACCTTCACTTTGAAAAGGACTAAAGTGAACATTCAAGAAAATCAAATTAGCCACCCAATTGGCACTTCTCCTTGGTTTCTCATCATGCAGAATTCCTAATAGCAACTGGCATCTCCAAAATTTTTCCTAAATATGTTTTTCCAATCTTAGGGACTCCCTGAGCCAGTGGTAATATGTGTGTGTTCAAAGGCTTTGCTGTGCTTCCCTTGCAGGAAGGATTCTGCCTGTTTTCAAGTCTGTGTAAACTTGTCTTATCCATAATATTTCATGACACAAGTACTTAACCATGCCACGTGCAGGGAGTACTCCTCTTTATTTCAGATCTACTACCTGATTATTTCATTGGTTGACCAATAGTTCTTGCATTACAACAAACAGTGAACAATGCTGGTTTTTTTACAAACTTCCTGCTGTTTTATATATGTCAGATGCCCTCTCAGACCTGCTTTGCTGTCAAAGAATTTTGGACTATTAGTTTCTTAGACAGAAACTATTAAATATCTTTGATCTTGTTTTTCTTCTTGTGTACTTTTTCTAGTTTTATTGTACCTACATCTGTGCTCATGCTGGCTATTCTAGCTGTGCATGAATGGTTGATTTGACATTGCAGAATGAGATAGTGGCTGTTGTCTCTGTAGTAACTGACAATAAATTATCAGACTGCCTACTGCAACCTCTGCTGTTAAATCCATGGCACAGTGTTTCACCTGTGCTTCATCCAGACTTTAGTTCTGTAATTCATCTAGACTAAGATTCATTTACATTTCTGCTACATTTATAGATGTGGTTTGCCGTTTCCTATCATCTTCCTCTTTCACCTGACTCTGTTGTTTTTTCGTGGCATTGGCATATCCTGTTGTATTCTCTTTTATGCTTTGAAACCTTAGCTCTTTAGTTCAGACCATAAGTTTGGCAGTAATTGGTAATGTGGACAACAGACTAATAAAAAAGTGTCCTAAGCTGTTGTTTCTTTGGGAAAAGATTTTTAGAACAGTGAGATAACAAATGATTTTTTTTATCCTTTTTTTGCTGTTGTAGGGAGCATCAGGATTCTGGATGTGTGACACTTCTACTTCTTCCTTTTGAGTGCCCCTTTCAGGCATTTCCAGAATTCTGGGCACAGACAATACACTGGCTCCTTAGTGTTAATAGCTACAGCTTCATCTGTGCTGTCTGCACAGGTAATGGCTTCCTTTGGGTCTGTTAAAGCTTTCAGGCTTCATGCCTTGGTCTCACTGATCCCATGAAAAGTGGCTGATGTTAAAAGCTATTGTTTTGTTCACTGATGCTGGGCAGTAAGAAATGGGGATGAATGAGCCAGTTCTGTGTACAGAGCTCCAGGTGCTGGGGAGTCTTTACTACACATCAGGTATTGTGTTTGTTCTCGGTTCTCCATCTTCAACACAGGGTCTGCAAACTTTCCATGTGACCTTGTACTCTGCTTCTTTTAAATCACTTATAAATGTTTTGGGAAATCAATGTCTCTTCCAGAGTGTTGTGCCCAGAAGTTCCTGACACAGGCACTAATACATGCAGTGTCTCTGGGCAACTTGTTAGATGCATACACAGTATCACTTGAATTGACCTAAAGCTCATAGGGTAAGCAGCAGAAATTCAGGGTTTCCTTCATGTAAACTCTGGCTTTTGTGTTACACAGCCTTTCATTGGTTGGTGGTAACTCACTGAAATGGTAATTCTTAGAATTAGACACTCAAAAGGCTCTTTTTAAAATAACCAAATCCAGCAATCACAAAGAATGTAGCTTTTGAAAAAAGTCTTGTTTCCTTGAATCACGTTTTCCTGCTGGTCCTCAGCCCTTTATTGATGACAGATAAAAAAGGCTGTTGCTTGTGTTAGTTGTAAACTTCCCTTTGTCAAAGCCTGTTCCACCATCTGTCATTGCATAACTGTATGTTCCCAGGTTTGTAGCTCTAATGTGTTTTTGCTGTTTTGTGTACAGTACGTTACAAGTTATAAAAGCTTGAGTAAATAATTCATGTAAAAACCTTTGTAAATATTGTCAAACTGTGGAATAAATGATTTACTAAGAGGTCTCTTGGCTCAGCCTAGCAGCTTTATTACTGTAACTTGTTTTGTAAACAACCTCCTCCCCCTGCTCTGTATTTTTTCCATCAAGTGTCTTTGTGTAAATTCTATTGCTAAGTGTTACTTAGATGCATTTCAATCACCATAAATAATGCAATGTCAGTGCTTTAACCACCTGGAGACTCCATTCAGAAGTCAACCAAAGGTGTACTTTGTGAGAGACCCTTAAGGGTACATATTTTCAATGCGTGTGTTCTCACTGTATTCATAGATGATTGCATTTGCTGGAGATGGCTCCATCTCAGTTGGAAGTTAGCTTCCTGGTAGACCTCAGGTTTCCAGAGAGCTGGAACCTGTGCTTCATTTCATGTCCTCTGAATATTCTGCAAATTGTGCTGTGCAAAATAAATCAGGACCTAGGGTTATGAGAGGTAGTCCTGAAAAACATCAGGTTTTTTCTAGCTTTTTAATAAAATGTTGTCTGAATGGTCAGAGGGAATGTAATCAGAAACATTTGTTGTAAATGAATAAAATGACTTTGCTTTGATGTATTCATGAGAACCTTGTCAGCCTTCTGAAAACACAAGTGAAAATGAAATATTTCTTCAATAATACTGGAATGGTAAAATGTGTACATCTGAGTCCTTATGGGTAGGCATAATTGCATGGCTACATGGGCTTGTTCTGAGTTTGCCCTGTGAAATACAAGCACACCTGACAGATGTCAAACCCTTGGTGAACAACTGCAGGGATCAGGATACTGGGAGCTGTGGACAATCCATGTCATCATATTGACTCAGAATTTGAGCTTAGGCTTGAGCCACTACATGTCTCAGTGTCTTTATTGGCTACCTGCTGTTTTTCCTGCTGGATGGAGTGTGCAGTAATATTTTCCTGGCAGGAAGAGTCAGGCATTGCTGGTGAGAGCACATCACAGAGGACTTGTGTCACTGCAGGTAGGACAAACACAGGCTGTCGTGGGTGCTCTGGCTCTGTAGACTCAAAATGAGGAGAGCACAGCTGTTGGATAAGATGGACGTGGCCGACTCATCTTCTGCTCAAGGGAGGCATGAGCTGCAATTTTCCTGCCCAGGCACGTGGTGCAACAGTTGCAGAGTAAGGTTTGCAAGCATAAGGATGATGGGCAGCTGGAGGACGTGAGAAGAATTTTCAAGTGGTCCCAGGAGCTGGTGGAGTCTCCAGGGAGCAAAGAGACTTTGATGGCTGCCTTGGTGAGCTTCTTCCTTTGTCATGCCAACTCATCTTGTCACCGCTCACCTCACTTCACTTGGCTCTCCAGTTCCATGAAAATGTACCATTCACTAAAAAGCCTGGAGATCACCTGCTTGTGTCTCTTGGCCATTTTTCTGTGCAATGGTGCAATCCAGCATACCCCCCCCCCCCCCCCAATTGTTCAACCAGATAGGCTGAACAACACGTCTTCAATCTCTCCTCTTATGGAAGTGGTGTTTTCAGAGTTAACGGCTTTGAAGTGATTTTGTGCCACACTGGTCTGAACAGCTTTTCATGGTCACTTACGAGCCTTTCTGACTTTGAGAATGGTGAAAATATTTCATTAACTGCATATTATTATGTCTGATATCAAAGCTATCCAGAAATGACGAAGGACTGCTTCTGATTGTAGAAATGGATTTTTTTAACCTTTTAGGTTTTAGGTAAGGAGTTGCTCATCTTGTAGTGGCTTATCTGGGTTCAGGCTCCAAGAAACAGAGTAGCTAAGCTTTCACTGGCTTGAGAACTCAGGTTGGACTTCAGGAAAGAAATATCTCGGAGAACGTGGCAATAGGTTCTGTATATTTCTGTATGTTTGACGTAATGAGGAAACAACCTCTTCCCGCTGGCTTTTTAACCCTCATACAAAGACAACTGTGGTGTCCTAGTGATGAATGTAACTGAGCGTGTGAGGAAGAAGCAGTGGATAATGGCAACCTTCGATGATGCTGAGCTAATGAAAGAAGAAAAAATGGTGTACCCTCTTCACGTTTTTGCTGGTAGTTTCCATAAAAGTTAAGTAAATGAAGTCTGAGGCTCAGTTAAACAACATCTTGTCTGTCTTGTGTGCCCAGCACAATACATTGTTTGCTGTGAATAGACCACCCGAAGGCTGGTCATGTGTTTTGGTAAGAATCATAGCTTCGTCAAACAAAGCAGAAGGCGTAATTATAGCCTTTTTACATTAAAAATGCACCCTATTTTAATTATTATTATGCATTTCCAATTAGAATTGTGTTAAACTGTTGCCATTAGAAACTTTAAAAGCATGAAAACAGTAAAAAGCCAGAGACAGGATGAGAGACAAAAGAATCCTAAAAGTCACCCAGTCAGATATGGCCACAGAATAAAAAAATGCTCTCAAAGGTGTAAGTAGCTGCGGTATCAAATATATGATGCTTAACTGTGTGCATTATTGGCGTTATGAGATCTAAATTCCTTGGATGTCGGAAGTCTAGATAGCATAGTGTTTTAATACATGTGAAATATAAAATGAATGCAGATTGAGAAGGGAGTCTCTTTGAAAGATCACTCTGTAGCCTCAATAAGCCCAAATATAAAACCCCTTGAGGTTTCTTTTTACAGTGTACGTGCATAGGTATCAGTTGTCGTTTTCACCTGCAAAATGATTGTAATCAAAGGTTTTGTTTGGTGTGCTCAGTTTAAAACTTCTGTTTACCTTTCACTGGTTACTTAGTTACTTTAAAGCCTGGTCCTCTTCTGGTGGTGCTTTTCCCGTTAAACTTGCATGTGAGTTACAGGTTAGCGCTTGGAGACTGATCTCTGTTCTGCAGTGCTCTGTGATACGCTCACTTTCAGTGGAACCCGCTCTTACTGTGGAGCTGCTCTGCATGATGTCACCTTGACACTGTTGCGCCCCGTGGTCACCTTCTGCTGCTAAACATCTCTGGACACTAGAGAAGGAATGTTTTAAGTTATTCCTTGGTTTCCTGGGCCTTCCCCAGTACTCCCTTGGTTGATGGACTTGCCAAAATGACCTTTACTTGTTTCTGTTGTGTTGCTGGGGGTCTCTGTAAGTCCCTAATGGAAAGGGACTTGCAGGCACCTGTGCAACTCTGACGGCATCAGGAAATACAACCCTTCTTATTCCAGTGACCTGGGCACCCTGAGATTTGATTGGGATGCCTTTTATATCTCCTTGCTGTGAAATAGAAACTAGTTCTGTACAAACTAGGAGAAAGAGATATTTCTGTGCTTCTGCTTATGTTGTGGTTGTTTAAAGACAAATCTATTGGCTGCTCCTACACATCCATAACTGGTGTTCCCATGAGGAGGAAAATACAGAGAAAACTCTTATTTTGGATGAAAAGATGATTTCTGTGCCTACTAATCATGCAGACTGAGGCATTGCATAATTTGAAAGCAGTTCTCACTTCTCAGGGGTTATATATGCAACTAAGTCTTGTAATAGTGTCTTGTTTTGGACTTGGCTTGTATTTCTTCTCAAACTGCCTTGTGTTTATATTATTGTAGCCCCAAAAGTCTCAGGCAGGGTCCAGCAGTCAAGCATGAGAAGGGCAGTGTGCAGAGCAACAAGTACTCTCTAATTCCAAGCACATACAACCCAAGTGTTATAAAAGAGGTGACAGAAAAATAAGAACAAGAAAACATAGGGAAAAAAAATCCACATAGGAGGTATAGTATAGCAGTAACCCACTCTGAGGACTAGATCTTTAGCATACATTACAGCAATGCAAGTATTAGCCATGTACTATTGTATTTATTGCTTTTAAAAACTATTATTATTATTATTGTTTTTCTGGATTGTACCTAATGTGCTTGGCCACTGCAATCTTCATCTTTAAGATGATAGACTATCTCTTTTTATGTCTGATCAGTGGAAAAGGACATGGAAACTTAGGGAAATATGGGACTAATCTGTGTCTGTATTTAATTTTCCAAATATTTATCTGGATTGAATAGGACCCTTAAATTTTGAGTGGATGACTTTATCAGAGAAGAACTGTAAATTAGTTGATTGCAGCAGAGTATCTTGCACAGTTAAAATCCTCAGGGCAAGGCCTGTTTCCACAAACACCCTTATCTCCTGCCCTGCTTTGGGGAGCAGGGTTGAGGTGACACAGAGCACAGACAGACACCTTCAGCTGAAAACCTGCAAAAAGTCAGTTAAATATAAGGACAATCAAGAGCATAGACAGGGTGTGCAGTTTCAGCTGGTGCTGGCAGTGGACTGTGGGAGAAGGCCAAAGCTGTTGCCCTGGCACATATTCCCCCTTCTGGGCAGTCAGAAGGGAAGAGCTAGTGCGAATTAAACATCCTTTGCTGTACTTATATGGTGCTACAGGACGGCATGTAACAATGGGGTTGTGTTTCAACAACTAGGTTGTTGAACGCCATAAAATATAACAAGAGCTATATATAATAGCTGGTGTTCTGCAACCCCAGTGACTCATTGTGTCTCTCCTAAGGAGAGAAAGTCACTGGAGCCACCTTCTGTGGCTGCCTGAAAGGCACACCTTTGCAGGTCCCACCTGGTGTTCTCACTTAGCACTCGATAAAAATCTCCCCTCTTGCTCCTCTCTCCGCTAACCATGTGCCAAGAAACTTCTGTCACTGCTGGTTCCATGTGCCAGGTGGATGGACATTGCAGGAGGTTTTCGTCATACTGCTTATCAGCTACTTCTACTTCATGACGCAAGTATCTTCTCAAATCTCGTCAAACCCTCCGGCAGAAATTACCTTTAATTAGTTCATTCTGTGTAGGTTATCCAGATATACTCTTTGATAGCAGCACTATCACATTTATTGCCCAAGTAGCAGTAATTATTATTGAAGAGAAAAATAAAAAAATATATTAGGCCCCATATTTAGATCCACTTTCCCACTCTTTTAGGCATAGGATGGTGGGTTAACATGGTTTTCTTTACCAGGTTGTTTGTCTGACTGGGCTCTGGAGAAGAGCATCGAGACCCATGGAGGAGCTGGAGAGGTTTCTATTGCTGACAGATTTGCTCTGGCACCTGATGTGCATGGCAGCAGCCATCTCATCAGGGGGACGTGGACGTCACTGTCACCATAGAGACAGCAAGGAGGATTCGGTTTCAAAAGGTGAAGAGAAGCAGGGAAGTAGGAAGGTAAGCTGGGTCTGTGTCTCAACTCATGAAGGATTTTAAAGTGATGCTGTATTTGAAAGGATGCCACAGTAGAGGAGCACTCTACTGTATGTTTATACGTGTGTGTGAAAATGTGCATTTGAGTATTGCTTCTTATGCCTATATTTACATGTGGACTTTTGAATAGACTTGGGTGCAAAAGAACCCAACAGAGGTTTTCAAGAGCCGGCTAGTGTTCAGTTTGTGCTCCTCCAATTAATTCTTCTCTTGCAGGTGATGTAAAAAAAAAAAAAGACTTGAATTATGTTAAAGTTTTATTTTGAGTCATAAAATATCGACTACCTCAAGATTTTCTGCTTTGCATAGGAGCCAAGTGAGCTGTGATGTGTTCTACATTAACATTGTTCACTTCTTCTTGTGGCCTTTAGTTGTGCTCTAGCAATGGTATGGATGTAAAGCAGTGGTGAGTGTTGACAGGCGAGGCAGGGATCAGCCATGAGTCAGTGTTTAACCACATGGGACTTTTAAAGCCTGAGTCTATACTGGCGTGGGACAGCTTGCAGATCTCTCTCTGTCCACTCTTATATCAGCAGATAAAATCACCCCTCCTGAGGGCTTACCCCATCCCTTGAAGATATAGCCTCAGTGATGCATGGACTTGTTTAAAGCTTCAGTTTGCACTCTTATAATCCCCAGCAAGGTGCTGACCCCAAAAGGATGCTTCTTGTACCTTGGAAGCAAAATTTAATTCACAGGTATGGATCTGAGGGGAGTGGTGGCAAGGAGGAGTGCATCCAGCAGAGTGACAGATAAACCCTTGAGTAATGCTATATAAGAATTACTACCAAAAGGGTGCTAGAAGGCTTATAGTGACTGATAAAAGACCTTGTCTGCAACGCCATGCAGTTCTGGATGCCACTGGAGAGGTTGGGGCTGGGTGCGTGTTTCTGATCGTGGGCCAGAGATGCTCAACAGAGCCCTGGAGCTCCTCTTGTCTTTGCCCAGCCAGCCCCAGCTCCAACAGGAAATAGCCAGAGCACAGCAGGTTTTTAAACCATGACACACTTGTCTTGACAGCTGGAGGAAGTCTGGCGTGGGAGCTAAATCTCCTGGCTTTGTGTCAGCTCTGGGGTATCTTTCCTGTTTTGGGAATTCCCCGCTGGGGAGGTTCCACTGCTGTTTGGAGCAGAGTTCTGATCTCAGCCCCTGGGGCTGTCCACTTTGGGAGACGTTTTTGGCAAGGATAAGTATTTTTTGCTATTTCTGAATCTCTTTGACTTTATAAATAGCTAAGTGACAAGTAAAATTTTGGTATTCACCCTATGGCTGAATTTTCCGCAGGGATGTTTGCATGTGTGCGTAATACCATTTATATTTATTATTCCTGCTGCTGTCGTCACTCACACGTTTTCTGCAAACAGAACAAAAGGCTCCCTTTGCAGTCAGCTCATGGTCCAACTGCTGCGCAAAGACAGTGGAGGGCACCGAGAGTGCCTGGGGGGCACAAGGAATCCTTGAGATAACATTGCTTGGGCTTCTGTTGTCAGACCTCTACAAACCATGATAATACATGTAGGCTTCATGCTAATGAGAGGCAGCCAGGGTGTATGTGAAGAACCAAACTGTCTATTTACATGCAGCTGGGGTTTGCATTTTTGGGGGTACCATTGTTGGGACATGTAAGGAGCTGGCTGACTTCCGTAGCAAACTGCATTTTTAACTGATTTTATCTGACGGCTGCTGCAGGATCTTGTCTACCCAGATTTTAGTCATTCACCCTGACTTCTGTTTTAAGAACCTTCTGACCAAATTGATCTTTGGTATTGATATAAAAATCTGTGCTGCTGAACTTTCGGGTTTGACTCACTTTCTGGGATCAGCCTATGTCTCAGTTATGGTTCACTCTCATTATTAATCATTTGATCATGCTTTTTTGAGAGAACATAACTGTGATTATGTTAGATTCAGAGTTCATCCAGTTCAATTCCCAGTCTCCCATGGTGGTGGTCTCCAGCTGTTTCAGCAAAAAGAAATTCTGCATTAGGCAGGAAGGAGGTAAGGTCTCTAAGCTGTAATAGAAACTTTGCTTTCTTCAACAGACAAACCATTCTCTGAGAGTTTGATTACCAATTAAGATTACAACAAAGCCAGATGTTAAGAGAGGACTTAGATACCAACCTTATCTAGCAATCTGATCTTAAAGGTTTTATTGATGCAGAAGCCACTTCTGAGTAACAGCAAAAGCAGGAGGACTGGACATAGAGATGGACTTGGCCTCCAACCTAGACTTGGCACATTTAATCAATTACTTCTCAACTAGAGGGGCTAATAAGCCAGTCCTCTTGTTGGTCATCCCCTGCAATCTGCTCTTGCCGCAGTGTGTGTATATTTTATTTGCTGGGGGAGAATTGGGAACAGTACCTATTCTAACAAGCACCACCTTCCCCCCCCC